>OZ018383.1:43858026-44198026 GCA_963969555.1 Polydrusus pterygomalis | reverse complement strand
ACAAACAAACAAACAAACAAACAAACAAACAAACAAACAAACAAACAAACAAACAAACAAACAAACAAACAAACAAACAAACAAACAAACAAACAAACAAACAAACAAACAAACAAACAAACAAACAAACAAACAAACAAACAAACAAACAAACAAACAAACAAACAAACAAACAAACAAACAAACAAACAAACAAACAAACAAACAAACAAACAAACAAACAAACAAACAAACAAACAAACAAACAAACAAACAAACAAACAAACAAACAAACAAACAAACAAACAAACAAACAAACAAACAAACAAACAAACAAACAAACAAACAAACAAACAAACAAACAAACAAACAAACAAACAAACAAACAAACAAACAAACAAACAAACAAACAAACAAACAAACAAACAAACAAACAAACAAACAAACAAACAAACAAACAAACAAACAAACAAACAAACAAACAAACAAACAAACAAACAAACAAACAAACAAACAAACAAACAAACAAACAAACAAACAAACAAACAAACAAACAAACAAACAAACAAACAAACAAACAAACAAACAAACAAACAAACAAACAAACAAACAAACAAACAAACAAACAAACAAACAAACAAACAAACAAACAAACAAACAAACAAACAAACAAACAAACAAACAAACAAACAAACAAACAAACAAACAAACAAACAAACAAACAAACAAACAAACAAACAAACAAACAAACAAACAAACAAACAAACAAACAAACAAACAAACAAACAAACAAACAAACAAACAAACAAACAAACAAACAAACAAACAAACAAACAAACAAACAAACAAACAAACAAACAAACAAACAAACAAACAAACAAACAAACAAACAAACAAACAAACAAACAAACAAACAAACAAACAAACAAACAAACAAACAAACAAACAAACAAACAAACAAACAAACAAACAAACAAACAAACAAACAAACAAACAAACAAACAAACAAACAAACAAACAAACAAACAAACAAACAAACAAAGAAATAAATAAATAAACAAACAAACAAACAAACAAACAAACAAACAAACAAACAAACAAACAAACAAACAAACAAACAAACAAACAAACAAACAAACAAACAAACAAACAAACAAACAAACAAACAAACAAACAAACAAACAAACAAACAAACAAACAAACAAACAAACAAACAAACAAACAAACAAACAAAGAAATAAATAAATAAATAAATAAATAAATAAATAAATAAATAAATAAATAAATAAATAAATAAATAAATAAATAAATAAATAAATAAATAAATAAATAAATAAATAAATAAATAAATAAATAAATAAATAAATAAATAAATAAATAAATAAATAAATAAATAAATAAATAAATAAATAAATAAATAAATAAATAAATAAATAAATAAATAAATAAATAAATAAATAAATAAATAAATAAATAAATAAATAAATAAATAAATAAATAAATAAATAAATAAATAAATAAATAAATAAATAAATAAATAAATAAATAAATAAATAAATAAATAAATAAATAAATAAATAAATAAATAAATAAATAAATAAATAAATAAATAAATAAATAAATAAATAAATAAATAAATAAATAAATAAATAAATAAATAAATAAATAAATAAATAAATAAATAAATAAATAAATAAATAAATAAATAAATAAATAAATAAATAAATAAATAAATAAATAAATAAATAAATAAATAAATAAATAAATAAATAAATAAATAAATAAATAAATAAATAAATAAATAAATAAATAAATAAATAAATAAATAAATAAATAAATAAATAAATAAATAAATAAATAAATAAATAAATAAATAAATAAATAAATAAATAAATAAATAAATAAATAAATAAATAAATAAATAAATAAATAAATAAATAAATAAATAAATAAATAAATAAATAAATAAATAAATAAATAAATAAATAAATAAATAAATAAATAAATAAATAAATAAATAAATAAATAAATAAATATTTTGCTTCTAGAGTTCCTCTTTATTGTCTTTAATTATCTTTTCGGTGATCAGATCTTAATTCAAGTTTTTCCATTTGCTTTTGCTTTCTTTCTTCTTTTCAAGTTTTTCTTTTGAATTTTTTGTTCATTTTTCAGCAATTAAAACTAATGAAACCTTTTCCCTTTGTCTTTACCTTGTTTATTTCTTTTTTCAATTTTCTTTTAAGTTACCCATTCCTTTTATATTTCCCTTCCCATTTTCTTTATTACATATCGCGCAAACACGCGATATGTTATTCGTCTCCTTTACGCGGAATCACGGCAACCCCGATCGACTCTTGAAAATTTTGCACTATATCGGCTGCTACATTTGAAATATGTATGTATGTTGTCGCCGCCGCCGACGTCGTCAGTTTCGACATTTTCACATTTACGATATTTTTTCTCGGAAACGGTTAGAGTGGGACGATTGAAACTTTTTCAGTTTAAAGAGGAATAGTAGGGGTACGTTGTGTAAAAAATTTAAATATACAGGGTGTACCGGAAAAAAAGTTATTAAACGCCAAAGTCGAAAAAAGTCGGGTTTCACGTGTGCCACACCGTGGTCCCAGGAATGAACTTGATCCATTCGCACTTTTTGGACGTGTAGAGGACCGCGAGTTACAGAAGCCTATTTTTTGTGAGCTCGATCGAGAGAATGGAAGTAATTTTTTTGATTTTTTAAAGTTGAAAATTGGTCAAAAATGGTACCTCTTGGATCGCTAATAAGTCGAATTGGGTGCATCCGATCAACATTCGGTTTTGATAATCGTTTAGGCCATCTCAAAAACTACCTTTTTCCAATATATCGTTCTATACCTAACTGGAATGGAAATTATCAAAAATTGTAAGAAACTGGAAACCACAGAGTAAGGCGTGACTTTTTCGCCGTTTTTATTTTTTTTTTCGTACGGAAAATTACTTTTGATCGAAACGTTGTATACTTTAGCGGATAGAGCTCGACAAATTGTATTTCAGAGATATTTTTTCGTTTCTTTATCTTTAATACGGAAAAAACGGCAAGCTTCTGAAAATTTTCTGCTAAATATTCTATCACGTCGCACTGGAACGCTTAAATACATCTGCAAGTGTCTATATATAACTTTTTCAACTTATTATTGGTCCACCATATCGACCGATAAAGAAGCTTTAGTTTGCTTAGTAAACGCACTCTGGAAAAACATATTTTGTGGCTCAAAAAAATTAATTTATGATATTTTTATAGGTTTCTTCACCAGACGTTTTACTATATCGACTGTAACTTATTCAATTTTTACCAAAAACGTTTTATTTTTCTTTAAAACATGCGAGTTAAGTTTAAAAAACAGAGAAAACTATTTTTAAAAACAATTTTATTTTACTTCGGAAAATACAGCGTCTGACTTTAACGAGCTCAAGTCAAAGAATGCTTTATTTTTAAAATTACATTAACATTATTGTAAAAACTAGCATCATCAAGAGATAAGGCTTCTCGGAACGGTTGGCCTGAGAATCGTCTAGTTCATCGTTTTCTCGGTATGTAACTCCTCCCTCCTTAAGCTGAGAAGATACCGGAGGTATTCTGCGAGGTCTGGATATTTTCGGTTTTGGCATCGATTTCTTGTAATTTGGTATTGGTTTTGTTCCTTGTACAAAATTTGGAAAATAGTCGAAGTTGGTTTCTATGCTTCTATAATAGGTACATTGTCAACAGGATGACTAGACTTCCTACTAAGTAGGACATAATGTTTGATAATTGTTCTTTTTCTTCGATTGGGGCGATAATTGTTTGGCCATATCCTTCAATCGATAGATATCTTCGAAGTTCAGTTTTGTTAAGTTGGGTGTCTTAAATGTGGTTGATAGGGTGGAATTTCCTATTTCGACATCGGGTAAGATAAGCGGTTTTCCTTGTTTAATTTTTACGTCGTTGACAAATTTCTTCGCTCCGATTTGAATTTGGCAATTTTTCGGAATTTTTACTAGCGTCGGCATATTAATTTGGAGATATTGGTCGGTAGTGCATTTAGAAAAAAGTCTTTCTGTTTTACTGGGAAGGATGAGTATTTCTTCCTGTGTAACTTATTCGGTTATTATTTCTTGTATTTTGACTTCAAGAACAGAGCAGTTTTCTAGCGGAGAGCCTTTCAGTAGTTGAAGGGTGCAATGGTCTTGGGGGTGGAGATTTTCAGTGCAGTAGTATTCTTCTTCCAGTTGGGGGCAACTAGTTTCTTCAAATTGGACCTTTTCTTCTGCTTGTGCCAAGTAAGGGTATTTTGGAACGAATATTTTATGGTGTTGGGTAATAGGATAAGGGTGGTAGAAGGTAAACCTTTCTGGTCTAACCACAGGGACATGAATCGCAAATATCACTTTAGCTTTTGAAAAAGTAACCTGAGTTCCTAAAAATTGGTAATACGACAATATATTCTTAAAATTTGGTATTGCTTCTTTATTATAGATTGTTCTTAGATAATCTAGCATTTGTAATAATTCTGAACTTGGCACTGTGGCGTTATGCAGTGCGTTTAATTTGGCAAACATAATAGCATCCTCTAGGTTGTCAATAAAGGTGATTAAATTTTGACAGTCTAAATTTATTCGATAAATTAATCCTTGAAAGCTTATAATAATCATTTAGATCATTAATTGTTCGTTCTATGACATCTTTAAATACTCTTAAACCATATTGTAATTGTTTTTGATTTGCACTAAGAATCGATATTGTTCTATCATAGTTATTATTGATGATATGAATAAACCTCTCTTGTTCTTTACGTGTGGGTAGAGATTCTCGGGTATATTTTGTGTAGGTGTAGGTATTCCGTTCTAAGAATTGCGCTTTCTGATAACCCGTGATAAGAAATTGGATTTGTCGCGTTTTCGTGATTTTGTGTTTTAAGTGGTTTCTAATTGTAAAGAAATATTTTTCTATATTTACAAGTTGTACTAAAATAGATTCTAAGTCTACGTAACGCAAAAATGTATGTTTGTTATACAGTATGTCTCTGTAAGTTTGCATCATATGGAACACTTTTTTATTATTCATTTTACGAAAAAAAGTATTTCCTCATAAAAAGCTCTGCATGGTCTAAAACCTAAATTGCAACCATCAAATATCGAAATTTCAAAGTCATATACGAGGTTTGTCAACAAACGTGAATTTTTCCCAAGAATGTAAATTTTTCCCAAGAGTAAAGTACCTTTATTTTTGACATTATCAAAAATTGTTATTAAAAAAAGTTGATCAGAACTAAAAACCACGTCTAAATATGCAATAACACGCATTAAATTAATTAAATAATTAAAAAATTAAATTAATAATAAATTAATAAAATAATTTTTCAACATACATGCGTGTAATTGCATATTTAAACGTGGTTTTTAGTTCTGATCAACTTTTTTTAATAACAATTTTTGATAATGTCAAAAATAAAGGTACTTTACTCTTGGGAAAAATTTACATTCTTGGGAAAAATTCACATTTTTTGACAAACCTCGTAGATGACTGGAAAATTTTGATATTTGATGGTTGCATTTTAGGTTTTGGACCATGCAGAGCTTTATATGAAGAATAACTTTTTTTCGTAAAATGAATAATAAAAAAGTTTTCCATATGATGCAAACTTACGGAGACATACTGTATATAAGTTTTGAGTTCCCTAAGTCGGGAGAATAAAATTTTTAAGGGTTGTCAGGTGTATGTTATTGGGGTTGCAGTATATTTGAATTACTTGGAGTGTCGTGGTTAAAATCAGGATTGTCATTTTCATTGTTTATTTGAAAATTCGATCATTGTTTAATTCGGGGTTTTCTAGCGCTGTTTTTATGGTACGCGCCTTTTTGTGTAAGTAGTACTATTTTATCGGTTCGACTTTTAATCGCAATTTTTTTTTTTAATTTCGGCAGGTCTTTTAGTATTTCAAATGGGGTATATTTGGTTACATTATGGATTGAGTTATTGTATGTAATTATTACGCGTTTCATAAGTTGCGTGGGTGTAAAATTTTTATTTTCCTCTTTTAGACATCGGTAGTGTTCGATTAATGTTGAATGAAATCGTTTAACTGGGGAGTTCGAATTAATAATTTTTTTTGGGGTTGTGAAGTGGAGCTCGATTTTGTAGAGTTTGCAAAAATCTTCTACTTCTTTATTTTTGAATTCTGTACCACAATCGGTTGTAATTTTAAGAGGTAAACCGTGGTGCGTAATAAAATTTAGTAGGTTTTCTAGTATTTCTGGTCCTGTTAACTATTTATGTAATAGGCTTGTCCGTATCGAGAAAATGTATCTATTACCGTTAAAAAAAGGTTTCGTTTAGTATTTTGAATGTGTTCATGTGGACTAACTCGAGGGGTTTTGAGCTTGTCGGGGTTAGGTTAAATTTAATTGCTGGGGGATTTCTATCGTACTTGTTGGTTAGACATGTTTCGCAGTTGTTTATGTAATTTTCGATGTCTTCTGACATTTTTGGCCAATAATATTTTTGCGAAAAGGTTAGTTTGGTTTCGTTAATGCCTCTATGACACGTTTTAGTTGTGTGATACATCTCGAGTTTTTCTTTTTGGTCGTTAAGTGTTTCGACGTCTTCCAAAAATTTTGAACATTGAATTAGTTTGTAAGAAGAATTTCGAAAAAAGTTTTGAACTGTAGTAATGAATATTTTGGCTATTCCTGGGTCCCAACAATATATAACAAACGTTTGTTTGGGATCAACAAATTCCTTTAAAATTTTTATTATATGTTCGGGTGGGTCTCGTTTTAATATTGTGACGTATAGGCGTGTGTTTTCAAATATTTTATTTAATTTACATTGTATTTTGTCTATATCACCAGCAGTGATAACGATTTGATTTTTATAAACATTTAAACATCGTTCGGATATAGGTATATTTATTATCGGGTGTTCTAGTGACGTATGCACCGTTTCGTTATCGTCTTCTTTGTTTTTTTCAGGGGGTCGAATTTGCAAGTCGGATATTATATTGATTTTTGGTGTGTTCGTATCTGTTTGTCTTTCGTCGTATGTCTCAAAAATTTCATTTATACTCGATTCGTCTAATTGCGGGATATCACCTTGGTATTGTAGGTATTCGCTTATCATGTTGTCTATGTTACCGGGGTCACTGTCTGTCGACATTATCTCTAAGGCGTTAAGGTCATTGTCTGTGGGATATCTAGACAAGGCGTATGCGTTTTTTGCATGGTTTGATATTTGTGGAAAGAGTGTGTCGATTTTACTGGGTTTTGTCAAACTGTCTTTTTCTAGTACGTTGACAGGAACATTTTTTACTATTTTTTCATTTGGATTTACCGAAAATGAAAAACATGAGTCGTGTGTTTGGCGATAAAGAAATGGTATATTAAGTTTGGGTCCAATCAGTCTCTTATTACATAGGTCAATATTGAGTTGCATATTAATTAGGTCAGTTAGGCCTAATATTCCGTCGAAGTAGTCGTCGAAGTCGAAAAGAATAAAATTTATTTTATAATTTGTACCGAATTCTGCGAGAGCCGGTATTGATGCCTCGAATTGTGTTGATTGACGTCCTAAGGCCGTTTTTATCGTATTGTTAAAGTGATAGATACAATTGGCATAAAATTTTTCCGCAACCGATGGCTTTAAAATAGACCGTAGGCTACCGGTGTCGATTAAAAGCTTTAAGTTTGGTTTTTTGATTTTAACATATGGGAGTGAGCCGTTACAGAATATACTATTGATTTCGGTCATATATGTTCTTTTGTTGGCCCCGTTTTGTGAAAATTTTGGTTATGCAATTCGTTATTTTTCTCCGAAATTTCATTTTGGGCAGATGGTCTTTCGTGTTTAATAGTTTGTTCATTTTCGTGAATGGGGTTATTGGTTGTACCCTGTATATGGGGTGTCGTCGTAACTTTGGTCAGGTAATGTTTGTTCAGGGGTGGTTTGATAGTCTTGGTAGTTAGCAGCATAACTACCATACATGTCGAGATTGTTATCGTATTTATTTTTACCCTGTATATAGTCATTTCCTTCTTCAGTAAAATAAAGTTCTTGAAAGGTAAAGTTTGGTTTTTGATCTGGGTATTGATTTCTAAAATAATTCTGTTGATTATTGTATGAATTTTGGCGATTTGTGTTTACCGTGGGATTTCTAGAGGTTGTTGACATTGGTTCTGGGCGAGGCAAATTTTTGGGTGGAATTTGGTTAGGTCGAAAAACATTTTGTGGTTTCCCAAAAACTTGGCTATTAGTGGGGTAATTTCGCGGGGGTAAATACCGGGGTTGTATATTTATGGGTTGACTCGGAAAATAAGGTCTCTGAAAATGGTTTTGCGCATTCATATTCGGTGTGTTATTCGGTAATGCGGGGAAATTATTATACATTTGATTTTGATTCTGAAAATTTTGAAACTGTCTTGGTTTTTGCATGGGCCAATTGTTAGTTTTTTGCATTTTTTGCATTTCGCCGAAACTATCATATAGTTTTTCAAAATTTTCAAATTCACTTACATAAGCCATAGCATCTTCAAGGGTTGCTGGTTTTTTTTATGTGCATGTTATTTTTTAATATGTCGGTGCACCCTGCAATAAATGTATTTAAAGCTGTGCTTTCATGATATTTAATATGACACAATTTTTCGGGTTCACCTAACTGGTTATTATTGCTTATTCTTTGAATAACGTTACTACGTAGTAGTTGTAGTCTATTGCCAAAATTTAGAATATGTTCTCCCTTAAGGGGTTTAGTACGGGTTAGTTCCTGAACTAAGCAATCTAAATCTCTCCTATAAGAAAAAGCCTGGGTTAACGCTGCGCGTAACTTTTCCCAGTCGTCTAATTCCATTCGATTTGCAATCATGTTTTCCGCTCTACCTGTCAGTTTTTCATTTATGCACTCAAGTACATGAGCATTTAAATCATTATCGTTAAACGGTTTATATTTGGCGACTAGGTCGTCGCATCTTTTTAAAAACTTATTTAAATGATTACTATTGCCATCAAAGGGTTTTATATTTTCGATTTTTGATTAAAAAAGGTCCCAATTTACAGCTAGTGGGCCTTGTGCCGTTTGTACCGCGGGTGTCACTTGTGACTTAGAATAATGTATTTCAAAAGCTAAATTGAATAAACAATATATAATTCTATTTTGCCAGTAATAGGCCTACAAAAATAATGTGTTTGCTGCTTAAAATTACTTTTTGTCTCCAATAGACTGCCTAAAATTATTTTGTCTCCAATAGACTGCCTAAAATTATTTTGTCTCCAATAGACTGCTTAAAATTACTTTTTGTCTCCAATAGACTGCCTAAACGCTAAGTGATATGCGCGATGCACAGAAACTATGATTATCCCTAAAATACCTTAAACAGAGGATAAAAGGGGCGAAAAGGAAAATGGCACTTACGTAGTGTCTTCCTCTCCCGATTCTTGATTGGCTGTGGTTGCTTGGTTGTCTGCTTGGTGGCTGACTGTCTGACGTGGCTTCTCCGGGGTGGTTCTTTTGGATAGCATTTAAGGGTTGAAACCGCAATCGACGCGTACGATCGATATCCGTTCGATTAAACGCGTTGACGCACTATCCTACCGACTGCGCCAGTTAAGTTTAAAAAACAGAGAAAACTATTTTTAAAAACAATTTTATTTTACTTCGGAAAATACAGCGTCTGACTTTAACGAGCTCAAGTCAAATAATGCTTTATTTTAAAAATTACATTAACATTATTGTAAAAACTAGCATCATCAAGAGATACGGCTTCTCGGAACGGTTGGCCTGGGAATCGTCTAGTTCATCGTTTTCTCGGTATGTAACTTGCGTTGATATCCAAACTTATCAAAATATATTCGCAAATTTGAGAAAAGTCGCTTTTTTGGGTGCGGAAACAGGCAAAATTTACAAATTCTAACACCATTCTCTTTTAACGAGAGTGCCTTGATTGATGTAAATTACTTCTAAAAATCCGGCTGTCAAAAATGGCGAAAAATGGGTGTTTTAAGCTTGACTTGCTAGAATAATAAGAACATTTCCAGATTTTAAATTGGATGGAATATCTACCTTGAACCTTCTTCTAATTTTATTGACCAATATTTTTGCCTAAAATGTTTTAGAAATAGTTGTAATCTCGATTTTAAAGATGGCGTTCCGACATTGATAATCCGTCGCCACATGGTAGGAGGTTGTTCGACATTTCGATATTCGCGAATTTTTTCTTCGGAAACGGTTAGAGCAAAACGATTCAAACTTTCTGGACGTCGGGGCACGTTCTGGGAACAATTTCCAATATACAGGGTGTACCGGAAAAAAGTTATTAAAGTTAAAGTTGAAAAATATGTTTTTTCCGTTGTAGCGCGATACAGGACGGTGGCAAAAATCATTTTAATCGATTTAAACTTTTTCGACGTGTAGACGACGTTGGGCTACAAAACACTGTTGTTTGCGAACGCGATCGAAAGTTGGGAAGTTATTTTTTTGATTTTTTTTAAAATCAATGTAGGGTCATATTGGATCGTTAATAAATCGAGTTGGGTGCTGCGTCCGACATACTTTTGGTTTTGATATTCGTTTAGGTCATCTCAAATACTACTTTTTTCAAATATATTGTTCTATACCTAAACAGCATAGAAATGGTCGCAAATTATAAAAAATTAGAATTACTATTTAAGTATATATAATTTGACAGCTGTCGTATAGAACTTTGTTATTTTGGTACTGAAAATTTTTTTAATTTAGGATTATTACAGCTTAAACCCTCGCTACGAAAAAAGTTTAAATAAATTGACACTTATCTGTCAAAATTTGACAGCTATCGTATAAAACTTTGTTATTTAGGTTCTGAATTTTTTTTAAATTTCGGATTCTTACAGCTATAACCCTCGCTACAAAAAAGCTAAAAAAGAATTGACACTTACCTGTCAAAATTTGAAAGCTGTCGTATAAAATTTTGTTATTTACGTATTGAACAATTTTTCAATTTAGGATTTTTACAGTTATAACCCTCGCTACGAAAAAGCTAAAAAAAAAATTGACAGTTACCTGTCAAAATTTGACAGCTATCGTATAAAACTTTCTTATTTAGGTACCTGAAATTTTTTAAATTTCGGATTCTTACAGCTATAACCCTCACTATGAAAAGACTAAAAAAAATTGACACTTACCTGTCAAAATTTGACAGCTATCATATAGAACTTTGTTATTTAGGTACTGAAAAACTTTTTAATTTAAGATTTTTACAGCTATCACCCTAGCTACGAGAAGGATAAAAAAAACTGACACTTACCTGTCAAAATTTGACAGCTATCGTGTAAAACATTCCTATTTAGGTACCTGAAATTTTTTTAATTTCGAATTCTTACAGCTATAACCCTCGCTACGAAAAAGCTAAAAAAAAATTAGACTGGCCTGTCAAAGTTACAGCTGTCGTATAATTAAACGAACGAACTAGAACAGTGCCGTGCCCGAAGGGCTCGGCACAATAATATTTCTACAAATTTATTAGCTGATAATTGATAGCTTCCATGTAAGAATAATTTTTTGCTTATGTGTTAATCGATTGAATACTTACATATTTTTATAGAGCAAATATGGAAAGTATATCCCACATAGCACAAAGGTGTGCGAGTTTAAAGAGCACCTATAAATATGATATATCTCCGTAACGAAAAGTCGTAGCGAATCGAACGAGGCGGCATTGGAAACGGGACGTCGAGCACTATACGGCGCAGTCTCCGAAAACTACCTATCTATACGAGAAAACGGAAATTTTACACCATTGACTAGTTTTGGTCAGTTGTTATAATGACAATTTGGCGATATGTTTCCCCTTCACGTTCCGCAGGAAGGTGAGGCAAAAAAAGCAATAGTAAATAGAAAAAAAGAAAAGAAAAGTATTTTTTTATTGTAAATTTTTGTAAATTTTTTTTAGTACTAATATTAGATGCACTCTCGGCTGACGATTAGCGATATGTACCCAGTCTAGTTTTAATTTTTATTGTGCTTTGCGTTTTCTTTTCTGTCACGTTTCTTATTTTGTTTATAATGTTTTTTTATATCTGATGTCTGGTCTTTCATTTTGGTTCCTTTCGTATCTCTTTTCATATATTTTTTCCCTTCTTGTATGTCTGCTCCTTTTTTTCTAAGTTGTAAACCTACCTCTTCTAGTATTATTTTTTTATTTATGGTGACTCGGGAACAAAAATCATTGGAATTTATTCAATATTTAAACAATTGACATCTTCTGCAACATATTCTAGTAAATTTATATCTTTATCTTCTTTACTTTTATATTTTTCTTGCGTTTTTTCTTCTTTATCTGTTTATTGTTTTGAAATTTTTTATAAATTTTTCTTTACTTTATGTTTCAATGTACTTCCCATGAACTAATGGTTTAGGCATGTAAGAAATGAAACACGTAAAGAGCGTTTTTTAAATCTAAAAAAACTTGATTTAAGGAAAATACATATTATGATAATTTAATAATTTGTCATTTCTAATATAATAATCGCTATTTTTCAGTTATTGGCATAGAGCTAACAACAGCATATTATGCATTTTTTTAAAAATATTTTGTATACAATATAAAGTAACGATTTCACCAATAATGTCAATTTAAAAGTTATCAAAAATTGGTAAATCAATAATTGAAATTGAATATTTTAAATATACAGTTGGCACCCCATAAAAGTCCATTTTTTAATAAAAATGGGTCTTGATAAGGTGAAATTTAAATCTAGAATATTTTCAAGTGCTTACTGTGTAAACACTTGAAAACGGTTAGAGATACTAACTAACCGAAACGTTGTGTTAAGTAACAAAATAAAGACAATGGAAGTCCGATAAGGTAATTTCTTTAAAATTAAAGTCACTTCTTGATCACCAGTCAGTGCTGCGTGTCTATTATTCGCTCTTTTACGTCCACCTTTCCTATGGAGTGATTTTGTGGGGAAACTTATTGAACTCCTTACGTATTTTAAGATTGCAGAAGCAATCTGTGAAAGTTATTGCTGGAATTGGTGGACGCGACCACTGCAGGCCACATTTTATTAATATAAGAATTTTGACGCTGCCATGACTTTTACATCAATTACTTGAAATCCATAAAAACAATAATAATTACTTTCAGCATAACTCCGACATTCACCACAATGGCACAAGGTCGGCTCACTTTATTCGACCAAACAGGAACAGAATTAATAAATCTATAAATTATTCGTTTAAAATTGAGCTTCATAATGTGCTTCCTACAACGGTTAAAATCTCCCGTGCTTTCTACTCAGCGGTAGAATACTTTGATGCTGTTAATTCACGAACATCAACATTCAAATTCTAACTCATTTTGTTATTACTGTTTGATTATAACGTTTGTGTATACTATGTTCTTATACAATTATGTTTTAATATATATTTTAATATAGTTAAATACAATCGTCCAGGAATGCTTTATATTTTATATGACCATATATGAGAAAGAGTTAGAATTATATTTCTACGTTAGTTTTAGATGCATTTTATAAAAAAGAAATATTGAACTGCTGCCAACGCCGACGTCTTAAAACCATTTTTATACTATAATCACATTTCTTGTTTCGTTGTTGCTATAAGTGCGGCACGCCTATCTTGGATAATCTATAGAGAGCAGGAGTTTTCTACCTCCGCACGTTGTAATCAGGTTAGCACAACTATAAACAAACTCGCATCAGAACAAAAGAACTTAGGTGTTAGCAAGATGTGGTTAACTTTCTACTTCAATTCTAAGTTACGCTGGTGCAGAGAAAGGCATAATTTTGTTACTGAAGTTAGGAGAATTTGAAAACTAGAGATAACTGTACCTAAGGGGTTTGTTCGGTTGTAGATATGTTTAGAATTTTTTTCTCGTCGCATGGTTACCTAAGGCTAAATTATGAAGTGTGTATTTTTAAAATTTAATTTCCATGATTCCCACAAAATTTCAGAATATGAATGATATTAAGTTAATCAATGTTGCCGAATATCACGCGTACTTAAATTATTAGCAGACATTTTTTTCCTACACTGAAAAAAATTTTTTTTCCTACACTGAAAAAATGTTCGTTTTAAGTAAATAGGCTTATTTGAAATTCCTCTGATATTTGTTTGATTTTTAATTATTTATGTTAAATAGAATTTAATTGTTAGACACCCTTTTTAAAACTTTAACAGTCCTATGTCATCTCAAGTAAATATTTATTTATGGTAATAATTATTTATTTGACTATTGGTTGATTCCGCGAAATTAAGGCAAAGAGAAGGGTTTTAGACTCAGTAGCGATTAGCCCGCCATGCCATCTTGGTTAATTTGAGTTCTCAGTCGAGTACTTTATCTTGATTAGCAGTGGAAAATACTACAGTGTTGGTTATTATAGTGTAATTGAAGTTCAAAATTGGCTTTTAAACCACAATCTTGGCCACCTTCACCTTGCGTTCATTTGAAGGTAAGATAATTTTTTTAAAATTTTTAATATTAAAATAAATCAGTACCGAAATAAGAGGAAGAGGAAGGTAAATTAAGGCAATAAGTTTGGGTTAAATTGCGCGAAAACGATATTCTGTAGAATAAACCTTAAATAATAATAAAATGTATTTAACTTTTATATTCTTAATAATAATGCAAAAAGGACATAAACAAAAATAAACATACCTATATTCTTGTTTTATGTTTTCATTAACTGCTGCTCATATCATTGAACAACACAAATGTTTACAGGGCATTATACAAACATATAATAGATAGACAAATAGAATTATAAAAAAAAAACACAAAAAAAAATAAGAAAAAAAAAGGGAAAAAAAAACAAAAAAAAGATAATTAATAAAAAATAAGTAAAAAAAAGAAAAAAAAAAAAGGAAAATAAGAGAAAAAAAAAAGAAAAAAAATATATATATATACAATATTATTCATATATTTATTATTAAGCAATTACCAATTAGAAACAAATATTATAAATAATCACCAAAAATTTTAAATGTAAGGTATCCTAATTCCAGTAGAGTACACAATAGTAATAAATTTATTTCCAATTTTATCCATTTAGTAAAAAAGAGCTGGCCATTTGGTTTCTACCAGTGCCAAAAACGCAACACACCCACACACACACACAACTGCTGCCGAATTTATTAAAACAAATATTTATTTGCCTTAGATGTGTTTTGGACTTCCATTGCCTTTAGTTTTTCATATCACAACGTTTCAACTGGTAAGTATCTCCAGTCGTCTTCAGGTGAATACTAAACAAGTTACAAAGCTACGAGCCATTTATCCTACCTAGGGGGGGAGCTAGTGACGTATGATCGGGTGCAGTCGTGAGTCATCTGCTTATGTCACCATGTTTATTCATCTGCTTACGTGCTTACGTCATCAGCTTAAGTCATCACGCTTACATCACTACCCAATCTGAGCCTACACCTATCTAACAAGGGCTTCCAAACGTTTTTTATATTTGTAGAAGGTTTACTGAAACAGTCAGTGTTCTGGATTATGACAGCTGCTTCTTTGAATTTTCTCCTCCGCCAATATTCTTCTTTAAGAATAGTTTTTGCGTTTGCCCATTGTAAATGGTGGCCGTGGATCCAAGCGTGGTCTGCTACACCGGATCTGTTTGTTTCTCCTTTCAGTGTGTGCATGGTTTAGATGTTCTTTGATCCGTTTTGGAGAGGTCGTAGGGTTTCACCAACATAGGATTGTCCGCATTCGCAAGGTATTCTGTATACACAATTATTCGTGTCCTTTTGATTTGTTGGTTTTGTCTTCGTCAGGTGGCTTCTTAAGGAATCTTTGGAGCTGAAGACTGGTCGGATGTTGTACTGTTGTCCTATCCTTCAAATTTTTTCGGAGATTCCCTTGACATAAGGTACATTTATGGTGGGTCTAGATTCATTATCTATTATCGTTCTAGTTTTGTGATTTTGACGCTTTTTGATGGCCTGATCGACTAGTTTCGTAGGGTAATCATTCATGCCAAGGTCAAAGTTCCCTGCGATTTGCAAAGTGTAAATGCTCTATCGACGAGGGTTTTGACTATTCCATGTTTGGTGCTGTTTGAATGGTTTGAGGCGTAGTTACGATTAGGGCTGGGCGATATTGAAATTCCAATATCGAATATCGATATTTAAAAAAATATCGATATAGTCGATATATCGATAATATCGATAAATATCGATAACTATTTTTAAATATCGTTATTCGATATATCGATATTTTATTTTTTGAATATCGTTAATCGATATATCGATAAAACATAAAAATATTATATTATAAATACAGTGTCACCAGTAAAGTCCGCATCATATTATTATGGGATTTTTTTTATTAATAGCTTTATTCAAAATTTGACTTTGACATCAAGTTCTGCTTCGATCGAGATGAAAATTAAGCAAAAAAATAGTAGGCAATGCGAATCACGCATTATCTGTCAAATTTTTATTTTTTCCAAAAAATAATTCAAAAGTGGGGTTATTTCTGAAAAAATCGAAAAACGTTATTAGAAAAAGTTTTTCTAAATGCAGTTTCTAGCCCACATGCAAAATTTTAGCTGCATAAGATAATTTTGATATTTTACCTATATTTATTGTACCACATTTGCAAAATAAGACTCAACGCAACCTACATAAAACTTCTTAGTTTTGACAATGCTTTATTTCAGATACATTTTCTTTAAAGTAGCGCCATTATTAAAAGTGTGTTTTTCTACAAAAACGTTATTATGGCATAGCTTAATAATAAATTGTAATATAGGGGGTTTTAAATTAAATCGTTGAAAATAGAAACTTTACGTTGTTAAACTAAAATTTATTTTCCACTTAAAAAACACTTTACTGAAGACACTGTGTTCTTTTTTGTCTTAATATTAAGGTGTATTACTTTTAGACACAAACTACGTTTTTAAAAATACTTATTTTATGAAGTTACCTTATACAGGGTCAAAAAAAAACCTAAACTTTGCATCACATGCGACCAAATTTTAATAGCCCTATTTTGATTTTGTAAATAAAGCTATTAATAAAAAAAAATCCCATATGATGCGGACTTGGACTGGTGATACTGTATATTGATATTCTCTTATGTGCCCTTTAAAACTCCGTACCTTCATTTCAAGGGGAGACTCTAATTATGAAAACATGAAGAAAAAAGATTGAATTAAATAGTGGTCCTTAAATGTTTTATAAGGACGATATTGAAATTCCAATCGAATATCGATAATATCGATAAATATCGATATATCGATATTTTATTTTTTAGATATCGTTTATCGATATATCGAATTTTTGCCCAGGCCTAGTTACGATATTGACCTGTGTAAGCAGATTGCGCACGACTAGGTAGTATAAATAGGCTCGTAGCTTTGTAACTTGTTTAGTATTCATCCGAAGACGACTGGAGATACTTTACAGTTGAAACGTTGTGATATGAACAACTAAAGGCAATGGAAGTCCAAAACACATCTATGGCTCAAATGGACATTTACTACAAACATTTATAATTTTTGACAAATTTTTGTTTATGTATGATAAATTTAATTTATTTTAGTCTAAAAACATCTTATTTAATTAAAAGAAAAAGAAAATATAGTGGCATATCGGACAAGTTATTTAATGTAAATATTTAGTTATTACAGGTAATAAACAAGGTATTACTGCCGGAACCCTATAGTTCCCAAGTTGGAATTTCTGTTATTGGTTGTTGTATTTGATTTATAATTTTGCCATATCTATTCTTTATTTTTTCATAATAAACATAATATAATGTGGCATATCTTTTTTATTTGCTCCCACAAGTGATTAAATTCTGATACTCACCATGATTTGCTTTTAAATTAAGTAATGACCCTAAGCACATCAGGATTTCATAGCAATAAGGTATAGGTACATAGTTTTTCTGAAAGCGATTTGTGTGTCAGAAATCATAATAATAGAAATTAGTACAATTTACGAAATTAATTCAAAAAACAAAGAGTTTATTATTTTAAATAAATATTTATTTATATGAATTACAGAAAACAACACATTGTTTGGTTTAAATATCACAAGCTTGATGACAAGTAAATATTTATTTGAAAAAAATTAATATTTTTCCAATAGAAATAAGTAATTATTTGCTATATCTCTCTATCTATCTCTCTATCAAACAAACATTTATTTTAATGAAATACCACATACTGTCAATCTTAATAAATGATTTAATAAAATCAATTTATATTTGTTTTAAAATAACAACTCTTCTATCAATTGTGAAATAATTTAGACTTATTTTCTAATAAATATTCCTTCAGACAATAGGAGAAAATAAGTTCTTCCCTTGATGTTTTTTTTTTCTAATGTGTTATAGTAATTTTGTTTTTATAACCAAAGGATATGCTGCACACATCGTAAAATGTGCAATTTTAAATTAGACTCCATAATATCCCGAAAGCTAAAACGAGAAAACAGAATCAACAATCAACCACGATCTAAAAATTGAATTTAATCTTGAAATTGCCGTCACATGATATTTTGGGGGCTCAAGACTTTTGTTATTATAGTGTAAAATTTATACAGCCTATGTTTTATAGGCCTATGTGTATGATGTATGATACAATTATTTCAATAAATGACCAGTATTTTTACTAAGTTATTCATTAATTTCACTTCTTCCGCCTGGTATATTCTTCGTATATCGGGTAATGCATATAATTTAATCACAAACGTCATGTTAAACTTGTTCATTGTTGGTTTACAACAGTTCTCATATTTCAGTCATTTGAATATTTTCTATAATCAAGTGGGCGATATTCATGAATAAGAACAAACATAAATATATCTTAAAACTTTACATGTATTGTGGAAGAAAGAAAAGATTGCATTGGTGGGAGTAAACTGTGATTTTCGAGAGTTTTAACATATTATTTTGAAATATTTTTAGTATTGTTTCCTTTTAAATTAGTTATAAATTCTTTAAACTTAACAGTGGCTTGGCATATATAAATTAACAAACTACCACATAAAAAACACAATTGATTCTCTAATTACTGCAAATACTGTAAAAAAAAACATGGTAAAATTCCTTAAACTATCCATGGTAACGGTAACCTGTTGCCATGGATAGTTTATGTAAAATTCATATCGACTAATTATGGCCTAATTTTTAGTACATAATTATTAACGTAATATTAAATGTAGGGTGTGGAATTTCAAAGAGAAAATTGTATAAACCACTAGGTAAAAATAATTTAATTATATAAAATTCTTTTTAAAATTCCATTACTTTTTATGTTATATTTCGTGAGATTTTTAAAATGCAATGTTATGTTCAATAAACATTTAAGCGTTTTTATTATTATCCCTTAAAGTTTTATTTAAAATAACGTAAATCTTTATGTAATATTTCGTTAACTTTAATATAATTCTCTATGATATTTTAGGTATACTATTATTCAGTTGCTATTTAGGTAATATGTATTAAGATTAGCTGGTAAAAGTAATCTTAAAATTCCATAAACAGTTAATATGCGAAATTCATTTAACTTTATATGGTTTTTAGTCACATCGAATGTAAAATTACACGCTGTGGAAATGTTTGTTCAGGAGAGAAAAATGCACTGCAATTTAAAACAAACATGTATTTCAATGAAAAAAGAACAACTTCGAGGGAAATAAACAGTTTATTTAAAACAAATAACTTACATTGTTTAAGTAAATAAGGTTATTGTGGCGGCAAATACATATTAAACAAAAATAAACAAATAAATACTTGAACAAAATATGTATAAATTTGATTCAAATAAATATTTCATTAATTCCTTTAAGCTTATTTATTTCAACTCATCAACGCATTTCATTTAAGTTAGGAGAAATTTAAATAAAATAAACATTGACCAACATTTTTTGAAAAGTGATTACAGCTAAATAAAAAATGGTTTGTAACCAATCAAATAATAATAACAGTACAAATAATTTCATGACACAATTCAAATACATAATTGGAAGGAAAGAAACATTTATTTGAGTGAATGGCAAATTTTTTTAGGCCAAATAAATAATTTAATCAGTGTAGATAATTAACGCTACAACATGAATACCTATAATACATAATAAAATAATAAAATATTTTTAGGTGAAACCATAAAACATATTTTTAATCATGTAATATTAAAAACTTAAAAAAAACGGAATTTTCACAACAATAATTCGCGCGCCAGAACCATTTGAAAATTATTTTAACATTCATATAGTTTAACCTATACATAAATTTGAAGAAGTAGTCAATACTACAGTGGAGTGCAAAATTTGAAGGGAAAGAAATGAGACACTTTAAGTCTTCCTCCACTGATATATTCACATAAAATAGTTAAGAAATGGTTAATTCTCTACATGTTTCGACTGTAAAGACAGTCATCTTCAGAAGAATAAAGGTGTGTAAGTTAATTTTAAAAGAAGAAGCATAAAGGTGCTTATTGGCCAAACGCAGCTCTAAGCTGATGAACAGAAACTTGGTACATGCTTCGAGTATTTAAAGCAATTCTCTGTAATACTACAACATGTGTAACGAGTGACTGAAAAATATATTAGGGTGAGAATCAAAAGGAATGAACGTAAGCGTGTTCGAGCTAATTTAAGCTAAAACGTTATAAAAATGGATTGGAATTGGAATCTCAGACCTTGGTAATATGATCCTAGTCATCATAGAGTACGAACCGCCATAGGAGAAGGCCGCAAGTAAGCATACTACTTAAAGTATTAAATATTAAGAGGTTTATTTTTAAAGAAAGTGAAAAAGGCCATAGGAGAAGGGCGTAAACGTGTCAGCATAAATTAGCTCGAACACACTTACGTTCATTCCTTTTCATTCTTACCCCAATATATTTTTCAGTCCCTCGTTACACATGTTGTAGTATTACAGAGAATTTCTTTAAATACTCGGAGCATGTACCAAGTTTCTGTTCATCAGCTTAGAGCTGCGTTTGGCCAATAAGCACCTTTATGTTTCTTCTTTTTAAATTAACTTACACACCTTTATTTTTCTGAAGATGACTGTCTTTACAGTCGAAACATGTAGAGAATTGACCATTTCATAACTATTTTATGTGAATATATCAGTGGAGGAAGACATAAAGTGTCTCATTTCTTTCCCTATACATAAATGTTTAAAAGTTAGTCAATATGACCAGTCATGTACAAAAAAAATATATAAATGTTCCTTAATTTGTTAATAAGGGTAATGACTCTACTTTTTAAATTTTTATTTTTTTTTCACTAAGGTGTTGATTTGCTTCCCGAGTCTGGATGAATTTAAAATTTTTTTTTTAAATAGTTCCAAACTTACAAACCCAATTGGGTATTTTAAGTTAAAATTAAAATATAATGCGAAGGCGAATTGAAAAGCCTCGTCAAGAGTTTTAAACCCTGCGTCGGTGGTCGGATCGTTCTCATAAACAACAAAACATTTGTCTTCCACCACTGTAAAAAATACAAAAACATATTCACATAAAATATATACATCTAGGCTTTTTTTTCACATTTTCTGACACCACTTTTACTGAAAGCGAATAAATAATTTATATGCCAATAATTATTGTGTAACAAGGTGTAAATAAAAAAAAATAATTGGTGAGACCTTAAAGCGATCGAAAATAAAATGATCCATTCTAATTTTTATTGCTATTATATGCATGCCCCTTTAAATTGTTATTATATTTGTTTTGGTAAAAAGTTATGACACGAAAATGAAATTTTAAAACTGTACATTACACCCTTGGCGACGACAAGCAAATTGCATACGCGGTACATTTCAATTTAAATATAAATGTTTATCATATTTCCCAAAACTTATACATTAAATATTACAAAATAAACAAATTATCATTGTTATTGAAAGAGTACTTACCTTTTCCAATTGATTATTCACTTAATAAATGAAAATACAGACATCACAGCACACTTGTTCCAACCACTGCAAGAGTTGGTAGCGTCTTCAGATAAATGGAGATAAACGCGCCTTGCGCGACAATAAATGAAAATTTCATAAAATATTATTTACTTTTTATAAGGATTAATGTAATTTTATTATGTATTTTGAATTTTCAGTAAATGTTCTTTAAATTTACTGCTTTTAAGATATTTTTTCATTATTGTCTATGAAAAATACTAGGGTTTGTAGTGACATTAAGTAGTAGATGTAAAAATAATTGAAGGAAATATTTTTACGTATGTTAGCATGAAAAATCCTTTAATATTTATGTAATTTTAATAAAAATAAATTAAATTTTGTTGTAAGCTGTAAATTTAAATGTTATGTCTTAATTTTCCATAACTTTCCGTATTAAAAATATCTTGTTTTATTGTAAAATTAAAACAAAATTTAATATTACAAAAACATTAATGTATCCTTATCTACCACATGAAAGTATGTGTAAAATTAATTTATATTTTTATATTTTTTAAGGAATTATCATGTAAAATTTAACCCATTTTTTACAGTGAGGGTTTTGCGAAAGCTAGGATAAAATCTGTACTACGGAGGCATAAGATACTATGTCCAATTTTTACAAAAATTAGGTAACTATGTAGTTTTATTCAGAAAATTAAACTCTTTTGTGGGGCATATAACACCAAGTCCAATAATTAGTTAAGGTAGCTGAGAAACAGGGTAGACTTTTAACGCTATGTGCATTTTTATTCAGAGGCCTAAGACACCAAGGTAATAATATCTGTATGCCTCGGATCTTTAGTAATATCTTTATCAACACATTTAGCGGCATAGAACACTATATAATCACTTGGTGTTATATGCCTCTAACTAGATCTATATAATAGGACGTGGTGATTACACTCATAATGTTAAACGCTAGCTGACTATGGGCATTTAGGCGGCAATACGTTTTTATTTGGTCTATTATTACTTTTCCTTTTACCAAAATACATACCATTTCCATTTAATATACTAATTTTTTGTAAAAATTGGACATAGTGTCGTATGTCTCCCGAGTACAGTATTATGGCTTATAATTTTTTACAGGTATACAACACTATGTCCATCAAAATACAAATAATTTGTGTTATTGTAATTATTATTATGATATCTAAAATTAAAAAAAAAAATTATTTACAAAGAAACACTAAATAATTAATACTTTGCGTAGTGAAAGTAAGATAATACATTCATAAATTAAGACTAACCTCAAAATTATATTAAACTTAATTGTTTTTACTAAATATCCACATATCAAGCTGATGGCACATAGTGTCGTATGCCTCCCGAGTATACAGATATATTATTAGTCACTTTTTTAAATTTAGTATCAAAAATCACTCGGACCCGTCAAATTTATTTTTTGAAATACATTTTTTTTTTAGAAAAAATATATTATACAAGGTGGATCATAAAACTGCTATATGTCCATATAAACTCTAATTTTTTAAACTAAATATATATATTGTTTATTGTTACATTTTTTCATTCTACAATCAATTCTAGACATCTTTCATAAATCATCCTATCATACCTATCTTCAACCGTGTACCGTAAATTAACACTTTAGTACTAGTATGCACCATTGATATGGTTGTCTACTTAGCAACATGTTGAACTCAAGTCCATAATCTTTGAGGCATTGACAATGGCAATTTGCTATTTAAATTTGAGACGTCAAAAAAAATTAGTGAATGTTAATCAAATTTGAATTTTGCTCTACTGATATTACATGCAAAATGCGCCTCGCTGAAGATGAACGCATAGAGATTTTAATTATGTTGGGTTGTTGAGATAAAAGTAGAAGTCATAAGGAAGTCCTTGTTATGTTTAATGGAAAATATCCAAATCGTCCTCTTATTGGCCAATCGACAATGTCTAGAGTAGTAGTTAAGTGGAGAAATTTCTATACTGTTGAAGATTGTGTTAAAAGTGGTCGTCCTGGTATACATCAGGAGAAAAAATAAAGATATTATTATCACTACAGGACGATTCTCATAGCTTCACCAGAAAAATCCACATCTAATTTAAGAAAAAATAGAAGTTTCATCCCTACAAACCAGTAATTGTATATACAACAGTTATTGGACGATGATCCTGATAGGCGGAAGCATTTTTGTGAAATAATAATTAAACTAACAGGTAATCATGCACGAATTAACTAAAGAATTTGTTTTTCAGAAGAAGGCACGTTTTATTTAAATGGTCAGGTTAATAGACAAAACTGCAGCTACTAGGCACAGGAAAATCTTCACTGGTTCATAGATAATCGCACCCAGTATAATGAAAAGGTTAATTTTTGTTTGATGAGAGTCTCACTGGTGGAAGATATCTAAATTTCCTTCGAAATGATCTGGTTCCAGCTCTTGCCGCTCGATTTCCAGATGATAATGATCCTTATTAACCAAGTTTAACCTTATAGTTTCAACAAGATGGTGCTCCCCGCATTATACTGCTCATGTCAGGGAATACTTAAAAACAACTTTTCCTTGGCGGTGGAATTATAGACGGTCAATTGAGTGGCCACCCACATTGCCCGATCTTAACCCACTAGATTTTTTTTTGTGGGCTACTTCAAAAATTTAATTTATAAATTTAAACCCAATTCGATAGATACGCTTACGGAGCCCATTCGACGAAAAATTTCCCCCCCAAGTAGTAGGGGAAGGTTGCCCATATTGGACCAATTTCCAGATTTCTTATCATAGATCCTGATAATAACGCAAAATCGATCTTGAAGCTATACCTTAGTATACTACTTTAGTATGTTGTTCAACTGCAGGATTTTTTGCAGAATTTTATTTCAAAGTATCTATGATATACCAGGCTATAAAAAAACCTCTGCAAGTGGTTCAATATAGGAAACCGGTTGCCTAAATTGCACCTGGGGGTTCCAAAATTGGACCACATGATTTAAATCGGAAGCTTAGGTGTTAAATAAATAAATAAAAAATAAAATTGTTGGTATAGGAAGTTTTATATACTTATATTTCAAAAAAAAAAAAAAATTTACAATCAAAATTTCGGTAGAAGACATCCTAATGCAAAAAAGTACCTATTAGTTTCCTATATTGGACCAGTCATAATTTAATTTTTTAACTCAAAGGAAAAAGATTTTAGCAATATTGAAATGGTGTTAGTTCATGACATTAACTTATTTAAAGAGAAAAATTATTTTTGCACAATTTGGAAAAATTGCCTAAATTGGACCGGTTCAATTTTGGCAATCACCCAGTGATCCATTTAAGCAACTACCACGTGTTTTGCAAAACCACCCAGGAAAGAAACAAGAAAAAACAAATATGGCATGGTTATAGGAGTAATAGAAAGAGAAAAACTTACTTGAAAACTTCCATAAAAAAGATATTGCTTAGAGTTTTATGGTTCTAAGGTAAATTCTTAGGAAAATCCTAAAAATATTACATTAAAATTGTGTAAATTACGTTTTGCTCTGTACACGCCAAGCACTAACGGCCAACTAGTTGAGTTTGTTGACTTCGTTGCCGATCAAAGGTTCTAGGTGGAAGTATGTTACAGTGTTGCCAGATGATAAGGCACTTGTTTAGTTTCGGAGAAATGTACTGTGGTCCAATTTAGGTAGTGGTTCAATATAGGCAACCTTACCCTACAAAATGTACAACAGGAATTTTTAGATCGATTCCTCTACTGCAGAACAGTTATGGCAGGACAATTTCAACATTTTATAAAATACTTTGTCGTTTGTTTATTTTGTTTTAAAAGTTAATATTTCGTAAATGGTGGAAGATTTAAGTATTATGAAAAATGTCTAAAATTGATTGTGGAATGTAAAAGCATACAATATGTTTCATTGAAAAAGTGTATACACGGAGCATTTTTATGATGCACCATTTATAATAGCTTTTTTTTTAATGATTTTCAAAAAACTTAATTTGACGGGTCTGAGCGCTTTTTGATTAAGTGGGCGGTATTTTATATAAAAGGCTGATTCTTTTCTTTATCATAACCCTGTATATATGCGCAAAAGAAGTGATAAAGTGGTTTTTAGTAAAATGGCTCTAATATTTTTTCGTATAGTGTTTTATGAAAATTCCTTAAAATCAACCAGTTTGTGAGTAATTGTTAATAATTTTTCTCATTGTGAAATGTAGTGACAACAATTAAAGTATCTCGTAAATTCAACAATTAATTTACATGTTTTACGGTAAGGTATAAATGTTTTGTCCGTATTATGGTTCGTTTGCTTATTAGAAAATAGTTCCACTTTCTGACCTATACTTCACAACTCTACTTTTACGACGTTTTAACGACGTCGCTAAATGACCATTTGGATATCCGATATGGCCAGGCTACACTTCGTCTAAAACTGTATTGTCGGCTACGCTCGGAGTAGCTGAGAAAAAGGATGGGAAATAAAAGCATATGGAATAGGAACAGTTAAGAAAGAAAGATGGAAAGTGATAATGTCCTCTAGGACTATAATAAGTGTGCCATTTAGAAATTTAATGTGCACTAAGCGGTCAGTTTTGGTATGTGTTTGAAGTTGATAGAGTTTAAGTTTATTACAGTTTGTGAGTTTTTGATGTGACTATCTATAAATATTATTTGCTTGACTGAGCAAACCTACATTCATGATGATTGTTAAATTTTACTCTGCCGCCAATCGTTACTGTTTTCGGTAATTGATGAGTCACTGACTTGATATTTTGGACTTGAAGTATCAGTGTCACCAGTAAAGTCCGCATCATATGGGATTTTTTATTAATAGCTTTATTCAAAATTTGAGTTTGGCATCAAGTTCTGCTTCGATCGAGATAAACATTAAGCAAAAAAATAGTAGTCACGTGATTCGCATTATCTGTCAAATTTTAATTTTTTCCAAGAAATAATTCAAAAGTGGGGTTATTTCTGAAAATATCAAAAAAAGTTATTAGAAAAAGTTTTATTAAATGCAGTTTCTAGCCCACATGCAAAATTTCAGCTGCATAAAATAATTTTGATTTTTTACCTATACATATTTTGTAAATTGCACCAATTTTGCAAAATAAGACTCAACGCAACCTACATAAAACTTCTTAGTTTTGACAATGCTTTATTTCAGATACATTTTCTTTAAAGTAACTCCATATTAAATGTTTTTTTTTTCTACAAAATCAAAATTGGGCTATTAAAATTTGGTCGCATGTGATGCAAAGTTTATTTGTTTTTGACCCTGTATAAGGTAACTTTATAAAATAAGTATTTTTGAAAACGTAGTTTGTGTCTGAAAGTAATACACCTTAATATTGAAACAAAAAAGAACACAGTGTCTTCAGTAAATTGTTTTTTAAGTGGAAAATAAATTTTACTTTAACAACGTAAAGTTTATCTATTTTCAACGATTTAGTTTAATATTATAATTTATTATTAAGCTATGTCATAATAATGTTAACGTGTATTACTTTCAGACACAAACTACGTTTTCAAAAATACCTACTTGTGCATGTGGGCTAGAAATTGCATTTAAAAAAAAATTTCTAATAACTTTTTTCGATATTTTCAGAAATAACCCCACTTTTGAATTATTTTTTGGAAAAAATTAAAATTTGACAGATAATGCGAATCACGTGACTACTATTTTTTTTTGCTTAATTTTCGTCTCGATCGAAGCAGAACTTGATGCCAAAGTCAAATTTGGAATAAAGCTATTAATAAAAAAAATCCCATATGATGCGGACTTTACTGGTGACACTGTATATTATTGGTTTCATATTCGGTAACTATGTACTACGCAACAACATTTAGTTACAAAAAGTTTAACTTGATTATTTCGTACACCTGTCAATTTCGCCTTTTCGTCCAATCAAACCGTCTCGTCTTAACCAATCAGCTAGTATAATAGTGATAAAACTACGTGGGATTTTAGCGATTAAACGTCGCCATTGGCCCGTCTAGTTCTGTCACAATATTTCGAAGTACAAATCAATGTCCATTATTTTTTTATAACTTTTTCGGATAATTTCTGATATTTTAATACACTAACATTAGTACTATATTTATTTACCTACTTGTTTTTATATTATAATGCACCTATGCCTATGTTTATTCCAATAAAGTTGCTATTCTTTATAAATTACACCACATTTTAAAAATACTTATCAAATGTCATTTATTATAGAACTAATCTAAAATTCTGCTTATAAGGCTGGCAACCAAACATACAATTAAAATTGTATGTTTGGTTGCCAGCAGTAAACTAAACAGTTTTCGTTGAGTTGTATGTTATGCAATTTAACTAAAAATAACTATTCCAAGTAATACACCGCAGGCTACCTGTAGAAATATATAAAACATTATTACTCAATAGATATGGATGGGACATGTGGGGTTCACGAAATAATCGTGCCAAATACCACTCGACCATCATTTTTTTATTGGTTAAATTTTCCATCTTTCACTCAAACTTTTTTGGCAATTTTTCTCGTTGAACTTTGGGCATGTTTATTCAAAGATTAAATCCCTCGATATAATATCGAATAAACATTTCCAAATTCAACTCGTAAAATTTCCAAACAAAAAAGTTTTCGTGACAGCTGAAAAATTTAACCGATAAAAAAACGAGGTCTTGTGATATTACTGTTGATTATTACACAAAACTTATATTTTTTTAGGTTGATAACATTACTTATATACTGCCATTGTTTTAAATTATTTTTTAGAGTAATATGGTGGCAAGTATGTAACTTTTAATATTTAATTATTTATTCATAGTCATCGCGTACCTACATACATGTGTGGTTTAGCGGCAAAAATTCATAAAAAGAATGGGTTTAATGACACAAATCGCGAGCGAAACCATAATCAAAAATACAATTATGAGCTTATTCGAGTCACACTGTGTGATTAATATTCAAAGCTAGATTGGTTGGTTTGAGGTCAATAAAACAAACTTAGAAAAATATTTTTTACTTTCGTTTCGACCTATCTTATACTTATAGGATTATCAATAAGACAATACAGATAAGATTTTATATAGTAAAAATGTTTGGAACATTGGATGATATGTCGTATGTAGCTTTTTTGGTTATGTAAGGGCTCTTTACTTTTTGTTATTTTTATTAAAAATGTGTGTACAAAATAAGTAAAGGCTGCCTTGCAAGTATTTTTGAAAATTATTAACTATGTTTCTCTTTCTTGGTTTTCGTAAAATCTCCGAGAACTCACAGATTCTGGCTGCTTTAAGCAATAGCGCAGCAAACCTGTTTTGCTTGGTAGATAAAAAAAAATGAGCTTACTAACTGCGTTAATGAAATTTATAACAGTTGTTAAGTTATGTGATTAGAATAATGTGTTTTAGTATATTCAGTTCCATAGACAAAAAGGTCCACATTATTAAACTAGAATTCTTATCTATCCATAATATTATATACCTAATATGGAGCTGAATGTAACAAAACTGTGTTGGTAGGAAAAAAAACCTACTTCCAGTTGAGGTAGGAAGTTTAAATTTTCCCCATAATATCTAGATAATATTTCCAATATTTAGTTAAAAATCTGAAATTTCAAAATTTTTAATTATTGAATTAAGAAAATTTACCTTTTGACAAAATGGTAATGGAATTACCAAAGAGTGGTGGCTAGACAAGCTAAGCCACGGAAACCATCTCGACTCAACAGTACATAAAAGTCGGTCAGCATGAAGCGGAAAGGACCTGCTAGCTTCTACTAAAATATAAGTTAACTTGTGTTTCCTGGCAATTTCTTCCTTTGGAATGGTGGATATAAAAGCAATTTTCTATGCACATTTTGTAGTATGTACTACTTTCTGTACCAGACATATAAATAAACATTTCCATTTGGACAAACAGATCGAATTGGCAAAATGATGGACGCACGGGGCCTACTTGAGGCTGCAGGATTATATTTCCCACGGGAGGACGTGCAGCAGGAAAAAGTGTCGAAAGAAAGCAGGAGACGCACACCATGGATATTGATTTGTGCCGTCTTCTTTTAGGGTATATGTATGAAATGAGGCAATGAGGTAAAAGGAAGAGAGATTTCAAAATATTACGCAAAGTAGAACAAACTTTAGCTACTTAAAATGTGACAAGAGTATTCAATCCGAAAATGTATCGTTAAAATTTCATCTGACTGTTTTCATAAAACCAATCGGTATAATAATTTGTTTGCAAGTGCTGTCCTTGCCGAACATTTCATAAACTCCTTCATAATCTGGAAAGGACATACGACCGGTTAAAGTTGTCTGATTAAGTTGGCGTTAATAACCTGCATTTTTAGCAACAGCAACTGTCTGATAGACCTTTAAAAGCGGTTTGCATCCATTATTTGTTTTTAATTTAAATTATTGATTTTGCATATCACCAGACTTGTAAAATTGAAATGATGGGTGGGTCGACGTCTGGTGACCAAACGGCATTTTTTTTACTTTCGGCTTATAAATTAGAATATATCAGCAAAATATTAAGGATACGAAATGACGTATAAGCAAAGATATGGCCAGGTTATAGGCTTCACAGTATATTTATACTCAAGCTTGCTCGTGTACATTATGCCGTTAATTGCAACCGAAACACTAATAATTATTATATTCCTCACAAAGCATCCTAAACCGAAAGTTTGTTGATGTGTAGAATATGTGAATCAATTGAATCAGAAGCATCCTAAAATCTATTACCTCATTTAATACGTGAATAAATTTAAAACCAACGATGGGTAAACTTGGTTCTATAAGCATACAACAGACTTTTTACTGTAAAGTTTTAAAACAACTTAAATTGATACTTTAAAAATTAGAACCTCGTTGACAAAATACGATTTTCCTTACGGTAGTAAAAACATTCAGAGTTCAATGCCGAGGTTACCCATTTTCAACAGGCTATATTGGGAAAAGAAAACAAATTTTAAAGAAAAATTGTTTTCCTTTCTTTTGATATTAAAAGAAGGGAAAAAAGAGATAAAACATTAGTTATAATGTTAAAGGAGTATCATGGTAAATAGGTATCCTGGTATTATTGGGGGCACTACACGATCAGCAGGTATAATTTCTGTCAGTGTTAAAATAGTATTGATTATATATATTGTATATTATGTATATGTTTATTATTAAATACGTTTTAATATTATCTTTTAGAATTTCTGCACAAGGTTTTTACTCATTTGTATACATTATACACATATTATATATGCTCCTTAATTATAGATTCCTTAGAGAAATTTATTGAAAATAAAAAGAAAATCCCTTTCAAAATTTTTCTTATTCCTAATCGAGATTGCTTTACCAAGTTTATTGATTGTGCGTTATTTTTGACATTAATGCTTTTCAATATAATCGATAGTCTATTATAATATATTAATAACCCAAATGCATAATCCAATATTGCTAAAATTAACGCCTGTGGGCATTAGCTTAATATTACGTATACATTTTGGTAATTAAGCCATATTGGTTCTAGATGTTGAGCCATTATGGCCATAAGCAGCGAAAGAATTTAACCCTTTTCAGATAGACGTATGGCACAGATAACCAACATAATAATAGAAGTAATAGAAAGTAAACCAGAATCTGAAATAAGTAGTAGAATAGTACAGCTTTTAGAAAACTACATAAAATGTTTACATCAAAAAGCCCTCAACACATGACATTCAAAATATTTAACTCAACACTCACATACGCATCTAGGAGCTGGACACTCGTAAAAACAAATATATAGAAAGAATTAGGATAACCCAAAGGAAGATGAAAAAATCAATAAGTACGTTGTACAACCTACAAAGACTAAAAAAAGGCAATAAGCGAATACGAAGAAAAACCACAGTGAAAGATACTGCGGAACGAATATCGAAACTAAAATGGTTGTGGACAGGGCACTTGTAAACAAGGGAATACGAAAGATGGAGCAGCAGGAGAGTGATCGAGGTCAGCCAGTAACAGGGAAACTAAACCGAGGAAAATCCAGAGCCTAATGGAGGCATGACATAGAAAAGACCTAGCTGGAGTATGATGAATGGAAACCAAATGATGCGTCGAGTGAGAAGGTGTACGGAAATGGATGGTGGACATTTCCAACATTTGTTGTAGTTTATGTTATGGTATTGGAAAAGTTGCAATAACATTATTTCCTAGAAATGTTTTTTATTATTTGTGGTCCAATGCACTTGTGATTTATTTTAGTAGAAATTAATAAACCAATTTTGTCCAATGACATACAATAAAACGGTTTTTATTTTTTTTTTCTCGAAAATGAAGTGAGATAGGAAAAAAATACAAGAGGCAAAGAAGTTGTATCTTTAGATGCTTAATTAAACAAAAAATATTAAAGCTACAAAAAAGACAGTGGCGAACATTTTTCTGATAATAATATTCGCTAAGGTGCCCCCCGGGACGCTACTGGACTCAATAATTTTAATCTATTTAGGGCTAAATTAGCCTCTTAATACAACAAATATCATTGCCAAATTTCAACAGCATCAAGTAAGTATTTTTAATTTAATTAATAATTTCATTTTTTATTTCTATTTTTTTAACATCCTGTATCTTGAAAACCCTGCATTTCCGGACCCATGTTTATAGAAACTTTTTTTCATATTTTTTAACAAGGAATCACCCTCTAAAATATCTCCGTCTATTTTTCGAACACCCTGTATAAATAATTTTTTCTAAGTAGATATAATAATTTGGATATTTCAATTAAATTTCAGACCTCATCAAAAAATCTTTAAAGATTATTTATTTAAAACAAAATTAAAACTTTTTAAGTATTAAGTAATACTTAATGGCTGTTGGTCAAATAATGCCATTATTTTGCTTTATTTTATACATAGCATAACAACATAATAAAAATTAAAGATTTATTTATAACTAACGAAGTAAAATGTGATTTTGAGAAGTAGGTATAACATTTCCACAATCCAGAAATGTAACAAGAATACGCGGGAGTATATAATTATAACTAAATGCAAGACAGACAGAAATTATTTTATTTAAAGTGTGTCTGTGGAAATTTTGTACAACATATTATCTGACAGCTGCATTCAAAAATATCTTTGTAGTGAAACAAGATCAACTGCTTCTGCTTCGTCATTTTGTGTATAGAAACTACGTTTGTATCTGAGATATCCCTCACACTTTATGTCCATGTGTCAAATGTCATTCAGGTGTTGTTTATAATTGAAATCTTTACTATAGGACATTTTTTTTAGAAATTTTCAAATATCATTTTAGTATGTTTCTTGTCAACTGGACATAATTTGACGAGTAAGAATTCTCACGTAGTTTGTTCCTGCTATCATTTTGTGTTTTTCTTTTAGAACCTAAGCCCTGATGATGGCCTCATAATGGGCCGAAAGCGCTAGGCGATATTAAATAAATGCTGAATACACGAAAGAATGTTTCATTTGTTAAAATACGGCGTACAACCGACTCTACTTTTCATATCAACTGCTTATTCCAACTGTGCCTGCGTACAGCCCAGGATCGCGGGGGGGGGGGGGGGGCTGGGGTCTCTGCCCCGCGGCATCTTTAGTGGGCCTACATTCAAGTGTGGTACGCCGACATAGAATACCCGATTATTTATCGCTTAATCTACAACAAACTTTTATCGCTGACAAACTCTTTGTAATATCACTACTCGCATTGCGGTTTGCGATTTTGCTAAAATTTCTAACGCTGCGCTAATTCGCACCTCAAAACCATCCAATTTGCAGGGTTAGCATAGGCCGACCAGGCTTGGGGCAATTTTTAGGGGCGACAAATGGGCAGAATGCTCTTTTCAGCACTAAAGCGAATTAAAATATATTTAAGATGAACTATGGAAAATACTTAATTCTTTAGCAATTTTACAAATATAATCAGACGTTTTACGTCATCTTTATTACAACAAGGTCACAGATGACTTTGCCAAAAAGAAAGTACTTTGCAAACCAATGTATTTTTTTGTTTGTACCTATTTGTTAAATTTATAAAATATTATAAAAATAGTTCCTAGACTTTGTCAATTTATATCTTATTAGCTTTCTTATTAAATTTACTAGTTTAATTGACACCCCCTTGAATATTAAAGTTTTCTACAAGAACAGAAGTTAAGAAATTTCGGGCAGACCATCACCTATAAATCTAGGGACGTTACTGGAAAGTTTATTTATGATGAAAATATTATGAAAAAATCATTTTTGGGCCTGACACAGGCAAGATATCAAAAAAGAAGTAAAAAGAAAATATTTGAATAACCAACTATAATGTACCGGGTGTTCCACCTAAGGAGGCAATCGGCTATATCTCAGAAAGTAATAGCACTAGGACAAGAGTAAAGTACCTTTATTTTCAAAAATACGTGAAAATGTTACAAAGAAAAGTTGTTTAGAATTCATTTCTGTGCGTAAATATAGAATCTCAGTTACCTGTGACAAAAATTAAAATTTGATAGTTTCAGTTGTTTCTGCTGCTCTGTATTTGGGATAATGATATGAAGTTGCTATAAATAAAAATTTTATGTGATTTTCATACATGAAATTGCTAGTTTCGATTTGTTTTCCACAAGATATTCAAAATAGCGGTCATCGTGCACCACTTTTCTGCTAATTTTTACCGAAGTTTAATTATTTGACTATTACGATTACGCTTATTTAAATTATTCAAAACAAAAAAAAAATTAAATGTGATGATTACCTCCTTAGGTGGAACACCCGGTACATTATAGTTGGTTATTCAAATATTTTCTTTTTACTTCTTTTTTGATATCTTGCCTGTGTCAGGCCCAAAAATGATTTTTTCATAATATTTTCATCATAAATAAACTTTCCAGTAACGTCCCTAGATTTACAGGTGATGGTCTGCTTCTGTTCTTGTAGAAAACTTTAATATTCAAGGGGTTATCTATAAGAAGTAATCATGGGGACAAAAAATACATGCAAAATAACAAGAGTATCAATTAAACTAGTAAATTTAATAAGAAAGCTAATAAGATATAAATTGACAAAGTCTAGGAACTATATTTATAATATTTTATAAATTTAACAAATAGGTACAAACAAAAAATTACATTGGTTTGCAAAGTACTTTCTTTTTGGCAAAGTCATCTGTGACCTTGTTGTAATCAAGATGACGTAAAACGTCTGATTCTATTTGTAAAATTGCTAAAGAATTAAGTATTTTCCATAGTTCATCTTAAATATATTTGAATTCGCTTTAGTGATGAAAAGAGCATTCTGCCCATTTGTCGCCCCTAAAAATTGCCCCAAGTCCGGGCTTGGTCGGCCTATGCTAACCCTGCAGATTGGATGGTTTTGAGGTGCGAATTAGCGCAGCGTTCAAAATTTTAGCAAAATCGCTAACCGCAACGCGAGTAGTGATATTACAAAGAGTTTGTCAGCGATAAAAGTTTATTGTTGATTAAGTGATAAATAATCGGGTATTCTATGTCGGCGTACCACCCGACCGGAACACCCGGTACATTAATTTAAAAAATTATAGTAGTTGGGTGTTTGGTGAATTCCTAATGAAATTTGGGTGTGGCCCCGAAAATTTTTCGCCATTGGTGCATTTTTTGGGCTTGGAGCAGGACTTGCCCTGAATCCGGCTCTGCCAATCTGGCCACACTGCGAGTAAGCACAGGCGCGGAGCAGAAAATTACAAATTAAGAATCTGTTACTTTGCTAGTATAAAATAGATTTTCAGTTTTATCTTAAACCCTATCCTGCTTAAATACAGGGTGAGTTTTTTAAAGTGTTACAATTCGATATCTCGAAAACGGTTCAAAATATTTTCTTGAAATTTTAGTGAGGGAATGGGGAGATGGGGGGACATATTTAAACATATTTTTGATGTCTACCCCCTTTCCCTATTTTGAGGGGTGGGGGGTAACTTTGGAATTTTAAATGAGACAATGTACTTTTTTTTAGTAAATACGAACCTACGTAAAAAACTACGTACGTATACAAAAAATCTTTTGATTTGCTCCCCTGGTTACGAAATTATGATTTATTAGGTTATAAAATACAAAATATACTTTACCATTTAATTTCAACTTATTTATCGTCTGCCATACTTCAGACGATGTTCAAAATGTCTCCCTTCAACTTCCAAACACTTTGTCCCTTTTTTCAGAATAAATATCGTACCTGTTGTATCATTTTAAGTCTCACTAATAAGCATGCAACGCGGATTCGGTAATTAATATCATCTAAAGTTGTAGGTGTAGCCGCCATCACTTTATCTTCTATAAAATAAAAAATAAATAAAGGAAAAAGTCAAGGGGTGTCAAATCCGGGGACCTAGCAGACCAATTACCGAACCAGCTCGACTTATCCAGTATTATCCACCTGTTTTCAAACAATTCGTTCAACTCATTACGGGGCTGTATCGCATAATGCGGTGGAGCTTCGTCCTATTGAAACCACATGTCAGAAGTTATGTTTTCGTTTAATAATTGGGGTAATTATTAATAAATCATAATTTCGTAACCAGGGGAGCAAATCAAAACACTTTTTGTATACGTACGTAGTTTTTTACGTAGGTTCGTATTTACCAAAAAAAAGTACATACATTGTCTCATTTAAAATTCCAAAGTTACCCCTCATCCCTCAAAATGGGGAAGGAGGGTAGACGTCAAAAATATGTTTAAATATGTCCCCCCCATCTCCCTATTCCCTCACCACCATTTTAAGAAAATATTTAAAACCGTTTTCGAGATATCGCCTTGTAACACTTTAAAAAACTCACCCTGTATATAAAAAATATAACTCAATACAGAAATTTAAAGGAGGATGACCGAGGGTGGCATTTAAAGTTGTTTTCTCGCTTCGAAAAAATTGAAGATCCGGGGCTGCCTATGTGTACAGGGTGGCCCATTAATAAGGGACGCCGGCTATATCTCGGAAAACCATTAATCGTACAGCTTTCGGAAAAAATTTTTAAGAGTAAAGCGGTCATGAGAAAATTTTGGAAATTACTTTCAAGGTCCTCATTTCGCCGCAAGGGGGCACAATTGAAAATTAGTTTTTTAAATTTTAAATTTCTCCGAAAGTTCCCATATTTAGGTATAACTCTGATTATATCATTGGAAAGCTTAGACAATTCTGCATCATTTTGGTTTAAAGCTCGTTGGCGTACCGACATTGATAAGAGTGGGGGAAGCTATTGAAAGTGTAATCGTTTAAATCGCTGTAACTTCTAAACGACTTATCCGATTTTACTAAATTTAAGCTTGTTTGGAAGGGAAAGGTAAGTACCTTCAATCGTCGTATCTAATGGTACACGATAGTGTCTAATAAAATTGCTAGAGGGCGCAATTTGTAATAATAACAGTTTTTTTGATTCTATCCCGAAAATTCAAATCATACGGTATACCTATGACATCATAATCGGAAAGTAGATGGAATTTACAAGAAAAGATGTAAAAACCGCAGTTCGATATCTTTGTTCGTTTATTAGAGTTATTGTCAGCACAATAATTTTTAATACAAATTGCGCCCTCTAGCAATTTTATTAGAAACTATTGTGTACCATTGGATACGACAATTAAAGGTACTTCCAAACAAGCTTAAATTTAGTAAAATCGGATAAGTTGTTTAGAAGTTACAGCGATTTTAATGTTTACACTTTCACTTGATAAGAGTGGGAAAAGCTATTGGAAGCGTAAACACACACAAACGACTTATCCGATTTTACTAAATTTATGCTTTTTTGGAAGGAAAAGGTAAGTACCTTCAATTGTCGTATACAATGGTACACAATAGTTTCTAATAAAATTGCTAGAGGGCGCAATTTGAATTAAAAGTTATTGTTTTGGCAATAATTCTGAAACGAACAACAATATCGAAAAGCGGTCTTTACATTTTTTCTTGCAAATTTAATCTACTTTCCGAATATGATGTCATAGTTATACCGTATGATTTGAATTTTCTGGATAAAATCAAAAAAACTGTTATTATTACAAATTGCGCCCTCTAGCAATTTTATTAAACACTATCGTGTGTACTGCTGGATACGACGATTGAAGGTGCTTACCTTTCCCTTCCAAACGAGCTTAAATTTAGTAAAATCGGATAAGTCGTTTAGAAGTTACAGCGATTTTAATGTTTACACATTCAATAGCTTCCCCCACTCATCAAGGTCGGTACGCCAACAAGCCTTAAACCAAAATGATGCAGAATTGTCTAAGCTTTCCAATGATATAAGCAGAGTTATACCTTAATATGGGAATTTTCGGAGAAATTTAAAATTTAAAAAACTAATTTTCAATTGTGCCCCCTTGCGGCGAAATGAGGAACTTGAAAGTAATTTCCAGAATTTTCTCATGACCGCTTGACTCATAATTTTATTTTTCCGAAAGCTGTACGATTAATGGTTTTCCACCCTGTACATGCTATCTAAATATCTATATAGCCTTTATGCAGGGTACCGGTTACTTCAATAAGAATCGTTCAGACATATCAATTTAATTTTTGTTTTACCTTGTATAATTTTTTTTCTAAAAAACAAAAAAATTAACTTAACGTGTCCGACCGATTCTTGAGGAAGTAAACGGTACTCTGCGTAAAAGGCTGATCCGTTTTTTTTATCACAACCCTGTGTATAAAGCTGAAGGTGAGAACAACTACGTTTGTCCGGAAAAGAAAACCGAGTTCTAGGTGAGGTGGGAAGTTCAAATTTTCTACATATCTAGATTATGCTTCCAATATGTAGGTAAAGATCTGAAATTCCAAAATGTTAAATCATGAGCCGAGTTATAGAATTTAGAAGTTGCAAGATATTTCTTGTATACGGCGAACGACGAGGACCGTCTCGAGTCGATGGAACGTGAAAGCTCGGCCCGGCGAAGCGGGAGGCAACCTGTTAATATCATAATAAAGACTTTGGCATCAAGTTCTGTTTCAATCGAGATGAAAATTAAGCAAAAAAATAGTAGTCACGTGATTCGCATTATCTGTTAAATTTTAATTTTTTCCAGAAAATAATTCAAAAGTGGGGTTATTTCTTAAAATATCAAAAAAAGTTATTAGAAAACGTTTTTTTTAATGCAGTTTCTAGCCTACATGCAAAATTTTAGCTGCATAAGATAATTTTGATTTTTTACCCATATTTTGTAAATTGCACCACTTTTGCAAAATAAAACTCAACGCAACCTACATAGAAATTCTTCGTTTTGGCAATGCCTTATTTAAGATACATTTTATAGCGCCATATAAAATGTGTATTTTTCTACAAAATCAAAATTGGACTATTAAAATTTGGTCGCATGTGATGCAAAGTTTATTTGTTTCTGACCCTGTATAAAGTAACTTCATAAAATAAGTATTTTTGAAAACGTAGTTTGTGTCTGAAAGTAATACACCTTAATATTAAGACAAAGTAGAACACAGTGTCTTCAGTAAAATGTTTTTTAAGTGGAAAATAAATTTTATTTAAACAACGTAAAGTTTATCTTTTTTTAACGTTTTAATTTAAAACCCCTATATTATAATTTATTATTAAGCTATGTCATAATAACGTTAACGTGTATTACTTTCAGACACAAACTACATTTTCAAAAATACTTATCTTATAAAGTTACCTTATACAGGTTCAAAAACAAATAAACTTTGCATCACATGCGACCAAATTTTAATAGCCCAATTTTGATTTTGTAGAAAAACACACATTTAATATGGCGCTACTTTAATGAAAGAACAAAATGTATCTGAAATAAAGCCTTGTCAAAACTAAGAAGTTTAATGTAGGTTGCGTTGAGTTTTATTTTGCAAAAGTAGTGCAATTTACAAAATATGGGTAAAAAATCAAAATTATCTTATGCAGCTAAAATTTTGCATGTGTGCTAGAAACTGCATTTAAAAAAACGTTTTCTTATAACTTTTTTCGATATCTTCAGAAATAACCCCACTTTTGAATTATATTTTGGAAAAAATGAAAATTTGACAGATAATGCGAATAATAATAATAATAATAAGTTTATTTAAAATCTAATAATATAATAAATATGTTTATGTTGTCTTCGATAAACTTATTCTTCAATCCCCTGAAGCTGAGTTTGTTAGGGGCAAATCTTATTTTTTTTAGTATGTAAAATCATAAATCATAAATATGCATTAAAAATCAAGTTTTTTAAAGTAAAAATGTTAATTTATAGTATAAACGCAGCTTTTTTGAAGAAATATATTAACTATAATAAAATTATTAATTTATAATTTTTAAGTAAAAAATATTACTTATATAAATTATTCAGAACAATATTAATTAATTAAAGCATTTCTAAAAACATTTTCAAATTGTCTGTTTTTAATATCCATGTTTTTATTTCGACTTAAAATTTTTTTAATGAAATCAATTTTTTAATTTTTGTTGGTAAATAATCGTTTAAATAAAAACAAATATTTGAAATTTTTTTGTCCTATGGACTTATTTATTTTAGGTTTTATGGTTATTTCATTTTTGTGACGTGTATTATGATTATGGTTTTTAAATTGTATAAGGTTTTTATTTTTAAATATATATATTAAGATGTTATAAATGTAAAGTTGTCTTATGTTCAACTTTTTTGTTTCTGAATATAATTCTTTTGAAGGATAAAGATAATCTTTATTGTATATAATTTTTAGAAACCTTTTTTGTAATATTTCTAATTTTTTAACTAAAGTTCTATTTATTCCTCCCCAACCTAAAATTCCGTAATTTAATTGAGTTTTAACTAACGCGTAATATAATATGTATTTTCATATGTCTTACATTTAAAAAACTTTTAATGTTTCTAAAAATCGGTAGTAAACTTCTTAATTTTTTAATTAAGTATTCTATGTGAAAATTCCAATTTAATTTACTGTCAAAAATATTTCCTAAATATTTTATTTTATTAACTTTAAAAATTTGAATGTCTTCATTTATTTGAATACTATTCATATTTTGTGGTAGGTTATTTAGGTTTAAAGTAAAAGGAATATAATTTGTTTTATTAAAATTAATTGTTATCAAACCAATTTTTTATAATTTTAAAATCTTTTTTAATTTTATTATTTAAGTTTTCCCAATTTGTATCGGTATAAAAAATTGTAGTATCATCTGCAAAACTATGAATTTGTCCATCGCAATTTATACTAAATAAGTCGTTAAGATAAATATTAAAAAATAATGGTCCTAATATTGTTCCTTGGGAAACACCATACTTAAATACCTTTGGATAGCTTTTTTCTTTATCTATTTGAACATAAGTTGGTCTATTTTCCAGATAATTTTTAATTAATTCTAATTGCTTTCCTCTGAATCCAATATTTCCATTTATTTGTAACCGTAAGGACAACGTGAACACACCTGTCTGTCTATAATTACATTTTTCCTCTGCTTGCTATTGTAATAACTGCCCAACATCTTTGCACTAGTATGGTTATATTATTAGCAAAGTTAATAACCTAATATTAAGCTAATACCCCAAGGCGGTAATTTTGGTAATATCAGATTAAGCATTTACGTTATTATTAAATAATAAATTATAATAGCCTCTCCGTTATATTGGCAAACATTATACGTCAGGTGTTTTTCTAGTGCATGTAATAAGGAAATAACACATAATCAATAAACTTGGTAAAAAAGTATCGGTGGGGAATCAGAAAATTGGAACAAAAAAAAACAAAATTATAATATCCCGTGAGTAGAATCAATAAGCACTGTTATGTATTTAATAAATCTGCGAAAGCATTCACTCACTACTAGTGGGCATGCACATGGGCGTCGTTACACATTTGGTCAGTCAGAGCCATTTTTGTATTTTAAAAATTGCATTAAATAGTTACTTAGATCTTAAAAGAAACTATCATCTAAGGCCAGCCGTACACAGCCGGAATGTCTATCTGAATTCAGAAATGGAATTAAGAATCTGAATTCAGAACGTACGGAATTGTATATATTTTTATTTTACAGCACACACATTCTGATTTTTTCAGATTATGAATTTTTCAAATTTTCAATGGGCCGAAAATCCGTTTCTGAATTCAGATAAACATTCCGGCTGTGTACGGTTGGCCTAAAGGAGGTAAAGCTAGTCTGGGCCTCTGGAAATCAAAATGTATGGAAACAACTGGAAATCAAAATGTATGGCAACAAATACCGACGAGTCACTTTTCCAAAAATTGAAACAACAGGTAGAATATGCAATTAAAGGGTGGGCCACGGGACGTTTCTGAAACAATGGCGGCAAACTTAAAGGAGTAGAAATGCTTAAGACTTTGTAACAGGAGTAGACAATTTTAGTTTGGAATAGCTCCTGAGCAGAAGGTGGCCCACCAAAAATCCAATATCAGAGATACTGACAGTATGCTGCCTGTCGACAGAAATGCCGCATAACACTAATTAATTTTAGAAGAGCCCAATTTGCCATGAGAGTTAGGAAGAAAAGGAGACAGTTGTGTTGCACTTCCTGATGGGTGCTTGTAAAGCATTAGATAGAATGAGGCAGCAAATATTTGGCGATTGGAGGTACTTCCCGATCTACATCATGAGATGGGAAAGGTTTGGCAAAGGTGCAGGTTATTTTAGTAGTTGGACAAAATGACCTTCTGCGTCTACTTGCTATGTTTCTGAAAATACCCATAACTACTACTACTAATGATATCTGTGTAGTATCACATGAAACATACTTCTGGTAAAATATTTGTCCTATAGCCAATTTTTTAAGATATTATAATAATTAGAGCACCATGTAGTACATATAAAAATTGCACCAGTACCCTTATCATTTATTTTAGTTTTGCTGTTAGTTCGATGCGAACATGCAGCACTAATCAGGTTTCAATCCAATTTCGATGGTTTGTAGTTAATTTTTAAAACCTACTTTGAAGATAGTGTTTATTATACCTAACAAAATAATAACTCAAATTCTAAAATAACATTTGGCAATTTTACGCTTGGGGATGTTTATTTTAAAAGGCACGTTTATCTACAATCACGATTAAAAGAGACTTCCCGACGCTTGTTGTTAGTGTCTAAAATGTAATTTTATGACACTAGTGTTAAAAGTGGATTACTTTTAACACTAGTATGAAAAATAAATACATGGATCTTTTTTAGTTTTATTATTAACATTTGTTGTACAAATTGAACAACGAGAAATAGGGTGTCCTTTTGCAGTTCCACTGATCAGGGTTTTTTTGTATGCTTGTAAAGGGAATGGAAATAATAGTACTGGGCGGAGATTTCATAAGAAGGCTTGTGGCAATTATCATCTTAGTTTTTGGTAAGTTTCAATATTTCCTTTTGTGAATGATGAAAGAGTTTTGGACTTCCATTGTCTTTATTTGTTTTAAATCACAACGTTTCAACTAGTAAGTATCTCCAGTCGTCTTCAGGTGAATACTAAATAAGTAAAGTAACTACAGGACTATTTTTACTAGCCAGGTGCACTGAAGCATAACTGAGGTGGGTGCGAATACGGCCAATCTTATATAGGTGAGACATTAAGACCACTAGAAACAAGGATTAAAGAACACAAAAACAATATTAAAGGAGAGATCGAAAAGTCAGGTGCAGCTGACCATGCCTGGAAACATGATCACTATATCATGTGGTCAGAAGCTGAAATTCTACATAAGGAACCACACTGGAGGAAAAGAAAGTTCAAGGAAGCTGCTGCTATTGACCAGAACCCAGGCTGCCTTAGTAAACCATGATTAGACATAAGAAATATCTGGAAACCCTTGTTAGATAGATGTAATCTTAGGATAAGATCGCGTGCCAACTGAACGCATGACTGCACCCACTTCCGTTATGCTTCAGTGCACCTAGCTAGTATAAATAGTCCTGTAGTTACTTTACTTATTTAGTATTCACCTGAAGACGACTGGAGATTCTTACCAGTTGAAACGTTGTGATTTAAAACAAATACAAGACAATGGAAGTCCAAAACTCTTTCAATTTTATTTTATTAAATAAAATGGCTCAACTACAGTGAAAGTTTGCGGAATCTTAGTTTTTGTTTCTGAAATGTTCACTAAGGTAGTATCCAAATTTTTCATGTTGTCAATTTTTAAATGGCACAGCTCTTCTCTGCGAGAAGCAATGAATAAACCCCATAATATAGTAGTAGCTATTTTTATCATGAGGTACATACTTATCGTCTAATAAATTTATCAGGATCTGCTCAATTTGGTCTCTTGTCAAAATCATAGACTTTTTAGGTTGATAGCATTCTCTATTCGCTTAAAAAAAGCAACAAGTTTATAATATTTGCTAAAATCTATTTTACAAAAACATGGTTTTTTTAATCACTGAGTCAGGCCAAAGAGGTAAACAAACACTTCACTACCTTAGATGTCTCTTCGAAGTATGCAAAAAATATTTTCATTGCATTTTCAAGAAACGCCTTTCAAATCGCACCACTGCACTGCAGTAATTTTTCATAATTAGTTCACAATTTCGTACTGTTCCTTGGATTTTTTCGGCCACAACTCAAAGGTCCATCGAAAATCGCACAAATTTAAACTCTCTTTACAGGTTCTTGACTGCGAGTTTTTCCGTAACTAACAGCAATACATACACATGAGTTACCATGTAACTTACAACAAAGAAATAAAGTAAATCACTTGGTTTTGGATTTTTATGGCTGTAATTTTGAATGTGGTAAAAAATGTATTTATTTTTTTGTTAACTTTAGTATCTGGTTTAATAGTGTTTGTAGATAAAATATTGCGCGTAAAAAGTATTTTTATTTTGTTCAAAAGGGTTTGTCCACTTCCCCTTTTCACAAAACAAAATGACACTTTTAACACTAACATTATAAATAACTATTTTATGTCATATCAATGATCAATGATCTGACGTTTATCTATATATTGCTAAAAAGTATGCCTAATGTTTGTAGTTTCTCTCTTCACCGTTAGTGTTTTAAAGACGGATTTAATGCAACATTACTAATGACTGCAGATATAAAATTTTAGAAGGGATTAAATACATTATTCATTATTTTGGACTATATAGGTTTATAGGCCTAAAAACTTAAAGAAGGATTTGTACTGTAATTTTTTTACAGTTCTGTACTTTTACCTTAAGAGTCTACCATCACTTTCTGTTTTTATATTTTTTATACTGGGTGGCGCGTTCTATTCTCGTCGGTCTATTTACGGAAAAAAATTAAGTTATTTTACATGGAGTGGGGGAAAATAACAATTATATAATTTTTTCCAATTTCTAGATACAGGGTACAATGGGTAGATACCCTAGTGGTAGAGATGGCCATCCTTCAAATCAAGGTAACGAAATTATGTATGATCGTGCAGTTGATCTTTATTCAACCAAGTGATGACATGTAGAGTAGTTTTAACGATAAAGTTAAGGTTAGTGGTAGGTATAGGCATACCTAGAAATGCTTTAGATGTACATCTGAAGTGTTCCATTATCTAAAAAAGCATTAGTGGAGTAAGGTACCGTAAGTTAAAACTTTAAAAATAGCTTTGTTTGCATGCCCCAAATTACTCCTTATTTAGTGATGTTATTATTTTATGGCGTAGCTAGGTTAAATAGTGGTAATGTACGACATACGATGTTGCAAAGCCAACACTGAGGTCGTTTATTTTTAAATCTAACGTTATCTTTTAAATCTTCATGCATTCTATACGTAGCTCTCATTTGACTATTAAAGTGGCCCGAATATATAAATTTTTGACTGCACTTGAATTATATATAAGAAAAATTGATTTTCTGCATTTATTAATTTAAAAATCCAAACAATTTTAACATCAAACTGCTACTACACAGAAATGGGTAATTATGCCGCACAGACCGGTACCTGTCTGGTTTTTGGATAAAATAAATAACGAAATATTTATCAAAAAAAGAAAAAGTCGTCATTGGCCCCTATACCTTCTGAATCATTTAAGGATCCTCTAGGAACCTACTATTTTCGCTCAGACGTCCGTCGAGTCTGTTTGAACTATGATTATAACGAAACTATAGGGCGCGAACAAAGAAATAGAAAACATAGCAAATAATAATTTAATATTATTTCTTGGCAGTGTCCAATGTCCATCATATCATGGATTACTAGATATTTTTAAAGCAAATACATAGTTTGTAAATTCCATTTATTTATATTGGTAAATTTTATAGTTTTTAATAAAAAGACAAACCCGACGTTTCAGCTGGTAAATAAGAGTTTAGAATAATATCAAAAAATAACTCTTTCCCATTCTGATTTAATTTAAATAGATCGACTTTTAATAATAAATACAAATTTAACTTTTAAAAGTTAATAAAGTTTTGTACTAAAAAGCGACAGTGTGAAGTTATTAAACTGAAAGTAACCAAAAGTTGTCTCTAACGTCCCTAATGCATAACTAATTATTATGTCAAATAATGATAATTCACAAATTTTATTTTTTACCACTTAAGCCAAAAATGCAAGCCGCTTTCGAAAATGTATATTGTTATAATAAAATAAGGTTTAGTAAATATTTTTAAAACAAAGTGTACAAGATAAACCAGAATTCATTGCCCCATATGTGTTAAATATTAAATTTTATGGCCAAAAGTAGGAACACAATCATTTCCACCAAGATTTAAAAATGCATGATTTACGGTTTTAATATATTCTCTGTTTTGCCTATTTCAACACCTCCACTATATTACGTCATTACTGAATTTCTTTTGTTTTTTTAGCCTAACACTAAAGTGTATAATACGCAGTGCAACCCTTGTTTTTAGTGGTATTTCTAGAGTTGCGAATAATAAAAGTTTTCTTAACATTCAGTTATTATTTTGTTTATGTTATAATTTACCATAATATGTCCATTACCAGAGTCCCAAAAAAAGTCAGCATCAAATAATATATTTTTTTTAAATTTCTCATTTGATGAAAAAAAAAAAAATTACGCCTTAGTGCAGTAAAAATAAATTATGACCTGGGCAAAATTGTAACACAAATGATTCTTTTTGCATTCTATTGTAAAAAGTGTCTATTTTAACATATTTAAAATCCCCATTAATCCTGGCCCCAGAAATCAGTCAAAATCCAAGATGGCGGCTAAATTTTGTATTTTTAATTACAAAATTTACAACTTTGTTTTTATAAGGTGTAACTTGGCAAAAATGTTTAAAATACAAAGATAAAAGTATAAAATAGGTATTGAATAGGTAAGATTGAATCACTCAAATTGCCTATTATACATTAGAGGAAAAGTTATTACACATTAGACTTAAAAGAACAAAAAATTATTTGAATGAACAAAAATTAAAATGATTTGGCTGTTTTTTCACAATTCACAATCTTCATCTGTACTTTCCATTTCTTCATCTTCTATTCGCTGCGGACTATTTTCACAATTTGTTTCTTGACACTGACCACATAAACTGGTAGAATCATTTGTGTTGCAATTTTGCCCAGGTCAAGGGAATTTTTACACCATATTGACTGCACTACCTACAAACCTGACTTACATGATGACAGTTTAAAGAAAGCTACAACGTTTTAATTTTTTTCCAAAGTAAACCAAAGCACAAGTAGCATAAAATATTATATTTAATTTAACTGCAAATTGTCATGCAACTCTACAAAAATTACTATTACTGTTAGTGACTTGTTGAAGTTTGCAGATCACTAATTTAAATGAAAACTTAATATCTTTCAATCAGAGGCTGAAACAGTCTGCCAAACAATATCCTAAATAATTATAAAATTCAGTTCTTACATTATTAGGTTGATACGCAGACATTCTAATGCATAAATTGTAATCTTTAGTCTACCAAATTTTTATAGTGGACATTGTGTCAATAACACTATTGGCACATGGGTGGGAAAAGGGGTATAAGTCGAGAATTGAGTAAATAGAGTAAAGTCGACCCCCAGCTTATTCTGGTAATTATGTATCTTTGTGAAAAGGGATATAACTAAAAATTCCTTACAAAGTGCGCATAATTTATTTGTGGAAAGAGGTATATCTGCAAAACATCATAAGTTGGTAGTGTAAAGGGGTGTATGTCTCGTTAAGTTCACTTGCGAACACAATCCAGTTTATTTTAAGTGTGAAAAGGGGTATAATAGCACTTGTGCTTTTTGGTATGTTGTCAATAAGTTAGAAAATGGGTATAAAACAGAGATATGTATATTTTTCACCCTTTACACAAATAATCCTATACCTACTGTAAAATCCTGTGAAAAGAGGTATACGAGTTATAAATCTTTGTACACAACACTTCTCACCTATAATATGCAATATAAGTATACTTATACCCCTTTTCACATACTATTAATTCCAACTCAGTATGTAAACAATATGACTTACGCCCATGCGACACAGATCATTCTATAATTGAAAAAAAGAAAAAAATATATGAGGCTGCCATCGAACATCCGCGAGACTGGATGAAACTGGTGCGCATGTGTGACAAAACCATTTACGGTGATTAAGATGGAAAGAAAGAATTTTTTTGACTTTTCAGCACTACTTAAAACTTACTTCATAAACAAAAACACCAACGAAGCGGGCGAAGAGGTAGTATGGAGGATTTTTCTTGGGTAAAAGGATTCAAGTCCATGTTTTTTTTCTTAGTTCTGGGTGATGCTATCTTTGTAGAAAGTTATAGATTAATCTTATAAAAACATGCCACATTGACGAAAAATATTTTTGGAATTTTAATTTGTATTCGATTGCTATCAATCTGACTATTTTTCTTGTTTTTCCACAAACTGCTAAATTTCGACTTATCCTCCTTTTCCCACCCGCATGTACCTATTAATGTGACCCCACAGGAAAAAGTCGTTTGGTGAAATATCAGGAGACCTAGCTGGCCAATTTGTGATGTAATTCAATCTTATTGTGAGTTTATCGAAAAGGTTTTGGAGTTTTTGGACATATCCCTTATTTCTCGTGCATTGTGCGCAGGACAACCATCAATCTGACATTGAAAAGGTTCCAAAAAATGTTTTTTCAAATTATGTTTCAAAAAGAAGGTCTAATTATCGGATGTTCAAATATGCCCGCCCAAACATTTACCTTCGGAGAGCATTGAGTCCTTGTTTCTATAACTACCCTTTCCATAACTTCACAACAAAAGTTTGCTCTTCGTATTTCATCACCTTTCTTCAATTCCTGATGTTTTTGAAATGTATTATTAATTATTATTAATAATTATCATTAATTTACATTAATGTTTTAAATATTTTTGATGGTCTAAATACTCTAAATTCTGAAATAAATATAATATTATTAAATTGGCTAAAAGTAAATAAATTAAAATTAAATATTTCAAAAACGAAATGTATGGTTATGGGTAATAATTTAAATTGTCAAAATATAAATGTTGTAATTGATGGTGAAAAATTGAAATTAGTAAACAGTTTTAAATATTTAGGGATAATCATTGATTCAAAATTAAAAATTTTAAATTATTTTGAAAGTATTATATCGAAGATTGCGGGAAAAGTGGGTTATTTTAAAAGAATCAGTTCTAATTTAAGTTTGTTTTCTAAAAAAACTGTATTTAAGACTATTATATTACCACATTTTCTTTATTGTTCTTCCATTTTATATTGTGCTAGTGAGGAAATATTTGATAAATTACAAATTATACAAAATTAGGCAATGCGGATTATTTTAAATTGTGACAAATACTTATACAAAAATTAATTTTATGTTGAAAAATTTAGATTGGTGGTAGGTGGTACATAAAATTAAAAATAATTTATTACCTGAATGTTAAAAAAAAAATTGTTCTTTTAATTATGACCATCATAATAATTATAAAACAAGAACTAATCAACATTTTTATGTGGATAGAGTGTCTAAAACATTAGCTTAAAAATCTATTTTTTATAAAGGTTTGATAGAATATAATAATTTGGAAAATTCTATTAAATCTCAAAAATCATTAAAACTGTTTAAAAAAACTTTAAAATTACAAATTCGAAAAGGTTTTGTCTGTTTCCTTCCGCCAAACTCATCCCCAGACGCGTTTCACCGTTTACGGCTCATCAGTGAGGCTCAGTTTGGCAGAAGGAAACAGGGCTTAAAGACAAATCACTTGTCAGGATCGATTATCGACGGAAATTATAGAACCCGGTGCGACATCTTGCGTCCCAGTACGGTACCTTAGAAAAGGTCAGTCGTAAAGGGGTTATTCTGTAAAAACAGAAAATTTTGCAAGTGTGCTCTCAAAACCGGTACAAGTGCCGGACCACAGATATTAATTCGAAAAGGTTTTGTCTGTTTCCTTCCGCCAAACTCATCCCCAGACGCGTTTCGCCGTTTACGGCTCATCAGTGAGGCTCAGTTTGGCAGAAGGAAACAGGGCTTAAAGACAAATCACTTGTCAGGATCGATTATCGACGGGAATTATAGAACCCGGTGCGACATCTTGCGTCCATACTTACTTAATTTCCGCAATACTGTAAAGGCCTACAACAGTTTTGCCAAGAAGCCTGGTGCTTATTCCATTATTTTCTACTATATGGAGTAAAAGCATGAAATTTGTAAAAAAAAATTAGTTTCTTGTGCTCTACCATCAAGTAGGTATATTACTGCAGTTGCACTTCTAAATTGCAGTATATTTACTCTCAAAGTTACGAACAATATTCAGGACTGTTATTTTCCTTGGACTGGGTCTGTCCAGAAACATGGGAAAGAACATTTCGGATACACTCATTTTACATGTAGTACCACTTAATAATTGTTATTTTTTCTTGAATACTGTAAAAAATATTGACACTAATAAAAAATAAAACGTCCAGGAACATTTCACATTATTATAATTATTACATTATTATAATTTTATTATTACTGGTGGTTCCATTGAGGTATATATCAGAGCCGTATTTAATTTTTAAGAATTATACCAAAAGTTTTTTCTAAATAACTTTTATTTGACTTTTCACAAGATAATAAAATTTGGCTTGCGAGTCCATCATACAAGAACCTTCAAGAAAATCTCATACAATTTTGATGTAAAACTAATAGGAGAGCCAATATTTGATGATAGCAAAATTTAATCTAGAGGTGCACCATCCGGTATATTTATAAAAACAGTGGTGCTTGCTATTGTATAGTTCTACACACTGTTCTTGGGCTACGACGTCTGAAGGGGCAGGGCGGTAAAATGCAAAAAAGTAAGGTTTTAGCTGTGGTAGCATGAGCGTGCGCGCTTTTATGTTTTCAGTGTTTCATGCATGTTTTTTTTTAAATTTTATTCACATTTTAAAAAATATAAGGGCTGATGACGTGCAGGGCTGATGCCTGCCAGGTCGTGGTTATCGTACTTAGTATGCTATGACTCGCTACTAAAAAAATTACTAGCCTTACAGGACGACCGTTACTCGGAGGGTTCACGAGCTCTTGGACTATAACATTTAACAGGACTAATACTAATAGCTTCAAACAAATAATGCAAAGTAAGCTTAAATATTAGTGTAGATCTTAAAAGAAACAGAGAAATTAACAGTTTTAAATTTGTTCTATTTTCAAATTTTATGATTTTCCCTATAGAGTTTCTTTTAAAAAGAAAAAATACACTTGAATAATATAAAAATTTGTTTTTATAGTATGTAATTACTTACAGCACTAGTGCGGTAAAGTTATACTTACCGCACTCAAATCAGTGCGGTAAGTAGTTACTTACCGCACGCTTGTGGATAAATAAATTTACTTACTGTTTTTTAAAGTACAGGGTTTTCCAATAAGAGGTGTTATTTTGAATAGCCCGCTATTTCGGTAGATGTCACTTTTGGAGCTGTCATTTTTTTACATTTGACAAGTAGAAACTACGCCATTAATACACGCTTCAACAGCGCATTGAAGGCCACGCTGTAAATTCGTAGTTTACATTAAAAATTAATTTATTTTTGCTTAAACTTTTGTCAGACAGTTAAATATAAAATTGCCCATGAGATACAAGTCGTCAAAGTTGAATTTATCTTTTTAAAACGTGTTTTAAACATGGGTATGTTTTGTTTAAAACATGTTTTTAATTGCCTAATAAAAACATGTTTAAAACAAAAAAAACTGTTTTAAACAATAAAAAACACATGTTTTGTTTAAATATAAAAAAAACATGTTTTTTTTCAACCCTGATTATTATAAGTACAGATAAATAATAAGATATATCATAACAGATTGTAACTAGTTATATTCTGACCACACCAATTATTTCCATAATACTTTTAGTTTTAATAAATAAAATTGTACGTTTATTTAAGGTAGTTTATAACTTTAAATGATCTTATTGTCTGTTTTATCTGAAAGTATCTAGATTTATAAAAAAAAAAACAATTTAAATTTTTAAAATTTTTGATATGAACTCAAAATTATAATTTTTGTTTTATAAAATATGCTTGACAAATTTCAACCGTAACAAAAATGTATCCTACCATAAATACAAATTAATCAGAATGCAATTAGCATAAATAATAAATATTCTTTTAGCATTACAAGTAAGACTAGCAAAATAAATCACATAAATATAACTAAGTAAATATTAATTAAATATAACATAATATTTTATTTACAAAAATTTAACAATGCACACTTGTTTTAAGGCATATAAATTGTATTTAAGAACAAACAGTTGTAAATTGCTCCTAAAAATTACTGCTGAATGCCGTTAGAGGTACTTACTCATCGAAACGTTGTGTTCAGTAACAAAATAAAGACAATGCAAAACCGACAAACTTAGTCATTGAATCTTTATTTATATTGCCGTAAAATCACACAAGATCAACGTGCATTTATTGTCCTGTATTTTCCTTGGTTTACATTTTTTACTATGTTGTTTTAATTACGGTGGTCTCCTCTTGCATCACTTTATTTTAATGTAAATCTTCCTATAGTCCCTTGCAGATTAAAAATTGATATAATGTTGTTTAAATAATGACGATTAGTTAATCTCTACCAAACTGTGAATAACAACTTAATGGAACCGAATTAAAACAACTTATGAATAGCTCGAATTGAATTGAATGAAGGATACATTTTTACGTATTTTTTTCTGTGTAGCTTATATCATTTAAAACTTAACCACCTGGATTTTTTTTTAATTACCTGTTAACCTTAACACAGCGTTTATTTAAATTTAATTAAGAAAATAAATTTCTATTTACATGAACTTTTAAAATTTTATGCCCCGAAGGGCATAAAACCTGGCAAAAGTTATACCAATAGTTAAACATCCCTGTGTCAAAGAACATTCTAAATTGAATCAAATATTTGTACAGGAAAGTTTAAATCCCCTAGGAGGAAAGAAAAAGTAAGAATCTCCGCGGTAAATATTGATTTAAAAGTATTAAGAAGTACCTACGCATTTTTTATTGGGAAAAGTTTGATTAAGGTAGGCAGCATTTACAAAAGGACGAAATAAAGAAAAAAGAAGTTTCAAGAAAAAAATCTATTTTAAAATACCTTATGAAATAAACGTTTCTTAACACATCATTGTAGAATTTTAAGTTTATAAAAATGCCTAAGTATATAGGCCTATTGTTTATTATCAGCAGGGTTGTTTCGTTTTAAACATTTTGTTTTAATCATCTGTTTTACACATGTTTTAAACATTTACCTAGGTTTAAAACATTTTTTGTTTAAAACAGTTTAAAACATGTTTAAAACACTTAAATTAAACAAGCGTTTTTTTTTCATTTTTCTTTATTAATATTATAATGAATAAAAGAAGAAAACATTCTCAAATACATTAACAAACTTTTTAACATACATATTATTTATTTATAAATAATAGGAACACAACAAAAATTAGAAAACTTAAAACATTTTGCATACAAGCGTTAACAAATTTCTCACACTCTTTCAGTCTCATACTCATCTAAGTCATCAATCTGATATCTGATCAGTGATCAGTCACGTCAACAATGATGGAATTAAGCTCTTTAAAAATTGAAACCAACTTAGCAGCTATGACAGTGCCCAGCCGATTACGTAGTTTTGAATGGACTAAACCGTATGATGAGAAGAGTCTTTCTACGTTGGCCGACGATGCAACAGCTGTATGAAGCTGTTGAGCAAGTCCCATTGCTGTCGTATTTATATTTTTCATAGAACGCCACCATGCCAATGGCGTGAATATTTTTGGGTTTTGGATATCTCATCTAGCGTTAAATCCTCATCTGACTCAGAATCATAGATAGTTGACATTGGTAGCTGAGAATTTTCAGATGGAACACATTTTTGAATATGTTTCTTCATACGCAGCACTAGTCCAGCCATAATTACTTTACATTTTTTACATTTAGCAGTCACTGATTTTTTGTTGTTATCTTTAACAACATCAAAATATGACCAAATGGCATCTTTCTTTCTTCCCGTAGACGACATTTTTTAAAAAAAGAACAAAGAACATCACAAAATAGTTTACCGTAGACGTTATTGCAATAGCCAACTTGCAATAATGCGAATTTATAAATAGTCTGTGGTTCCCCCAGGCCAATTAATAGTTCCTCATTGCAATTGGTTTTCTTATTTCGGGGATTCACCGGCACAGCCTCACGGCGATGGCGCGACGTAGTTCGTAACAGCTGATCGCGACAGTTTAGTACAGAGTTGGACTTCAAATAAGGTATTTATTATTTAGTAGAATAATAGATCAAACATTTTCAATTAATAATATGTTTGAAAAAATATGATTTAAACAATGTTTTTTTTTTAAGTTTTATTTGTTTAAAACATAAAATTTAAAAACAAAAAAAAAACATGTTTAAAACAAAAAAAACGTTTAAAACAAAAAAAAACATGTGATTTGTGTAAAATTAAAAAATACATGTTTTTTTTCAACCCTGATTATCAGATATACATATTTGCAAATAATGTTTTCTTTGTACTTAGCTCCTGTCATAAATTATAAAAATAATTTATTAATACATGCATATCTACAGTATTATCGTTATTGCTTTTCTACATTTTTGCCTTTTTTATTATTTTTAAGTAATGCACGGGAAAATATTAATAATAAAGCCAAGATTAATAGTCTCTAATGAAGGATATCTTATATTTGTATATCCGCAACTTGTGTTTCGCTTTTTGTGTTTAAAAAAATGTTCTTCTTGAAACTAATATGTGTGCATTAAGCGCTGTCTCATTTTCAGATAATAGTAAATTGACCGAAAATAAATTAAGCAATATTTAACCCAAATTTACTATATGTAGTCAAATTTCCACACTCTATACTAAGGACTAATGTATATGCATAATCCCGAGGGAGAATTTTGTCAGTCACAGGCAAGAGCACTCCAAGTTTGATAGGCAACTTAAAAAACATTAAATAATAAATAGGTAGGTTCCCGATTTTTTACAGTCTCAAGATTATTGGACACGTATAAATACTAATTACATACTTATTTTATAATATATATATTTTTAATTCTTCAAATTTTGAATAAAGGTCATTGTTGATCGTTTGATTAAATAATAATATTGTTTTCGCAACGTTATTGTGTTTCCACTGAGAGATTAAAAGTGTCATTGTAGTAAAAAAAATACTAGGGGTTCGCAAAGACCTAACTGTACATTATACATAGGAGTAACACTAAAAGTTTCTTCATGATACTGAATATTAATATAAATGTAATAATTAATAGTACTAAATTAAGTATATATACTAAACGGAACTGAACAGTACTAAACAGTATTAAATAATATTAAATTTAAAAATGTAATTGCAATGGCTTCCCTGCATAAGTGTACTTAATAACGTAATGGTTAGTAGACGTTGTTTTTGGTTATTTTTAGACTCATATAAAATTTCGATAAAATGATGCGTTTGGGAGATAATCTAAAAGTATTACCTGTCAACAGTTGTGGCATAACCATGGATAAAAGATATAATTAAGTAAAACCTTGCAATAAGTGACAACACCGAAAACAAAGGATTAGCCAAAAATAATGTAAGAACAGTGGCGTACAGATAAAAACCTGTAGTATTAAACCAGTTAAATGGATATATTTTATTGTCCTACTAGGAACTTACTATTGTTAATCTTCTTCACATAACAGTAAAATGCCTTTGTTATCACTCGTCCCTAAGATGATATTATTATATTATTACAGATTAAATAAATTTGAAACATCATACCAAGATAATAATAAATAGGTATTCAAAACATAGTTTTGTCATAAAATTATGAATAAGATAGTAACAAAAATAAACAAAATTTAAAAAAAATAGTCTAAAGAAGTTTTTGAAAACAGATGCGAGCACTCTTTATTTAAGAAAATCTTAACCTTTGAAAAATATGTGGTGTCAACCTGAATTGCTCTCCAGCTTGAATGATTCTTTGTAAACCATTCTCGCTCAAAATTGGAACCATATATACAAAATCTTCTTTCATACACCTTCAGACTAACTAGTCCAAGGAAATAAGGTCTGGGGAATGGGGTGGTCATTTAACAGGAGTCTCTTGGCTAATAGGCAAATAATAACATTTGTAGCAAAATGCATGTACCGTCTAGTTGAAACCAAATATATTTTTTCCTACCACTAGAGGCAAATCATCAAGTAAATCGGGCAGTATGTAGAAATATTAAAAATACATGACCAATCAAATTTCCTGGTAAAATAACTGTTTTGTGAAGAAGGCAATACAATAATTTCAATTAACTGGTTAAGTACCACATGTTCTTATCCGTACGCCACTGTCTTTACATTATTTTTGGCTAGTACTTTGCTTCCGGTATTGTCACCAATTGCAAAGTTTTACTTAGGTATATCTTGTATCCATGGTAATGCCACAACGGCTGATTTGATTTAGCAAATCAAAAACAAATGATTACCTGAAAAAATTATAGTTCGGAAATCACTGGCGCACGTACTAAAAAATAGGCCCCCCAGCACTTACTGGACCCATCCTATTTTAAATATTTGACAATTGTCTTTTGTTTTGTATTTCTCAAAAAATGTGACTCTATAATATGTTGAAGCAATGATTTTATGTTGAAGCAATGTACCAAACTTGAAATTAATAGCATATTAAATACTTAAATTGTTTAAAAAAATCAGTTTTGTATTTCAAACTTTGACATATTATTAAATCGAACATGAGGGTCAAAAATGAAAAATAGCATTATAAATTTCATATTATTTTTGCTTAAGGAATATAGGATTAACGGATTGACCTCCTTTTCCCGGATATTCTGTATAATATATGTAATAATTAATAGTACTACTGTATATGTATACTAAACGGCACTGAACAATACTTAGCTGTACTAAATAATACTGAATCTTAAAATGATAATGCAATGGCTTCCCTGAATAAGTATACTTATATATACTTAAATTAAAATAATTTCCGTTGCACGTCATACCTTCAAGTTTCAGCAGTGTTGCCAGTTTGTAATCAAAATATCCCAGTAAGGGAATTGCAAAGTATTTTTTTAAATAAAAACAAGCCAAATTTACCTAAACAAACGCAGATTTATTTATTTTATTTTAAAAATATTCCATTACAATATAAACACATTTTATTAGAATAGTCATTTTTATTTTTACTTTTTTTATACAATTTATATAAACCATCGTTTTAGTTTTTGTAGTGATATAATCTCTTATTCTAAAAATTTCACCAATTATACGTGATATTTTGTCGCTTAAATAAATTCTATGGTCCTTCCAATCAATATTATGATCTATAATTAATCCTAGGTATTTAATTTTTTGAACTGGTTCGATTTCTTTGTTATTTATTACAATGAGAGGATTACTAGTTATTTTATTTTTCTGTTTTAACAACATACACTATTATACTATATTATTATTATACAATTACCTATGTAATTTGCTTAAACCCACTGGCAAAAATATACCTATGGTAGTGCTTATTTAAACAGACTATTGTTTTTAGTACTTAAATTTCAATATTAAGAATAATAAAAATAATAATACAAGGATAGGTCGTTAATCCTCCTCTAAATCACTCGAATCACTCGTTTCATCTACTTCAATAACAAGGGGTTGAATGTTCAGTCTATCTAATACGTGTTCTCTTTCATACCATCTTAATATTTCGTTTTCTGTGTGCCGCACTGAATTTTTCCAAACATCAGAAGTAACCATGATACAAAGAAAGAAAGATATGATCGATCGTATTCCCAATTCGGTCCGGTCCGCGCAATGACGTCATGTGGTGCTAACGAGATTTAAAATTACATAGGATTAGCCGGTAAAAGTAGATATTTTACTGCATATTTTGCAATTATTGCTTTGGAATATTTAAGTGCATATTATTTTAAGTACTTTAAGGATAGAGGTTTATAAATCAGAACGTATTTCATGATGTTCTTGGGTTAAATGTTAAAATTTAGCATATATTTGGTATCAATGAAAATAATTGTCTGCTTATGCATTTTACCTTTTAAATGATTACAATTACTTATTTATTTTTACAAAATCATAAAAAAATACCCTATATTTTTTGGTCCTTCCACCTTAAGCAATAAATTGTTTTAAAAAAAATTGTACAAATGTGCAGTCTTAAACATTTTTAGAAAACAGTTTCGAGCCTTAAATGACCAAAATCAATTAATTTGCTTATTAAGATTTCTTTATGCAATAGGAAACGATAATATTTTTGGAGATGTCTGTTTATAAATTTATATTCTTAACATTTGACCAGGGGCGGACTGGAATCATTTGGCCCCGGTGGCTACATGACCTCTATGGCCCCAACCCTCATTAAGAAACATTTTTGAAACAAAAATATGGTTGTTTAAATGTTTGGACCAATTGGCCCCAAATACCTTCTGGCCTCGGTGGCGATGGCCACCCGCTCCAGTCCGCCACTGCATTTGACTATAATTTGACCAAGGATAAGGATGTAAAAAACTCATTCAGACATTAAAAAAAAATATACTAGGACTGGTAATTCTCATAATAGTAATAAGAGGTACATTAACAATTATTAAAAAATAAGGCACACATACAGGGTGTCCCAGATAAGAATGCACTCTACAGGGATCTCGTAAACCATAGGAGATACAGAGATGGTTAAATTAGAGAAAAGTTGCGCAATACTGAATCCTGTAACGTCATGTTTTCAAATTTAAAAAATTCCGAATGCTTCCGAAGATATTTGGATAAAACCGAATTTTCGCGATTTCGTTTTAATTGATTTCTGATTTTATTTGAGGAGACATTTCAAAATAAATTTAACATTCTCATTGCCACTTTTTCTCCCCTACAAGATGGTTTAATTACATTTTTGATCCGACGTTTCGTTTAGTCACAACCATCATCAACTTTGTTATTTTAAATTGTAGGAAAATTTTATTTTATGCTTAGTAAATTCTACGTTTTATTTTAAATCTAACGGTGTATCACGCTTATTATTTATTAGACGTTTCGATATTTAAAAACACATCATCAATGAAAATAGGCACATTATCGAAAATATTTTTGTTTTTATTGTTTTATTTAAACACTAGTTGGATTTTAAAACATTTTTTTTAAAAGAAACTTATAACAAAACATAATATCTAATAAAATTTATCTGAAAAATGCAACAAGTAATAATTAATTTTAATTATTAAATACAATTAAATATTTTTTATTTTTAAAAAATGCATTATAATATTCAAACATAACGTACCATTTAAATTCGGCATCATATGGGTGGCTATGAAATTGATTGACGACATTGACGTTCGCAATTGTTTAAATAGTTTCTTTAGATCTGTCACTTAGCTACAGAGACCTGTTCGTTTTAAATTTGGTAATAATTATTATGTTTTAAAAAAAAATAACTCCAGAAATGTTAAATAACGTTATGGAATAAATTGTTTCCCGGTGTTATTTATGTTTGGAGAATGAGGGTGGAATTTTTGAAAATAAAAAATAATTTATTATAAAAATAATTGTATTTAATAATTAAAATTAATTATTACTTACTTGTTGCATTTTTCAGATAAGTTTTATTAGATATTATGTTTTGTTATAAGTTTCTTTTAAAAAAATGTTTTAAAATCCAACTAGTGTTTAAATACAACAATAAAAACAAAAATATTTTCGATAATGTGCCTATTTTCACTGATGATGCGTTTTTAAATATCGAAACGTCTAATAAATAATAAGTGTGATACACCGTTAGATTTAAAATAAAGCGTAGAATTTATTAAGCATAAAATAAAATTTTCCTACTATTTAAAATAACAAAGTTGATGATGGTTGTGACTAAACGAAACGTCGGATCAAAAATGTAATTAAACCATCTTGTCGGAGAGAAAAAGTGGCAATGAAAATGTTAAATTTATTTTGACATGTCTCCTCAAATAAAATCATAAATCTATTAAAACGAAATCGCGAAAATTCGGTTTTATCCAAATATCTTCGGAAGCATTCGGAATTTTTTAAATTTAAAAACATGACGTTACAGGATTTAGTAATGCGCAACTTTTCTCTAATTTAACCATCTCTGTATCTCTTATGGTTTACGAGTTCCCTGTAGAGTGCATTCTTATCTGGGACACCCTGTATAACGGTTTATTATTTTAAACCAATTTCGTCAAATTAAACTTTTTTATCTCACCTACAAGGAGGAGAACAATTTTTTTAAGCTAAAATTTGAAATATTTTACATTGATTTGTATCATAAATATGTAGGTATATACTTTTGCAGATAATTATAACAAATAAAAGCTGTCATATTGTCACCTATGCATAACGCCACTGCACAACGCATATTAACAACTAATTGTCACTAACAAACAACAATAATAATCCAAAAAAATACTAAAAACCTTTATCTGTATAACAAATAATAACAATAGTACATAAAACCAAACGTATTTTATACGAAGCCCGCCAGAAAATTAGCACCGCATGACGTAAGCGGCTGTCGATTTGGCTCCGCCCATATGCGCAATGTCATATCTCTTCTTTCTTTGTATCATGAGAAGTAACGGTACTCAATGATTCTTTCCACATATTTAGACAGTCAGTCTCTTTGCTGCCATCTCGACCAATATGTCTGTTATAATAATTTTTAGCAATTCCCCAAATATGTTCGATTGGATTAAACATACAGTGGTATGGAGGAAGCCGTAAAACTTTATGTCCATATTGCTCAGCGAGGTCATCAACTAAATATTTTTTTGGAGGCTTATGTCTAAAAATAATTCAAGTTTTATATTTAACAATATGTTAAAAAAAAGGGCATACAAAGTTTCCTGTAAGTACAAACCTATTTACGATTTGTAAAAGTTCGGCTTTGAACATGGTATAAGCAAATTCAATTTCATTAGTAGTTAACCATTCCTGAATTGCAGCTTTATTCCATGACGTGTTAGGTATTTTTGTTAGCAACATGCTATGGTATGGGGCATTGTCAATTATAATCATTGATGGCTTTGTTAAATTTTTCAATAATTGATGTTCAAACCATTGCAAAAAATTTTGCTGATTCATTTCTCCATGATAGTCACTCAGTTTAGTTTTAGAAGAAAAAATTGCCTCTGCACCCTCGATGAAACCATCGTCATTACCAGCATGAAGTATTATGTACCTAAAGAGATGTTTCAACTGGGTAACATTTATCTAGTTTAAGTTTATATATTTGTTTACAGCCTAATACCTTTTACCATCAACTTTAGTAGATCTAACGCTTCTTTTATTATCATCTTGCCAAGATCGACCAACAGTGCCATTCTGAAATATCCATGTTTCATCTAAGAAAACAAACTGGTACAAGGATTCTTCTTTTTCTTTCATATAGTTTTTCAAAAATACCAGTCGTTTAAATGCTACATGAGAGAGTTCCATGAGACCTCGCCTTGGTTCATCTTTTTTCCATCTGAAGCCTATTTCCTTTAACAGACTTCTTAAAGAGGTAAGACAACCATCAAACAGTTGTCTGTCTTTTAATTTAGTACTTAAACTTCTTAAAGTTACTTGCTGTTCTAAAAAAGTTAGACCTTAAGCATAATCAATGTAAAATATTACAGTTTTTGAAAAATTAAAACTTACTTGTTTCGTACATTTCATAAATAGTATCACGAATAGAACTGACATCCAATATTCCCACATTTGTAACTCTCTTTGCACGAGAGCGTTTCTTTTTGGGTGATTCTAGTAACTTATTTCCCTTAACTGACATTGAAACTGCGCTTACAGTAGAGATATTCAAATTTAGAGCTGCTGCTACTCTCTAAAAATTAGTAAAGTAGAAATCAAATTTATAGACCTTAACATTTAACTTTAAACTTACTTCTCTAACTGCTGTCAAGGGTAATAATGGACCATTGTTTTTGCGTTCTTCATCAAAATAGCTTATTAGAGAAGCTATTAGCTCTTTGCACCGGCTATTTAAATGCTTCGGCATTTTTCAATAAAGGTAAACGACGTAATCAACAGAAATGTGTATGTATTCCTTTGTTGTTCTTAAAAGAACAGTTTTTAATCCTATTTATAAAAGGATCTGCAGTTTTAGTTAAAAACGACTTAAATAAACTACCGATACTCACGAAAACACGAAATGAAAACAATAAACGTCAATCAAAATTCGCCAAGAAATAAACTGGCATCACCGATGCGTTGACACCTCTGTTGCCAACTGTCAACCCAAAAAATTCAAATTATATTCATTTTTAAAAGGTTAAATTTAAAAAACATTTCCTTTAAGCGGCTTAGTATCAAAGAAGAATACATTAAGTTTCTTTTACATTCAATATCGCATGAAATTTATATATTTTTTGCCCAAATTTAATTTTCTTATGTTTCCTGACCGATTTTCAATTATCAGCTGATTGATGACGTGCAACGGAAATTATTTTAATTTAAGTATAATATAGTATTAGATACTATACTTAAATCCCAATATTATATGCAGTGACGTAGCAGTCGAAACCATGGAAACTGCCAAAATAATGTGTTATCAATGGCGGTTTGCCTTGATTTCCATGGTTTCGACTGCTATGTCACTGTATATAATATTGGGTTTTGAGTATAGACGTTACATAATGGTACAAAAAAATACCAAATTATTCTAAATAGGACTGAATAATTCTTAGCGGTACTAAATTAATATGATGAACAGTAATGTCTATAGTGAAAGATACAGAATTGTAATAAATTTTACTTATTCTTAAAATATACACCAACTGAAGGATTGAATACATGGAAAGAAGCAGTTAAAGTATGAGATGTTTTTTATTTTTACCTATAGGTATACGGAATGGTTTTAAACGAAACTGAATGATACTAAACAGTTTAGTATGTAATAATACTTCTGAGGCGATAGCAAATAATATTAAAAAAATAATAACAATGTTAAAAAATAAGATATACAGTATGTCTCCGTAAGTTGGAACCATATGGAAAACTTTTTATTATTAATTTTACGAAAAAAGGTTATTCTTCCTAAAAAGTTCTGCATGGTCTAAAACCTAAAATGCAACCATCAGATATTAAATTCTTTTAGGCGTATTATACGAGCGAGGTTTGTCAAAAAATATGAATTTTGCCCAAGAGCAAAACCTTTATTTTTGACAATATCGAAAATTGTTATTAAATAAAGTTGATCAGAACTAAAAACCATGTTTAAATATGTGATTTCACCCATTTACGACGATGAAATTATTTTTATTTTTTGAAACGTATGTGTAATAACAATGCAAATTTAACTGTACAGTAGTTACATGTAATCTAGGATGTATATTTTCTTATTTGCAATATAAATGCATATGTATTTATTACGGACTTGTTTAAATTGTAACATTTTTAGATAAAATTAAGAAACGAAAAGGTTATTATGTTTTTAATAATTACAAGAGATAAATGTTCATTCGTAATTAATTAATAATGCAGAAAAATTATTAAAAAATAACAAAACTTAATTTTTTATCGTAAATGGGTGTAATTACATATTTGGAAGTGGTTTTTAGTTTTTATAAACTTTTTTTAATAAGAATTTTCAATATTTTCAAAAATAAAGGTACTTATTTGCTCTTATTGGGCAAAATATATATTTTTTGACAAACCTCGTATACGCTTAAAAGAATTTAATATCTGATAGTTGCATTTTAGGTTTTAGACCATGCAGAACTTTTTATTAAGAATAACTTTTTTTCGTAAAATTTATAATAAAAAAGTTTTCCATATGGTTCCAACTTACGGAGACATACTGTATATAAATTACTATATATAAATTTAAATATCTCTTCCGGCTATACAATAAAAATAATTATCTATCGATTTGATTTCGAACTGATTTAAACTTAATTACTCCAAAAACACATCATTTTTTTGCGCGGTTTAAGAAAAATTAGAAATAACGTTAAAATTTAAAGTTTAACCAATTTTCTTAAAGTAAATATTAAAAAGTACTTTTAAAAATAATCTGATTTCTTCAATTTGGTCTAGATACCGGGTACGATAAAAAATAAGTATTTTTTTGTTTTTTGAATAAAAGGCCGTGAAAAAAAAACTAAATAGCTTACAGAGGCTGGCCTGCTAGTGTATTAGCGGTGCAATGAGAAGCACCATCACCGCAACAATGGAAATCATAGCAGGCTTAACATCCCTGATATACACATCAAAATGGAGGCCAACTGCAGCGCCTCCAGATGGGAAATGGAAACAACTCCCCGGAAATAGGGCACACAAGAGCCACGGACCTTATCAACGACGAGCTTTTGGAGATGCAGACCGATTGCATGAAAGCGATAATATATTACTTTTCAAAACCATTTAATATCAGCTGCGATTCTGATATATGCATGGTCAAAAGAAAACCCTTCATTATTAGACAAAGGCCTAAAACGGTCACTATAGTAGGTGCAGGTATATTTAGGGGAATGGAAATTAGTATCCCCGTGGGAAACTACGAAAGAGTATACCAAGCAGAAGTTAATGCGATACAAGTATGCATACAAAAGAATCTTAAAAAGGGCTACCACACCACCACGACCAAAAGATACATATCCTGTCAGAGAGCCAAACTGCCCTTAAGGCTTTGAACGAAAGATCACAATGGAGTGCCTTAACGACGTGAAAGACCTGGCAGCCAGAAACAATAGTGTTGAACTTCTGTGGGTAGTGTGGAACTTCTGTGGGTTCCTCACCACTCAGGGATAAAAGGCAATAAAAAAGCAGAAAACTGTTGAACCTTGTAGAAGGAACAAACCTTTTCTAACAAAACTGTTGGCGCATAATAAGCCAGAAGGCTGCAGTATAAGAAGCTTGGGCCACACACCTTACACCACAAAAAACCAAGGCAAAAAAAAATTAGTAGGTAGGTATCTTTGTCGTTTTTTGAATAGAAAGCAATAACTTCGTATTCGGATATAACTTTTAATTCTAAAACTGCTCTTATTTTTATTATAAAATTTGGAAGACGCCACCTGTGGTATCTTGCATATATTTAAAACGAAATATGGTTTTTCAGCCACTTTTACCTAAACAAGGTATACAATAGTATACATGGTAAGAGTTATAATTTGAGCAGCCGTTTTTGAAATACCAGGATTTAAAAAAATCACTTCGTGTATGGCCAGTAGACCAGGGTCGATAATTTTTGAAACCAAAAAAAATAATAGTAGGATGAAACCCATTGGAAAAGGAAGAGAATATAACAAAAATTAAAGGAAAAATAAATTACGGGCGATCCGAGTTTTTAAGGGTTGAAAACGATTTATCTCGATTTTCGGCCAAACTACAAGTCCTATGGAAAAATGTTAAATGGCAAAGTTGTAGGTAATGAAAAGATTTACAACTTTTGTATTTGCACTTTTTTCACATAACCTCAAAATTTATGTGAAAAATTCAAATAACCAAGTTTTTGGTCTTTATCTTTTACAAAAAATTTTTTTTATTCACGAAATTTGGTGAGAACTTTCCTTTTTATGTCCCAAACACACTGTAATTTTTTTGATTTAAAATATTTATTTTTTAACCTTATTTTGACTTAATATCGAAAAAGCAACCTAATTTTCAATCGAAAATTCTCACGTCAAAATATCTGCTTTTTTAAAAAAGTCGGTGGGCTTTTTGTTCGTTGCAGTCTCTACTTTCAGATGGTGTAAAAAAATATACATAACACTAAAATTTAAAAAAAAAGTTGATAAGAAATTTATCAACAACAAAAATTTAATTTAATTTAATTAAAAAAACAAATGTTCAAAATGATCTCCATTTCGTAATTATTTCTCAAAGCGTCAATTTCAGTTTGAATACGTCTCCTTAGTATCTTTGATTCCTGACCACACATTGATCTTAAACTCCGCGTGAAACAGAATAAAATTCTTCGTGTAAAGTTCCTATCTTGATTTCCGTGTTGATAAAACGGCAGAAAGCTAGGCGTAGTTCAAAATCATGGGGTAAAAGACCTTGTACCCGTTGATCATGAAATTGGTGCAGTTTTCTATAGTCACCCTATTAACAGTATCTTTGCATACCCCTAGTTCTAAGCCTAATTGTCTGCCGTTGAGTAAAGGATTTTCTTCAATCCTATTTAGAATATCTTCCTCAACCTCTGGAGTTCTTACCGTACGTGCGCGACCATAATTAATAGAAACAGGCGCCAATCTATCCATTTAACGAAAATGTTTTTCAACTGCCACGAATGTTTTATGGTTTTGTAAGCGACGATTCGGAAACTGTATACTCTGCAAGATTCTAAACCATTTCCTTGGTCATATCCAAAAATCAATAACATTCGGTCATTTCGTCGTTGGTATACCTACTGTACGGCCATGACGAAAAGAAATGTGAAAATGGTTTGACCATTCAAATAATGTATGATTGAATTGTTTTTTAGATTCGATTTAACACCATTCAGTTTTTAGTGACAGTTATTTTAATTTAACGCCTTCGCTTCAATTTGTGTTCAATTATTAAAATAATTTAGACCTGGCCCAATATACGAAGTGAATTTTTTAAATGCAGATATCTCAAAAACCGGTGCTCAAATTCATACCACCGTATACCTGTTTTAGGTAAAAAGCGTCGGAGAATAAGAATTTTTAAAAGTCCAATACAGAGTGGTTCAAAAAAGTTATTTCGTTTTAAATTTGTGTAAGGTATCGCAGGTCGCGCCCTCTAAATTTTACAATAAAAATAAGAGGAGATTTTAATTTTTACCCCACAAAACCCCCCGAATATTGTGACAATACACCAATTAATAAAAAAAATATTTATGAAAAACTAAAACCAAATTGAACTTTTGACACTCTGTATCTCCGAAATCGTCCACTTTTGTACGAAGATAGGTTGTGTTAGATCGTCATAAGCCTGAGAAATTTATGGTAGCATTTTTTTCGCACCTTTTAGAGACACCCTGTACTTATTGTATAAAGCTAAATGTGAGAAAAAAAACTGTTTATTCGCAAAAGAAAACCGCCTTCCAGATGAGGTGAAAAATTCAGCTCATTCACATAAGTATATAATGTTTCCAATGTAGGACAAATAATATGAAATTTCAAATTTTTTAACAATAATTAGCCGAGTTGAAAAAGTTAGAAAATCTTATATAGTTCTTGACAAAATGATGGAATTGCAAAATGATTGTCCGGTAGAAGGAAACCGTCTCGAGCGAATGGTATGTGAAAGTGCCGGCGAATCGCGCGGGGCCCTGCTATTAGTATATAAAACGGAATGCTATTATAGTTTTCCGAAAAAACACTACTTTAAGATGAGGTAGGAAGTTCAAAACGTCCACATCTATACTATAGATGCTAACAATATCCATATCTGAAACTCTTAAACTTTTAACTCTTCTCTTAAAATTTGAAGAAGTAGTCCATGCTTAAAGTGGAGTTAAAGTATGGGAAAGAAAGAAAAAACTAAAAGTCTTCCTCCACAAAATTTAATAAAATAAAAAATTATTCAAGGGTCTCTACATATTTCGAACGTAGAAACGTTCATCATCAGGAGACAGAAAAATGTATCTTATATGCTGATGGTGTTAGCAAAAGAGAAAATTAGAACCTTAATAAATCTTATAGACTTTTCTACGTTCGAAACATGTTGAGACCCTTGAATAATTTTTTATTCTATTAAATTTTGTAGAGGAAGACTTTTAGTTTTTTCTTTTTTTCCCTCTTTTCTTAAAACTTCCTAATAATTCAAAAAGTACACTTTTTGATGTCACATTCATACTTATACTTTTCAATAACTCGGTAGGCCTTGGCTAAATAACAATACGACGTTTTGAAAAACGAAATCTTTTTGGATAACATTAACAACAGCATTTATATAATTTTATTTAATTACTTAATTTTAGCCAGTGTCTTTTTCGTCTATTTTGAAGTCACATTATTTGGAATCAAATTTAGACAATATCAATCACAATTCTTGCCGCATGTTTCACTATATAAGTCTGATTTTTGGTAGAACAAAGGTTGACAAGTGACATATTACATTAACAGCTGATTTGGTTACGTCGAAAAAGTTCCCAGATCGACAGTGGGCCGTAACAAGCTCACACATCACGTTGCGTGAGATTATTTTCTTCCGAATTTGGTGTTTTTTAAGTGTTTCTGTGGCTGTTTTTTGTGTAGTGTGTGTTTTAAACATTCTACTGTTGGATTTTATATATTTTAAAGACTAGATTTTCACGGTGTTTATTATTTAAGTCTTAATGGGGAGTACAAACATCACTTTGGTTAATATTCATCTATTATCAATAATATTTCTGAGTTTAGATGAATATGGATCATGATTATTGTGTGATCAAGGGCCCCGTTGATATTGTTGAAGAAAATAAGGTAAGTTACACCAATTATTTTAATTTAATACTGTAATATTTACTCGTCTAAAATCGAGGTCATTGAAGGTCACCGGTATTTTTTATAGAAAATGTCCAAGCAAAGCTATACACATTTCATTTGCTATTGTAAATAGTCCCTATTATTAGTTTATCCATCTATTTTAGTTACTGAAACGGTGATTCTTGCTTCTTTTAAAGAAACAGGGAATATTCAAAATCGAGGGTCAAATTCAATCTGAAATAATTTTCGCATATTAGATTATTTATTTTCACAGTTTCATAGAGCATTGCTTGCTTAATATTAGACCTTTTATACGCAGTTTAAAAAAAAAGCATGGTAGGTAGGTATACACACCTGGAAAGTTACTAAATGTTTTATTGTTTATATTTCAACCGTACCCCTTGTTCTAGGTTAAACAATCTTATTCTATGCTGCAAGGAAATGAGCTGGCACAGAAATTTGTACAAAATGTGTACGAATATTTTAACAATCATCACCCTCAGCTCAGCGCTATTCAGGTAAATGTTCTTTAATATTGTTCAATTATTATATGTCCCACTTTTAAATTCTGTTTATAGAAAAGCGCTAAATTACCATGGATTTAAGACCATTCTTCACATTAGATTATAAAAACAGTCCATAAATTAAAATTTAGAAAAATTTGAAATAAAATCAAATCACTATATTTGGCACACCCTGTACAGTATTATTATTTTTCTTTGACAAATTTGAATTTAAATTTTGTTATGATAACCTATGGATGGTACGATCCCTGAACTTAAATATCACTCGAGTAGAAATATCACTCGAGTAGTTCCAGCAAAATATATAAATTTAGGACACTCTCTATAGTAAATTAACATTATCCTATTATTAATTGAGAATAATAAAGTCAAAATCCAAGTATACTTGTTACAAACTGTAGCAAAAAAAAGCACTTTAATTTTAAAGTAAAAATTCAGTATTATTCAGGAAAATCTACTCGTAATAAATATTTCAGTAGACGGAACACTACAATGAAGGCATGCAAGAACAGAATGTGCTTGGTTGCTTCTTGCATGGTATTAGAGGCTACTTGCTGAATATAACCTCTCAGCAGTATTTCCTCTTCCAGGTTTACGGAAGTAGATAGAACTTTCGGCTGGTGCTAAATAGCCAAATAACAAAATATAATACTTTTTTTTTTCAAATAGTGCAACCTCACGGAGCTGTAACTCCTAACAGATGTGTGCTACAAAAAAAATTTTTTTACAAAAAATGTAGGAAATTTTATCCTCTTTAAATTTGTATAGAATATCTTTTGTCGTAAAAGCCACTGTTTTTGAGTCATTATCAAGAAACCAAATTTTTGTACCTACAAGCCAAAATAGTCAAATAACAAAATATAATACCTACTTTTTTTAAATAGTGCAACTTCACGGAGGTGTAACTCCTAACATATGTGTGCTACAAAAAAAAATTATCTGGAAAAAATATAGGAAATTTTATCCTCTTTAAATTTGTATAGAATATATTTCGTCGTGAAAGCCACTGTTTTTGAGTTATTATCAAAAAACCAAATTTTTGTAGCTACAAGCCAAAATAGTCAAATAACAAAATACAATACCTACTTTTTTTTCAAATAGTGCAACTTCACGGAGGTGTAACTCCTAACATATGTGTGCTACAAAAAAAAATTATCTGCAAAAAATATAGGAAATTTTATCCTCTTTAAATTTGTATAGAATATCTTTTGTCGTGAAACCCACTGTTTTTGAGTCATTATCAAAAAACCAAATTTTTGTACCTACAAGCCAAAATAGTCAAATAACAAAATATAATACCTACTTTTTTTTCAAATAGTGCAACTTCACGGAGGTGTAACTCCTAACATATGTGTGCTACAAAAAAATTTATCTGCAAAAAATATAGGAAATTTGATCCTCTTTAAATTTGTATAGAAAATCTTTTGTCGTGAAAGCCACTGTTTTTGAGTTATTATTAAAAAACCAAATTTTTGTACCTACAAGCCAAAATAGTCAAATAAAATATAAAACCTACTTTTTTTTCAAATAGTGCAACTTCACGGAGGTGTAACTCCTAACATATGTGTGCTACAAAAAAAAATTATCTGCAAAAAATATAGGAAATTTTATCCTCTTTAAATTTGTATAGAATATCTTTTGTCGTGAAAGCCACTGTTTTTGAGTTATTATCAAAAAACCAAATATGAGAAAATAAACATTGAGTCTATGTGGTAAAGAGAGAAATAGCTATTTTAGAGAAACCCACCAGGGCCTATCATATTTATAGTTTACTTTAAATAAATAATTGTTGCTTGGTTTAAAACTAAAATTAGTAAATAAATTTAAAATTTTTAGGAGACGGTTAAAGCATTGCAAATTTCTGAATTCTCTGTACGACGATACAAGGATGGACCTTTGGAAGATCGTCGTACTTTATCCAGAAAGAGGGCCAAACCTTTAAGCGATGACTTACGAGAGGGTGCACGTGTGGAGGTCAGGGATGAAATTTATAATATGTATGCAGAACGTAAGTAATAACTATAATAAATTTTAACCCAACTTAAAAAACAATAAAACTTTTATTTTTTAGCAGTGCATTTCTACCTCTATTGCAGAAATTACAGGTTTTATAAAAAAATTAGGAACTGCAGTACTTACTTACTACTTCCAATAAAGGTAAACTGTATCGGTGTGGGAAAATAACAAAATATAAAAAATTTTTTACAATATTTAAAAGACAACATAACATTACATATACCTACACACACATAACAGCTGATTTAAACAGTCTCCGATTAGGTTATAGCTACCACTTAAAAGTTTGATGTTATGCTTTAACTGACTACTTAAAAAGTGCATGCTATAGAGGCTTGACGACTAACTAAGTAATTCAGCCAGAGTGTGGAAATTAATATTTATTTATAGGCATATTTTCGCGTTATCAGAATTATTTATTTCTATATTTTTTGTTTTTTACTGTTTTCTTTACACAGCTAGAAAGCATCTTAGAATCAGGAGGCAGTAGTGTTTTTATTTATAAATTAAGTATATTTATTTTACCTAATTTTTATAAAACTGTTTGTAGGAAAATCAGTTACTATCAAGAGTTTACATGCTCAGCTCCATGAGAGGAATAAGTTTGCTGGAAGCCTTAGCACAGTACTAAAGCTCGTAAAGAGCTTAGGCTTCAGCTATAGAAAAGATGACAATAGACGTGCACTTATGGAAAAGCCATGTATAGCAGACAAGAGACGAAGATTTCTTTCCGCATACATGGAGAATGAAGAGCTAGGAGCAGAGAAAAAGCCATATGTATTCTTGGATGAGACGTGGATTTTTTCAAACGGCTCTTTTCGAAAATCCTGGCAAGATGAAAGCATTAAATCAGTCAGGAAAGAAAAGGGAGAAGGGTATAGGTAAGAGGAGATACGGCATAGGAATAACAAAAATAATTTCTGGAAATAAATAGTGTTAGCACCTATATATAAACTATTTGGACCTAGGGGTCCTTGCCCTTTCCCCCGTTGGACCCCCATGCCATTGGGCAAAAACTGTGGAGCGGCTAACATTCTCTTACTGTACTTAAAAGTAAAAGGAACACATATACTGGCTAAAGAATGTTCATTTTTTGTTTTGCAAAAGTCAACAACTGAAAAATGTTTAAAACAATGTTTTTCTCAAATAATGATTATTGTATACGCTAAATAATATACTTAGATGTTTGTTTAGAAAACGAGGGGTTACTACCTAATATTATTATTTTTTATTTAAATTTTTAATATTTATTTTAGATACATTGTCCTACATGCAGGAGGTCAGCAGGGCTTTATCGAAAATGCTCGGCTTATCTTCAAATCGAAGAGCAACAAGGGAGACTACCATGGCGAAATGAATGCTGATAACTTTGAAAAATGGCTATCCGAATCATCAATCAGCCAAATTTTAACCTAATAACCTGTAAATGTTTTTAAATTTTTAAACTGTTTTGTTCAAGTTTTTTATTTTATTTATTCTATCTATATAGCTATCTTCCCTGCATAAACGATGTCAACTTTTGTCTCGCTGTGACGTCATGCGCGAGCCGGTTAACTAGCGTTTTCTAAAAGCTAAACTAAAACTAATTATAGAATTCTCCTTGTTGCCCTCAAAAACATAACTACACCAAATCTGATTCATATCTGCTTAACATCAAATCATCGCCAATTTTATAAAATTAATATTTACTTCGCCCTGTACACAATTTGTGCTGGTACTAGCCTAGCTACAAGCAATAGGTAATAAATAATGGTCCTTTATTTTTCCCATGTTTACTTATTAATACCTAACTATTTTTGTTTTGTATAAATAAACGCTAAGAGAAATAAATGTTGTTTTCTTCTTTTCCTTTAATTTTATGTTTTCACATAATTATTTTGGTAAGTACGGGCCTGTCAATATTTTTTTTTTAAATAATAAGATTAATAACTATATCTTGGTAAAAAATACTAAACTTCCCTTACAAAATTTAAAATATGGCGAAGGCGACGGTAAAATAACTTAGTCCGGTTCTGTTTCTGTAGCCAACCGAATAACTTAAAATAGACCAGACTTTAACAGGTTGCCAAAAATGACAAGTGATGCGGCGAGTTCTTTCATTAATTAGACTTATACCAATTACCTTTGCCATTTTTGTTGTGCTACTATTGTCTCTCACAATGATAAATACCCCTTCAACTTTTTAATAATTGGTTTCTTGTTTTGGCATAAGATCTCTCTTTTCTTGGAAATAATTCCTGTAAAAAATTGCACCAATCTATATGTTGGAGATAGCGGTTGTGAAACAGATAAGTAAAAGAATGAACGAAATTAACAGCCGCTGTTTTGTTAACATTTACTAAGCATAACTGAGTAAAAATTCGAAAAATAAAAGTAATGGTAATAATTGATACGTCGGCGTCGGCCGTCTTGCTCCAGTACTCCGACTTGCCCTGAGATTATCTCACTAGAATGCAATGTACTTTCTTAATATATAGTTTCAATAGACTCTGTGACAGGCAGATATCAAGTTGATTTTATAAGCGGTTTGCGTTGTTAATTTTGGCATTGAATACTAATAAAAATAGTAGCGCGTGTACTAATTATTAATCTTTGGAAAAGTCAGCTGTTATAAATTTAAAATAATACCAAAAACCATTAAAGTTTATAAACAAACTCAAATAAATTTGCATTATAAAAATAGGAACTACATCAGTACCGTCGTAAAAAGCAAAATATATAATATTATAATAAATAAATGTATAATATAATAATGTATCCAAAAAAAATTCTTTAAATTTTTATTTAAAAAAATAGCCGTAGCTGTATAATGTAAATATCTTAAAGAGTTTTGGCGTTAATATAAATTAATATAAATGTATTGTACACACAATAAAAAACTTATTAAAAATGGATAAGGGAAATAAAAGGTCTGTCTATACCACAAAATAGTTTTAATTATATGAGTTATTTATTTATAACTTAATCCATTGTAATATTTTTCATGAGCTTTGTTTCACTTGACCCCATTTTTTATTTTTCTTCCTGACACTTATTTTATTGTATAGCTGGTGATGACCTTCCCTATGGTCGAAACATGTTCTTCCATTTTGTACTAATGTACTTTTTCCTTTATTGAGGTACTTTATTAAAACTATTTTGGGGTTAAGACAGACCTTTTATTTCCCTTATTCTAATGTTTAACCACTGACAGAATGGACTACTTTCTTAAACTTATTGAAAATGTTTTAAAACCATGGTAATTTTATGGGGAAATTGATTTATGCATATAATAACTTTCTAATGTATGAAAAATTCGATAAGAACATTGCAATTAACTAGAAATTACACGGAAAATTTCACACCTGTACTTTTTAACCAATAAGATACCTTAATTATGACTAGTTACCATGGCAACTAAAAGAATTTCCGGAAATTTTTTCGAGGCGCCACGATATTTAAGTGGAAATTTTTTGACAGTTGAAAAGGTAAACATATGATCTACAACCATTAAATAATGTACATATACCTGTGAATAATGCAAAATATCTGAATTATGTAACATTTCACATCACTTTGACCACACTTTCCTTATAATCTTCAAAATTTTGCTTTTTCATATTAAATGCGTAGTCCTCCAGTATAGTAGCCACGTGTACTACACTCATACACTCATGAATATTATACAACTTTTCGTCACAAAATTCCACAAACTGTTTCCATACACTTGATTTTGATTTTCGGGTGTTATCTGGTGTTATATTTTGAATTTCTTGTCTAATTACTTGTTGATTTTCTTTACTAAATCGCGACATTTCGCTATACACTAATTAAACTCAACACTCAACGTACAGACGTTTTAAACAATATACCTAGTAATTATCATTAAGCTTTGTGACAGAACCGGTTAAACAAAAATGACAATTCAACATATTATGTCAAAATACCCTGGCCAACTTGACAAGCAGTAAAATTCGTTTAAAATGTCAAGTTTGATTAATATTTTTTTTTTCCAAATTATGGTGTGAAGTGGTGTGAAATTTTCTTACCGAATCCCACGCGAGCTTAAATTATTCCTGTAAATTTTCTTTCGGGCACGAATATTTTAAGAAAATTATCCCTCGTCGCTTTGCGACTCTTAATAATTTTCAAAATATTCGTGCCCTCAAGAAAATTTCCGGAAATAATTTAAGCTCTTGTGATATTATAAGTGCAAATTGCACACATATAATTTTTAGCAAATAAGAAGCTTTTATTTCAGTTCATTACAATAGCAACGACAAAACTTTCCGGAAGTTTTTTCCTCCTGGGTACCCTGCGTGTGATTACAGCGATAGTTTTTCTGTGAAACACACAGCCATCTATACACTTTATATTCGCAAATATTCTTCTTGACAGAGTCAATTTTTTCATCATATAATAATTATACTGAGTCTCTATATATACCCAAAATATATATTCCTAGGATTTTAGTAGTACGAAACAAACATTTGTTCGTCAACAATAGTGTATTCTATTATTTCAACAAATCTGTATTACTTTAGTGAACGGACGGCTGTATTTTTATAATTTTTTTTTTGTCAGGTGTCTATATTTTGCAACGAATTCACTGTTGACACGCACAGAGCCTATTTGGTAGTGTTTGTTTCCTACTGGAATTTGTAAAGGACTATGTCATGCTATAATTTTTTCAATTATTTTGGTGTGAAATTTTCGTTTCGGAAATATTTCCGGTAGTAATTCAAGTACTAGGGAGAATACTAGTGAAAATTCCACACCTATACATTTTGTAGCCAATTTAACTCTGTTATTCTAAAACGTCACTATGACAACGAAAAAAAAAATCGGAAATGTTTCTCTTGGTAAGTTGGTAGTGTAAATTTTCGCACACAGTTTACACTTAAAAACGGATAGAGTTGTGTTAAGGAACAGACAATGGAAGTCCAGCAAGGTTATTTTTTTGATAATACTTCATTGTCTATAACACTTTCAAGCAAATAAGGTTGAAAATTTGTGGATTAAAAGAATATTCTTCAGAATATCTATCTATTATGAAAATGAATCCCATAAAATAACTCAAACAATAAACAAATTTAACAGACCGAAACCGAAATGACGAATAAAAGTTATGGCAGGTAAGGCATTCTTTATAGTTTTGATTTCGGCGATTTTAATTCAAAATAACAAGTTTGATTTTAATTTTAATTTAGGTGTGAAATTTTCTTACCGAATACCACCCGTGCTTAAATGATTCCTGGAAGTTTAACATGGCTACGAATTTTTCAAATATTCGTGAAGTCGGTGATTTCCGGAAGTAATTTAAGCACTAGTGATATTATAAGTGCCATTTTTTGACATTGCAACAATCCAATTGATTTCGTCTGTTAGTAATATCGTGTACAGAAGCAACCAATGACAATAATGGTACATTAATAACAGCCCAAGAATGGTTATCGGTTATGACATCACAACCAACAAAAAACACAACCAACAAAAAATTTTCACTAATCTGTATAAAATTTAAAATGCAATTAAATTTTGTGACCGAATATCTCTCGAGCATTGATAAATTAATAACTCAAAATGTTACTACAACTTTCTCAAGCACCTTGCTTTTTAACAACAGTGTTGTCAACTAACGTGACGTAACATAAACCCGAAGAAACCGATTATTTCCAAAAAAAAAGAATTGCATTATTAACTGGTAAGAAGTTTAAAGCAGTAATATATTTTTAATTTTTATGTCCTATTTTATACTTTTTAGTCACCATATTTTTGCAGTCGGTTAATAGACTTATAAGTAGGCTATTCAGAAATGCATCATAAAGAGGTTAATAATTGTACAAAGAATTTATTAAAAGTTTACCTCTAAACCAGCTGGCAGGGTAAAATAATTTTTGTTACGCCATTGAAATACCAATATTGATGTAAAATTATCCTTTCACAAGTGTTTTATTATAATGGGCTTAAATGAAACCTGATTACTGAATATTGATTTAACAATAAGTCACGGTCTCGTCCGCGTTAATGCTGAGATACTAATAACGATATCAAGTAAACAGTCATCATTATTTTACTAATATCGATATTGTATGTAGTTAATTAGTGATTTAATACGTCTTTATTATTAGTTACAATAACAAGATTAATTTTTTAATTTATTTGTATTTCGAGGCAAGATATCATTTTTTTCCAAAAGACAGTTTTGTGGTTGCAGATTTTTTTAAATTATGAAATGCCACAAGGAGTACAAGGGTTAAGGTTATAATTTGTGCATATTATATATAAAATTATCAATATACATGTAATAATTCTGTAACGAGCGAATAAACTAAACTGTCAAATACATACATTTTAGTTTTTTACTCTTTGCCCAAAACTTTTAAATCAATTATTTGATGTGTAAAACCCGGTTTAACAGGTTTAACAAAATGCTGGTATTGACTGGGTAGTGAATAAGAAACTAAGAGAGCAATAAAAAATCCTCTTTCTACAAGACGCAATGTTTGAACGAGACGCATAAACGATAACTTTGCAAAGTGATTAATTTTTCAGACTGCCAGTGCCAATATCTCGAAAATATCAATTGGTGGGCTTTAAAAATAAAGTGTATAGAAGTTCAAGTAAAATCAAAAGAATTATTATGCTATACTCCAAACCCAAAAATATAGGCAGTGACGTAGCTATCATAACCGTGGAAACCAATGCAAGCCACCAATGACAATACGGTATTTTGGCCGTTTCCATGGTTATGACAGCTACGTCACTGCCTATATTTTTGGGTTTGGGGTATAGCAGGTATCCTTAGCTACGCTTTTTAAGCACAGATGACAGAAACACCTTTCAGAGAGCCTAACTGCAAATAAGTATAATTTTTGTAATTATCACAATAAATCAATTTCATAATTTTTTAAATTTAGATTGTTAAAAAATTATTTTTTTTGTAATAGTGCATCCGGAGGCAATAAATTAAAATAACAATAATAATGTTTGTTCGATTATCTACCTCTTCACAAAAATGGTCTACCACGTTCTATTTTCGAGTATCTTTTAAATAAATATAACTGGTAGGTAGGTGATCTCTTTGTTTAAAAAAATTAAATATTTAAGAATTTTCAGCTTGGAACTGTTTTCACAGCGTAGTGAAGGACTTTCTGGGTAAATAAGTAGGATGAGAACTATAAAACCCTTATAGATTAACTGTAAAAAAGTCCATGACTTGATGTCGCATGACCGTATAAAAAAAACATTTCGCACCCTCATTTTTATTCAGTGTTACCAGTAAAGTCTGCATCATATTATGGGATTTTTTTTATTAATAGCTTTATTCAAAATTTGACTTTGACATCAAGTTCTGCTTCGATCGAGATGAAAATTAAACAAAAAAATTGTAGTCACGTAATTCGCATTATCTGTCAAATTTTAATTTTTTTCAACAAATAATTCAAAAGTGGGGTGTTATTTCTGAAAATATCGAAAAAAGTTATTAAAAAAAGTTTGGTTAAATGCAGTTTCTAGACCACATGCAAAATTTCAGCTGCATAAGATAATTTTGATTTTTTACCCACCACTAAAATTTATTTTCCACTTAATGAACACACTGTGCTCTTTTTTGTCTTAATATTAAGGTGTATTACTTTCAGACACAAACTACGTTTTCAAACATACTTATTTTATGAAGTTACCTTATACAGAGTCAAAAACAAATAAACTTTGCATCACATGCGACCAAATTTTAATCACCCAATTTTGATTTTGTAGAAAAATACACATTTAATATTTAATACTTTAAAGAAAATGTATCTGAAATAAAGCATTGTAAAAACCGAGAAGTTTTATGTAGGTTGCGTTGAGTCTTAGTTTGCAAAAGTGGTGCAATTTACAAAATATGGGTAAAAAATCAAAATTATTTTATGCAGCTGAAATTTTGCATGTGGGCTAGAAACTGCATTTAAAAAACTTTGTCTTATAACTTTTTTCGATACTTTTAAAAATAGCTCCACTTTTAAATTATTTTTTGGAAAAAATTAAAATTTGACAGATAATGCGAATCACGTGACTACTATTTTTTTGCTTAATTTTCATCTCGATGAAAGCAGAACTTGATGCCAAAGTCAAATTTCGAATAAAGCTATTAATAAAAAAAATCCCCTATGATGCGGACTTTACTGGTCACACTGTTTATTTCCGGAAAATATATGTGCAGTAAGTGACGAACAAGGAGATAGATTTCACCAGGATATCATCAGGACAATGGAAACACGATACCACGTGGGCGCTGGGGTCACCACTGCTGGCTTTTTAAAAGATACGATTTTACTGAACATAAGAATAAAAAGGGAATTGTTTTGACACTGTATGATAACTTCATGTAACATTTTTTACTTCATATAGTCGTAAATTAAACACATTTAATAACATAACTGTTATTGAACATCTTAAAGATATACTTAATTGCTTTTTTATTTAATATACATTACATTTCAAAAATATGCCATAGTCTGTTTTTAGTCAAAGCTTCAACCTCTATAACATTAAATGTGCAAAATAAGGTTTTTCTACGATCGTTCAAAATATGTCATTTTGTGTATGAATTTCTAATGACAAAAGTAGGTCTTTATTGCATACTATGCAATTAAGTACTTTTTGCCATAGTGCAATAAAGTAAATTACCTAGGAAACGAACAATTTGTTTATAGTATGTGTATTGTGTGTTGCACACCGTCGATAACCTATCGAAATAGAATTCACGTTGACAGGACGCCATAATTTTATTATGTTGAAGTCAAAGATATCTATGATCCATTGTCAAATTTGAATTACAACTTTTGCACACAAAGGAGAGGTAATACAGAGCGATTTTAAACTTTTTTGTTAAATAAAAAAACGATCGTAGAAAAAATAGTGTATGTAACATGTGCAAAAAGTGTGTTTATTGCACATGGCATATTATTATAACTTCTATGCCGTGTGCAATAAACATAAACATACACTTTTTGCACTAGTTGCATAAATAACTATTATGTTTGTCGACTAGTATAGTAGGTATTATGTTTTTAATAAATTTTCGCAAACAGCAATATTTAAAAAAAAGGAAAAAATGCCAATAGTCTTTAAAACTCACCTTGCCATAACTTTCTTATGAAAATGATGCTATTCTATTTTTTTTTTTTACAAAAACTGAGCAATTTAATAGACTTTATTTTGTCTCTACTAATAATGGGTCCCTTTTTTAAAATAAACCGTCGTCCCCACGTATTCTCCCGACCCACGCGACTCAGGTGTTATATAGGCTATTACCCGAGTGAATGTACGTAGATACAATAAAAAGTAAGTCTAGGAAAATTGTGGTATGATTATTGTAAAATAAATTAATAGCAATGATGGTTACATTAAAATTTTCCTACATATTAAAAGAATTATGGAAAATGTATCGCCGTTATGTTCTTCAGTTTCACTAGGGTTTTCTTCAATATTGTCGCGATTAATATTAATGCAATGCATTTTTCATTCGCAATTTAAACTACAAAATACCCCTTTCTTTGCACTGGCATTTATGCATATAGCAATTTTTATTATATAATAAATATTAAGTAAGGGAAAATTTTTTGTCAGAAACATTTTTGATTGTAATGATAATTGAGAATTTTGTAAATTACAATTTTAGGACAAAACAACAATCTCTTGAATGGTATTCCACATGACTATATTACGAGAATAACATAATTGAAACAACGAACAAAGTATTTATTTCACAAAGTAGGTACGTTACTTATTTTTGATTTATATTAAATGAATAGCTGTTATAATTATTGGATTGTCCATGATTTTTTTGGATTAGAGCGTGGTTTTGTGTTTGGTTGACCCCTGGTAATTTTATTGAGGGACAGGCGCTGAATACGATAGTTTATAGACTTTTCTGAGGATTTCTAAGAGTTTCAGGTAGTGATTTGGATCAAGTTGTAGATATAATTTCAGCAAATTCCTGTTCGAATCTCCGGTTATTTTAATCATCTCCTGTTCCCCAACACATTGTTTAACCAGGGCATGCCGATACAGCGGATGATCAATAGGAATGATTTGTTGTGACGTTTTAGTCTACTTAGACAGTATCCAATGGAGTATTCTTGAACCAACATTCCTTTTGCCCGTTTGAATGAATATTTAGAAATATAGCCCACCTGTTAAAAATTTAATTCCCTTCTTTCCATTAGTCATAAGTCTTTATTTGTTACATTTTCCATTAAGCTTGCTATTAGTCAACCTTTTTGTTTGACCCACCGTGCGAGCAATCTTGGAAAATATGCTGTTATATAGCTGCATTCGTCCAGTGAATTATCCCATGATGTTATTATCCTTTTGAAAATATTGAACATTCCAGTTTGACGCCACACTGCCTCTCCTATAGTAAGTTTAAAGTAACACAAACAAATGGAACCCATCGGGATTTTTATCGTCATAGCTTTTTATTATGTCTTCGGTGGGTAACGCTTTTAAACTTACCCTTCTCTTTTCTTGACAATTTTGGAGCTGTTTTCGCTTTGTGAATTTGCCTCTCGAACATATTAAACAAAAGGATACATTTTCATTTCGTACTCATTAAAAATTTTCTCTTGCGTCATCTGATGGGAACTGGTATTTCATAAAGACTTTACGGAATATTCTTTGAAGTCTTCGCAGTTGCTCTACTTCATATTAAACGTGTAATCTTCAAGTATTTTTGCTAGATATGGAACGGGAGTACATTTCTCAAGCTCATAATCCCTTAACTCTAAAACCTAAACTGTTCCCAAATGGAGTTTTTCGACTTTTGCGTGTTAATATAGGAAAGCTTTCAGACTGTTTTTTTAATATCTACGGTAACTTGGCATCCAAAACTCGCATTTTGATTAACAATACTCATTAAGCAGCACACACAACTGCGACGGAGATATCCAAACCATAAAACCGATAGCAAACCGTTCGTCTAGACAAAAAACTGAAAACAAATTTATAATATTATTAAAATTTAAACACGGACAATGGATTCGAGGAAGGGGGCGGTATGCGACTACAGTATTAATCAAGACAAAATGAAGTCTATTAAATTGTGCAGTTTCTATAGTAAAAAAAAGTCAAATAGCTTCTTGCATAAGGAAAGTACGCCGAGGTCAGTTTAAACAACTATTGGCATTTTTTTTTAAATATTGCTGTTTTTTTTACAATGTTAACAAAAATTTTGCAAAAAAGCATATAGCATAAGAAAGAGCATTGAATGAGGAACAGAACTGAAAAAAAAACACTTGCACTGAGAGAAATGCATTATAACCCTTATGAGAATTCTTATAAACATCATAAGAATATTTAATACTATTTGGGACAGCAATACGTGCTAATAGCATATATACACCAGATATAGTTAAGACCAGTGCATAAGAGTAAATATCTATGTTATACTGTTTATATGACATGGATTGTAACTCTAAAGGTTTGTTCCATAGCCAATATAAAACGTGCTTATACTCATTATACATTAGTTGAAAATGAGTATAATCCAGTTTTATAATGGGTATAAAACAGTTTAGTTGCTAATACAAAACCGTTTATACCAACTAAACAGTTTTATACCTATTATAAAACTGTTTAGTTGCTAATACAAAACGGTTTTATATAATTTTTTGGTTTTTAAAATTTTGCCCTCTAGGGGTAGTATATAGGTATTTGAAAGGATTACAAAAAAAAATAGGTAAACATTACAAAGGTATTTATTAAACTTGAACAAAAACAACAGAAATAAGGCAATTTCTCCTTAACGCTTACAAATACTAAGGAACAACAAAAAATCTGAAATCATAAATACAGGGTGTTTCATTAAGGTCGAAGAGCGGCCATATCTCGGAAACTATTGGGCATAGAAATTCAGGAAAAAAAATTAATAACTAAAGTGGCCATGAGAAAATCCTGGAAATAATTTTTAAGTTCCGCATTTTGCCGCAAGGGGACGCAATTGAAAAGTAAATTTTGACATTTTAGATATCTCCGAAAATTGCACGTTAAGGTATATTTTTAATAACACCATTAAAAACCTTGGACAATTTTGCATAATTTTGGTCCCATGCTTGTTGGCGTACCGACTTTAGTAAGAGTGGAGGAAAGCTGTTGAAAGTGTAATCATTTAAATCGCTTTAACTTATAAACCACTTATCCGATTTTAGCAAACTAAAACTTGTTTGGAAGAGAAATGTATGAACTTTCACCAATCGTATTTAGTTGTCCATAATAGTTCTAAAAAAATGCTAGAGGGCGCAATTTGCAATAACAATAAATTTTTTGATTTTACTCCGAAAAAATAAATCATACGGTATAATTATGATACCACAATCGAAAAAGAGATAAAATTTGCTAGAAAAAATATTAAAACCGCAGTTCGATATCTCTGTTCGTTTCAGTGTTATTGCTAAAACAATAATTTTTAATACAAATTGCGCCCTCTAGCAATTTTATCGAGCACTAGTATGGACAACTAAATACGATTGGTAAAAGTGCATACATTTATCTTCTAAACAGTCTTTAGTTTGCTAAAATCGGATAAGTGGTTTATAAGTTACAGCGATTTAAATGATTACACTTTCAACAGCTTCCCCCACTGTTACTAAAGTCGGTACGCCAACAAGCACGGGACCAAAATTATGCAAAATTGTCCAAGCTTTTTTTAATGGTGTTATTAAAAATATACCTTAACGTGCAATTTTCGGAGATATCTAAAATGTTAAAATATACTTTTCAATTGCGCCCCCTTGCGGCAAAATGCGGAACTTAAAAATTATTTCCAGGATTTTCTCATAGCCACTTTAGTTATTAATTTTTTTTTCCTGAATTTCTATGCCCAATAGTTTCCGAGATATGGCCGCTCTTCGACCTTAATGAAACACCCTGTACAGGTTACCAAAAATACTAAAAATATTTACACTTTATTATGTCGCTTACAAATTGCTAAATACAGACGTTACAATTACAAAACTAAGATCCAAACCAAATATAAGTGAGTAAGGGTTATTATTATGAGCTAGTTTATCTCAAAATTTACAAAAATTAACTAAGGCATATACGTATGGAATTATTCCGTTTCGTCCAATTTTATTTTAGTTGTATTCATATTATACATTTTGCAAAAAAAATAAAATAAAATAGCTACTGATTTGGAATTGTAGGATTGGAATTGTAAGTTATTATAATAGTCCAAATTATTTTATTGTTTAAGGCATTTTATTTTAAAAAATAGTAAAAATGAATCGACAATTATAGATTTTTCAAATCGTTAAAAAACGATATTTTATTTCCAATAAGAATATTTTACTGAAACACATTCTTACAATAACTGGCTTATATGTAGTATTATTCTGTCTTATTGTACGTATAAATTACGAGTTAGCAATTCTATATGTTGTTTGTTAGTTAATTTTTTTTGTTGTAGTTAAAGATTGTTTAATAGTAATTATTAAAAATGTTGCTACTGATATAAGATAATGCTTAACAATTCTGTTTAATTAGTCGACTTCCCTCTGTGTGTTTCTATTTTTTTTTGTAACAAAAGGTATGTGGGGTTGGAGTTAAAATTGTTGTTTTGCTTTTTTTCTCAGTTTTTTGCCTGTATTTCTGGTCTCGACCAATGGAGAATGTCGTTAATTTCCATTTAATATGAAAAAAGCATGCTTTATCATATAGTGAAGATCCCGTTTGGTTATACCTCTGTTTGAAAAACTAGAATACTTTTCGCGCTCCATCCGATGGACTATTATATTTGCTGTTGCAATATATCTCCATAAAAATACAATAGGGTCCTTGCACATTTTTTTTTTTTAATTTAATTTAACTCATTATAGGCTCATATTACGCCCCCCATTTTTCTTTTTTCATAAAAACCAAAATATTAGCAGATATCGTCAAATAAAATTCCTCTTTTTTAAACACGCGCCAAAACGCTTCCTTTTTCGTGACGTCAATAATAAGTAAATAGCGATGTTGCCAAATACGCCGATGGTACAATTTAATTCCGCTGTACAATACAATTTTAAATAAAATAAATGTACCGGAGTGATTCATAACCATACTTTTTATTGTTTATTTTTTCTATTACATTTAAAATTCTCTGTAAAACGTAAAAGTACTTATTCCTGGTCTTTCCATCGGAAAACGTATTTATTCAAGTTCCATCTGAGATGGTTCGTTGACAAACCCACAGTCAGCAGCTAGTTGTTCTTCCAGGCTTTTTATCCACAATTTCTTTGATTTTGTAAGTATAAATTAATTTATATTAAATCTGTTTCCATTTTTTGAAATATTTTACAAATAGGTATTGCTGTAGAGTAACAATAATAAAAATTTAATTCAATTTAAAAAAAAAAGTTTTAGGTTATCTGAAGATATGGAAATTTATGAGCCACATAAGAAATTTTTTTTTAAAAAGATGTACCGAGGTATCGCCTCTCAATTTTGACATAATACGGAATATGAAATCTAAAGTTACTTATCAAGATAGTTAAGAAGATCACTAATTAAGATATATAGCTTAGAAGTTCTTAGCATCAGTCGTTTGAAACATATTTTTCCCTGTGTGGTCTGGTGATTGGTAAGCCACTTCTTAAGAGGCAGAAAAATATTTAAGGATGCTAGTACCTACATTACCCTAAGAATAATACAAATCAAAAGATTTCAACGGACACTGGACATAAGGTTCTTTATGCTGGATGACTGAGAAATTAATTTGAACGAACCATTATTAATGTTTGTTTCTAGTGTTTTTTAATGTTTAAAGTAAAATTCCTGAAAAGTTTTTGCCCCAAAAATTTGTGTTTCTATAACTGCCAATGTAAGCTTTAGCATAGTTATCAAATAAAAAAAAATTTGATTAACTAAATTTAAGTATTAACAAACTGAAGTAGGTATATACCTTTAGAAGAATAAAGATAAATAATATTTTTTTACATTTGTATCATTTCTACCTTATTTCACCGTAAGAAACAAAACAGAAGAAAAGATTCCATCCCACTTTAGTTTGATTTCTTAAATTATTGCTGCCAGTTTCATTTCTAGGTGGAAACTAATATTGTCAAAAATAATTAAAAGATAAACTACAAATATTTAATCTTTAATATTTTTAAGATATCACTTGTAGAGATTCATTACAGGTTATTTTTTCAGATAAAATATATTTTTTATACCTATTACACCAATATTACTAAGTAGGTACCTACATGTATTATTACTGGCCGTACTTAATTAAACTCTTAATGGTATTTTAAACTCAAATAACGTAAAAAAATATAATGACACTAAAATTATTCTGCTGTAATAAGTTCCAGGAGCACAACATCAAATTTATATTATTCCTGGTAGCATCGAGTCTCAGTTTATAATGGTTCCTCATTAGACCTGGGTATTCCTCAGAGTTACCGCACCTTTATCATCTAATTTTAAATAAACTAAATAGCAATGTACTGATGTGGAAAGAAGAGTAGATCAACTAGTTATTTACAATTCAATATGGGACAATCCATTCTTCTTCAGTAAATTACTTTAAAAAATAATTACTGTAATAACTGATAGGGCAGTAAAATCATGATAAAACACTCATTTCCTACTGTCTTTCATTGACTGTTTCTTGGCTCTCCCTATGCTCGGAACACATTTTTCCATTGTTTATTATTATCCATGTTTTCCTCTTGCTTTTCCAGTATTCAATAGTAGAATCACGGTTTTTTTTATCACTAAAAAATAATTATTGATATTGTACCTAATTTGTATTCCAATTTTACTCACTATCAGTATTTATCGAACAGAATTATTATGACTTTAATGTTCCAGTTCATAATATAATATTTAGTAAGCCTAATTCCCTTTAAAAAAATTCAAGAATTATATATATACACCCTTCATTAACATTTAAATGTAAAAAATAATATATTACAAATTACAATATACCCAATATAAAAATGCACATACCTACTTATCTGTCTTTATAAAAGTTTTAGCAGCATTATAAAATACATGGCTTTCACACCTCTTAGCACAAAGCTTTCAGGTTTAGCAAACTGTTCGGGCTTCAGTTGTAATTTTGTAAATTAATACCGAAGACTAGGAATAAAAATTACTTAAATATCAAAAGAGTATTTTGATTTTTTTTGACAGGATCTGATCTAACCTCATTTGGCAATGACTCTAGCTTACACCGATCGTGAAAAAGCAATCTGTACATCCTTAAACGTGATTATGTTTAATTATCTATTAAAAGAAAACTTATTTATTTCATAAAAAGGCTAATATTAGCTATGCTGTTTTATTTTTCATATTTTCTTAAATTATCCTTCATTAATACTTGATTTATTGAAATTGGTTGACGGGTTTTTAAAGTGCCGATATGTTGAAACTGTCGGATGTAAAACATTTTCTTCTCTGTGGTCGCAGATGCCGAAATTCCGGTCTTCATGCCACTTACAGTGTTGCCAAATCAAATTTTCGACATGGGAATATATTTCTCTTCCCGACATGAAGAATTTCTAAACAATTATTGATGATTGCTATAGTTATTTTTATATTTTAAAAATTATTCACCCTATCAATATAAGGCCGAGTATGACTTGATATTAATAATTATTTTAACTACGATACCTTTTATAAAGAAACTGTACAATTAAAATGTGAAACGTTTGGCAACGCCAAAACTGTACAATTATTGTTATATATTTGGCAACGTTTTACTTATTAGTGACGTAAAACCAATCAAAATCGTTTTTGAATATTTAAAATTTTAGTAAATTTCAATCTTGAATATTTTAAAAAGTATTTGGATTTAAGGCAAAAAAAAAAATATGTATACAATATTTATCCATTTACTATGAAAAAATATAAAAATTTTTAATATTTAAATTTCGTGCAAGTACCCTATTATTTTATTGACGCATTTCGGCAATAGGTCTCCAATCACAACAAGCAATATATTATATTTTAAGGGTTCCTAAAACGTTAGCCCCTTGTCTGTACCTTTTAATCTTAGAATTAACTGAATAGTCACTCAGATTAGTGCCTTTTTTCTCGCGGCTTTAGTTAATCAAAATATTATTTAATATTATATTAACGACAAGGATGGGATTGAGTCATTGAGAATATTAGAATGGAAAAATTAAATCCATAACTGAGCTTTCAAATAAAAAAAAATGCTTTTAAAAATTATTCGTCCTATTCTTATATCGGAACTCGTTAGGCCATTGCATTTTATTTTCATTTTAACATAATCAAAAACAGTGTCTCCTTGGAACTAACCTCAGCCGAAAAAATAAAATGTACAAGGCAGTAGCGGACTTGATATGGATGACACTCAGGGTGACATTTTGTGATAACTCCCCCCAACCTACCTTTTTCTTTTGTGGAAAATATAATTAAAGTGAATTTGAAAAAAATATCAAATACACTTTATACAGTGTGATTGTTTAAGTATGCAACATATGGGCATTTTTTATTACCGATCTCTCAGAAAGTTTTATTCTTGATAAAAGTTGGTGCATGTTCGATAATCTTATTGGGTGCACTTGGAATGGTTGCAAGTCAAACGGCGTACAGGGTAGGCCAAAAAATATAAAACTTGTACAAGAATAAAGTACCCCTATTTCAGAAAATTCAGCAAAATATTATCAAGAAAAGTTGTTTAGAATTAAAAGTTATGCATAGATTCAAAAACCTGACCTCCTAAAATAAAAAAATATGTTTTTTTATAAAACATTAATAATTTTCCAAAATTTTTTTTTTTTATATTCAGCATAAAGACCTTCATAAACTAATCAAAATCAAATCAATTTCACATATCTTTGTTCAAATTTGAGAATATTTGTAAAATTTACTTGAATTTTTAATTTATTAAGGAATCACAAACTTCATGTTAGTTGCAACGATATTAAAGTTGAACAGACGTCGTGTTGCAATAATGTAGACACGACGAACTGAACCTCGCCCATCATACATTGTAACACATTGGTTATAGAATTTTGAATAAAGGCCTTAATTATTATTATTATTATTATTATTAAACAGAACTTTAAAATATCCTTAAAATTATTTTTAACAAGATAAATCATTAGTAATGATAATAGGTATGCTAATTAAAAAACTATCATTTAAAGTGCAAATTTTTTATTTTAAATGTTTGTAATGTAAAAATTTTTAGGATATTTTAAAGTTGTGTTTAATATCGTTGCAACAAACATGAAATTTGTGATTCCTTAATAAATTAAAAATTCAAGTAAATTTTACAAATATGCTTGAAGTTGAACAAATGGTTAAAACGGTGTATATTGCGCTGAATATCAAGTTAATATTCCAAGTAGAGCGTAAATTCTTATGCTTCCAAGGGGCACAGTAGGACTATGACATACTGTAGCTGCTATAATAATTAAGTAATGAATATCTGTATAGTGTATATTATGTAGAGATCTAAATATACTCGTAACCTTTTTTATCTTGCATTTTGGGAGAAAAAGTGATACCTAAATCATATTAGTTTTGCTTACATTAAAAGTTCCACAAAATTTCAAAATACTATACAGGGCGAATAGAAACAAGAAATTATGCAACAAAGTACATAGCAAGCACATTAAATTTTTAAAGGAAAGAAGACAAAAATGTTACAAGAAAAAGATTTTTGTAATATCAATAAACCCCCAAATATTATGTTATTCAATAAATTAATCAATTTAGCTACATCTGTGTATAACTTCCTATTATTACCATAACAAATCAGAAAATGAATTCTTAATCTGCACATTCATTGACATTAGACGCAACTTTTTTCTATATAGAAAAAAGAAAAGCACAAAGTCTTTCTCCACAAGGGTAACAAATTGGATCTTTTAGAAATTCTTAAAATTAATTAAACATTAAATAACAACAATATTATATGTCTCAACGACCAAATTCAACATAGTTCTTCACACTTTTTCAATTCTCTCAATTTTTCATAACTCAACTGAACCTTCTCTACATCTATTTGTTCTTTTTACTGCTTTTTCTATTTCATTTATTTCTCATACTCTTTTTTAATGACTTTTTAATAATTAATGTATTTTCAGGACCATCTATGACTAATTATTGTTGATCACCACTCGTAACGTCTCTACATTATTAAATCTCTTTTACCGACAAAATAAGCTGTCAATAATTTAATACTTCGTACTCATAGATGGCACTGAGATAGTTACTATTTACTTTGTCGAAATACTGAGTTACACTTTTACCATTTGTAAACCTACCAATAGAGGTCGCCACACAAATTATTTAAGACACCTATTCTCAACCCTTGAACAACATATTTCTAATTGAAACCCTTTTCTTTTTATTTTGTAAGGATTGTATTGGTTTTATCTTGTATTTCTAGTGATTTTTAGTTTTTTAAGCAATTTTGAACCTTAATTGAGCTTTTCTCCTTTTTTAACATTTAAATTTTTAGCATACTTGAAGGTTTTTCAATTTAACCGCCAAAACACTTGTCATTTGTTCCCTTTTTACAATGTCAAGTTCATTTCCCTTTTGACACGTGCTGCTGGCAGTTGAACTTCTTTAACAAAGAAAAACTTTTCTAAGATGTTCTAGTAAAACCAAAAAAAATGTGTAAATCTTTTTAAATCTTTTAATTTTGCACACAATGTGTATGCTTTGACTCCTGCCGGGGTAAATGGGCCGTAACAAGCCTGGTACCCCAACAGCATTTTACTTCAAGCTAAATGGTAAGCCAATCTACCTCATTTTATTAAATTTCATTTACTACATTTCCTCTTTTTTATCTTTTACAGATGCTTTGAATTTTACGAAAACCAATTTTTTATTTTTTCTTTTCCTCTCATTTCACCACTTTTACATGTCTCCGACAAAGTTTAATGAAACTTGAGATTTTTCACTACTTTTATACCTAAATGATTTTCACAAAGTCTGTTAAAACTCTCTAATTTTTCTTTCGCTATCTTCATTTTTCTGCCCACGACAGGGCCTATGCACTAGCCCTTGACTTTCCAGTATCTAGTCTAGTCTTAATTACAATGGCCACCTGTCTTAGCGACAATCAGCCAGCTGTAGACTTTCCAGTATGCTGAAGTCTTGTCGGTCTTCTGACTATTCATTTTTTACACCTCGTGTACACCATTGAAAGCTCCATTACGGCTCCATCCCACTTATAATTTTCTCTATTGCTAACAACATCGGCATTGTACTATTTACTTTGTTTTCCTGACGATGAGTGTTTCTACACTCGAAACATGTCGAATTATTATGAATTATTCTAAGTTCGCCTAGCTATTCTAATAAACTTGTCAAGAAAGTCTTTGTGCTTTTCTTTTTTCTATACATTTAACTCCTCTTTGAGTATGGATTACTTCTTCAAAAAATTTTCTATATTATTTTAACATATTCTTGCATATAACGTTTTAAACATTTCAAAATGTCTAAGAATTTTTCATATGAAGCAAAATTGATCATAAGGAAAATTTTTTCTTCTAACAATAAAAATTAAAAAGTTATAACAAATACAGTTAGGTTTATCCACGGAAAATTGAATCATACCTGCGACTGCAGAGTTAAGAAAACATCGATGTTGCCAAAATATCGATTAACTTCACTTAGCACTAGTCCACAAGTATTTCTTAATTTTATGTTTAAGTTTTGCGAATTTAGTAGTTGTTTTGAATTTTTAACATTAGAAAATATGTGAGCACTGTAAAAGTTAGTATTTTGCAGATAAACGCAGTTGTTTTATCTGCATAGTATATCGGTTTATTGGGTATCGACATCGCGTAACTGCATTATCAATGCTATACAAATCAACCTATAATTAGTATTAAAGTCATGTCGATATTAAAGCTTAATAAACACATTGGTTATTCGTCTTTGTGTAGCGATTAATTAAAGTTCGAACGTAAAAGAATTAAATAGTAATTTGACTTAGTTGTTCGACAACAAAATGGAAGAAAGAACAAAGAAGTTTAAGTACGATATTGTAGCGGAAACAGAAGAAAAATCAAAACTGTCTGAGGAAAATGACTCGCCAGAACTTACTCGTGTGAGTACTAGGAGTAGCAGGACATTTCTATATGTTGCCGCATTCACAGGTTATTATTGATTCTAGGTAATTTTTTTTAAACTAATTTTTAATAGAAACGCAAAATACTCGTATAAAATATTTTTAAAATTTAATAAACTTTTACTGCCGTATTCACTAAAGAGGTATGCATCCTAAATTAACAATTCTAGGTTTAAAATGACAAATGTCATAATAATTCGATCTAATGGCAAAAAGAATAAATTAACGCGAAAACGTCATTCTTATGGCATATGGAAATAATGACAAGGTGAAAATAATACTGGGTGATTATAAGTTCTAAATATTTTGATGGGCTAAATTTAAACCTCTTGAGTAATGTTTTAATCATTAATTAATGGTTTTACACAAGTGGAAAACAATGGGGAGTGAAAAGTATGCATCAACATCAAGTGTAAAATTTTTTACGTTTGAATTTAATAACTAGACTGTTTTATTTTTAAATAGTTTTACACAAGTAAAAAACAGGTATCAACTGTAAAGTTTTTATCTTTGAATTTAATATTAATTTTTATAAAAGAACATAATATTACATGCATTACAGTAGAAACATGTATTATTAGTATTAATATTTTATTAGATAACTCAATTAAAATATAAAGAACCCTATTTTAAAAGTTTGTTTCGAATATTTTCTTCTTGGTGACAACATTTAAAAATATACACCAAACTATATATATAAACTACCTTTTCTGGTTTATTTTAGTCCTTTTAAAAGCTGTTGGTAATTTGGTTGGGGTTGAATACGTAGAAAGATCAAATAAGAATTAAATAAACTAATTGTAATCACTATTCTAATAATCAAAGTCGCCTATACACACTTAATTTTAAATAGTATCGTAAATAAATTTGGTTATAGAAACGTTAAAAAGCTACGATGTTGACTGACTTATTAAGAGCCTCTAATTCTTTTTTATTTATTAAATAATAAATGTATCATTCAATTTGATTTTTTTGAAAAGCACTTTATTTGTTGATGTTTCAGAAAACCTGTCTAGCGGGGAAAAAACCAACCAAAGCACACTTGATAGAAAAAAAACTCTATCGAATAAAATCAAGTTTGGTAAAATCCGAAGTTACCTGTTTTCATATAAAGTAAACTTTGACATTCCCCCACCATTTTATTTTAAAAGATATAGTGAAATATTTAAAACAAAAAAGTTCGGCATACGCTAAGGAACAAAAATTAATACTTTCGGTACCTCTTAATTAAAAAAAAAACTTAACATAATGAGAAAAACCTACATTTCTATTTGATAATGTCTGTTACGACCCCTAGCGGACATCTCACGAACTTTAAAATAAGTTCCAGTAAATTCTTTTGGCAGTATTTACTAACAATGTTTTTTCCAAAAGCTGCAAGGCTAACGGTCTGTGATGCAGCCGAGAGTTTTTTTTATTTGGTGAACCCATACCAAGGCCGTGGTTCAGCTTAAAAAAATTGGTCAATGGCACCAAATTAAAACTACTATTTTAGATATTGACAAGTATGGACGACATAAAAATTAAAACGAATCGATCATGAATGTTCGTTCGCCATGTTGCTATACATATTATTATAAATAGAACCTAAGGGCCTAAGCTCACTTAGTTACTACATAGAGATAATATACACTAATTAGGTTACTATTTATGCAATAAAGTCAAATTAAATAAGCAAATTTTTGGTAAGATAGAGTTTGTGGGATTTCTAAGTAGAGTTTGGGGCGTAAAATGCATGGTCAAATAGAAAATTAGGTTTTTCTCGTTATGTTGCCGAATTATGAGGTGCCGAAAATATACATATTTTGATCCTTAGGGCATGCCAAATCTTTTTGTTATAAACATTTTACTCTATCTTCTAAAACCAAATAGTGGGCGAACATCAAAACTTGCTTTGTATAAAAAGTGGTTACTTCGTTTGGGCTGAACGAATTTTAACCAATTTAGTCTGATTCGATAGAGTTTTTCTTCCTCTATTCATTGAGCTACGGTTGATTCTTATGTGAAGCTTACTTTTCACGCTACACGAAAAATACTTTAGTAACCGAAAGAACTAAGACAAGAATATACACACTGAAGCTAGCAGGGGAAAAACATCCTAATCGGGGAACGACCGAACTTATAATGTTAAATGTTTTAAAATGAGACTTAGGTATCTTTCTAATAAGTACCTACCATAACCGTTCCTATGAAATACTGTTTTCGACTAAATGCATAATTAATTTTATTATGTTTCTTACATTGTGACTTTAAAAATCCTTTAAAAATGTTGACCCAAGAAATCCAGAATCTTAATTTGTGCGATAATCAGGGTTAATATTTCGATATATTTCTATTTTATAATGTCTGTTACGACCCCTAGCGGACATCTGTCACGAACTTTAAAATATTTTCCTGCGATTTCTTTCGGCAGTATTTACTAACAATGTTTTTTTCCAAAAGCTGTAAGGTTAACTTCTTAGTAGAGGTTGGTTCTATTATTATTTTTATGTCATACCAGTACATTATTGTGTTTTTATACCTTAGATACCCTTAGATGCCCGTGCGGGCATAAAGTACACATTATGGCCCGCGCGGGCATTAAGTGTTGCATTAAGTGTGCATCTTGTTCCATTTTTGACTTTGACACATTAAACATTTTAATAATGCCAAGGTAATGTCGCAGGTAAAAATAAAAAATTGGTAAATCAAATTAAATTTAAAAAAAAAATTTATTATTCAAAACGAACTGGTATGACATAAAATTTTATATGCACCACGGGTACTAATAGATATATACCCTCGGGCCACTTACGAACTCTCGGGCCAGAGGCCCTCGGCTTTGTAAGACTGTCGCTCTCACGGCATAATCATCTACTTAGTACCCTTGATACATAAATAACTATAATTACACGTATTAAAACAACACAATAATTAGCTTTTCAGAATAAAGAGTTTTTCCCTTCGGTTCTTCAGAACCATTCCCAGGTGCGTTTTGCCATATCATGGCTCATCAGTAAGGCTAGGATCTAACGAACGAAAGGAAAATGTCGGTTCAACTTGAACTTACCATGGCGGAAACCAACGAGAGGATGCAAGTCGTTTTTTTTCCAACTTTCCGTTAATGTGTATTAAAACTTTAGATCAAAGACCATCGGACTAGTTTTTAAATGCCAAAATTTATGTATTTATACGTAATAAGAAGTTTTCCGAAAAAAAAACATTATTGGACTCGTATGGACTCCTACTAAAGAGCAAGCCTTGTAAATAAATCGAAATAGGGACATCCTCTACCAATTTTTTTTATTACTGCACCGTTTATGGTAGGAAAAAATCACGGAATAAATAGATTTAGGTAAACTTAATTTTCATTCAGGTAAGCAAATAATTTAAAACTTTATATCTTGAAATATTTAAAACTGCAGAACCACAAACCACCATACCATGCCTGTAAAGTATTCTCTAAAATTTAAAATGTATGCATATTTAAATTTAGAACTACTCAGAATCTTAATACTAATAAATAATTATTCATAATAACACATAATCAAGTTGTTTACGATAGCACTCGCATTTGGATAAAATCATTGGCATCCTTGTATTTGTATAACAGTGTGTTTTTCAAATAACTTAAAAACCACAATATACTTTAATCCTTCTTACTTTCGAGAGCTTCGCGTACTGATAGGAGTAAAGAAACTATTGTCATTGGTGACGTTTTTTTTTATATTAGGTACATATTATGAATTCGCCTGTGTGTTCTATCAAAAATATTTTCGAAACTGGTTATAGAGTAACATTTAGTTTTAGATTTATAAAGGAAAAAAAAGTTAAGACTGTTTTTTAAAAAGTAAATACAATTTTACATTAAAGTAAAAACATTTTTTTTTAATTTTGCTTTTAAATACGTGTTAGGTTATATTTTTGCAATCTTTTCCACAAGAAAGTTTTATTTTGAAAATCATGCTTTGTACTTTAATGTAAGTAAAACTCCATTATAGAAAATGTCTAGTATTTTTTCTGTATTGGTGTTTCAAAGATTTTTAATTTCATATTGTTACGAAAACTTTATTGTCGTTAACCGGCTTTTCCATTTAATTTTCTGTTCATCTGTAGAGCATGTAGCAGTATATAAATCGGTGTTTAATATTTCAGTAATATTTTCGCCCGAGGCGCATTTTTTATCGTCTTAATTTTCGCCTTCCTAGGATCTGGACTAGTAACTTTTTTTTTAATACTGGTACATGGAAATTCGACTAGATATTTTTAGCATATACAGTATGTCTCCGTAAGTTGGAACCATATGGAAAACTTTTTTATTAATAATTTTACGAAAAAAAGTTATTTTTCATAAAAATTTCTGCATGGTCTAAAACCTAAAATGCAACTATCAGATATTAAATTTTTTTAGGCGTATACGAGGTTTGTCAAAAAATATGAATTTTGCCCAAGAGCGAAGTACCTTTATTTTTGACAATATCGAAAATTGTTATTAAAAAAAGTTGATCAGAACTAAAAACCACGTATAAATATGTAATTTCACCCACTTACGATGAAGAAATTATTTTTTCTTTTTTGAAACGTATGTGTACAATAACAATGGAAATTTAACTGTACCTACAGTAGTTGTAGCTACATGTAATGTAGGAAGTATATTAGCGTAGGAAAGTTAGATGTCAAGGTTGAAAAATTATATACAAGCATTTTTTAAAGAAAATGTACGAGGAATAACTTCCTAAACAACATAGTAAAAGTCCCATCAAATCGGACTATGGCAAGTTGCGAAAATCGGTCGCCATTTTGTTTTTGTCATTTTATTGCAAATATCTCAAAAACTATGAGGTTTATGAAGTAAAGTCAAGAGATAATTTTTATGTAAAATTTAAAACTACACTTACTTGATGTGATATATCAAAAAGATTTATTTCAAGTTTAACAAAATTATTTATATGAAAACATAATTTTCGTCCTCGTCATTTTCAGGTATGATGCAGGAATTGCAGCAATCAATTCCTAAGCATTGACCACACTTGGAGGAACATCTTAACCCTAGTTTTTTGCAGGGGCATGATTTGCCACGTGACGTTTCCTTGCCGTTACAGAAAACCATTTTTAATATGTCAGAAGGAGCAATTTCTTCTGTTGCGGATGTAGAAACCAGATGTCACTCTCTATCTCGTTGCCAACCATAGGCTAATGGATTTTTGTTGATAAAATATTTGAAGGCTTTCGCATAAAGAAATGTCATTCTTCAACAACTGTAACCAGAGTTTGATCAAATCTAAACTTTAAAAGCTCTATCAGTTTCTGTTTGTTATTATTATTTCGTATTTGCAGTTTGTGATCTGTCCTGTTGCAAAGCATCCTTTGTTGAAAAATGATCTGAATTGTATCCATCAAAAACAATAATTACACAGTCCTGGCCATAAACATGTTTAACGTAATTAACATATTGGTCGCAAATTTGGCTAAACGTGGCAGGCTTCTGCCATAAAACTTTATGTAAGAGAAAACCACCATCAATTACATATATTACATTTTGCTCAGTGCTCGAAGTAGGTGTAGTAAGAGCATCAAATTCTTTTAACAGAAGGCTTTATGTTTCTTTTCTCAAGACACCATCCTTAAACAGTGACAGCGGATATAGAGATAATTCGAACTCCTTCTGGAGTTTTGTTAGAGCAAATAATTTTATCAAATAATTGCATAGGAGACACGTTCACATAATTGCTTTTCATTTTAATGCTACTACTCATTTATGAAAAATTCTTGATTCGATCTGTTCCCTTGCACTTAATATCTGTGAATAATTTGCCTACATTTTTGATGAGTAATTTTCTTCCAATTTCATCCGCCAAATCGCAGTTTATATCGGGTTTAGCTATACGTCCAGAAAACAGTGATGTGAACTCCTTGCATTTAAAAGGGTTGTATTCTTCTAGCCGATCTAAAATTTTTGCAACTTACCATTACCAGAATCTACGGGACTTTTAGTATGTCATTGAGGACCATATTTTAAGTACTTTCCCGCTGAAAAACATTTGTATATAATTTTTTCACAAGTTTGGACAAAATTCCGACAACTTCCCTACACTATATGTTCTTATTTGCAATATAGTAAATGCATAAGTATTTATTACGGACTTGTTTAAATTGCAAAATTGTTAGATAAAATTAAGAAACGAAAAGGTTATCATGTTTTTAATAATTACAAGAGATAAATGTTCATTCATAATTAATTAATAATGCAGAAAAAGTATTAAAAAATAACAAACCCTATTTTTTTGAACGTGGTTTTTAATTTTGATCAACTTTTTTTAATAACAATTTCGATATTGTCAAAAATAAAGGTACTTTGCTCTTGGGCAAAACTCATATTTTTTGACAAACCTCGTATACGCTTAAAAGAATTTAATATCTGATAGTTGCATTTTAGGTTTTAGACCATGCAGAACTTTTTATTAAGAATACTTTTTTTCCGTAAAATTAATAATAAAAAAGTTTTTCATATGGTATTTGAACGTGGTTTTTAGTTTTGATCAACTTTTTTTAATAACAATTTCAATATTGTCAAAAATAAAGGTACTTTGCTCTTGGGCAAAACTCATATTTTTTGACAAACCTCGTATACGCTTAAAAGAATTTAATATCTGATAATTGCATTTTAGGTTTTAGACCATGCAGAACTTTTTATTAAGAATACTTTTTTTCCGTAAAATTAATAATAAAAAAGTTTTTCATATGGTATTTGAACGTGGTTTTTAGTTTTGATCAACTTTTTTTAATAACAATTTCAATATTGTCAAAAATAAAGGTACTTTGCTCTTGGGCAAAACTCATATTTTTTGACAAACCTCGTATACGCTTAAAAGAATTTAATATCTGATAGTTGCATTTTAGGTTTTAGACCATGCAGAACTTTTTATTAAGAATAATATTTTTTCCGTAAAATTAATAATAAAAAAGTTTTCCATATTATGGTTCCAACTTACGGAGACATACTGTATATAGAAAATTCTAATAAATTTAAATATTTTTAAGAAAAAAAAAGTCAAGGGCAGAAATGACTCTTCCAACTATACGTTACCGACTTGGTGAGGTTCAAACCTTAAACTCCAGATCTAGACTGCTTTGTCTAGAATTATTTTCTAACAAGAGGAAACCCGATTTATGAGTATACATTTTTTACTTTTAAGAATAAATAACGTATATACCGGGTGGCCAAATAGAAACGGCCTTCGGCCGTATCATAGAGACCGTTAACCTTACAGCTTTAGAAAAAAAATATTGTTAGTAAATACTGCCAAGAGAAATCGCTGGAAATTATTTTCAAGTTCGAGAGATGTCTGCTAGGGGGCGTAAAATACATGGTCAAATAGAAAATTAGGTTTTTCTCGTTATATTGCCGAATTATGAGGTGCCGAAAATATACATATTTTGATCCTTAGGGCATGCCGAATCTTTTTTGTTATAAACATTTTACTCTATCTTCTAAAACAAATTAGTGGGCGAACATCAAAATTTGCTTTGTATAAAAATTGGTTACTTCGTTTGGGCTGAACGAATTTTAACCAATTTAGTCTTATTCGATAAAGTTTTTCTTCCTCTATCCATTGAGCTACGGTTGATTCTTACGTGAATCTGACTTTTCACGGTACACGGAAAATACTTTAGTAACCGAAAGAACTAAGACAAGGATACACACTGAAGCTAGCAGAGGAAAAACATCCTAATCGGGGAACGACCGAACTTATAATGTTAAATGTTTTAAAATAAAACTTAGGTATTTTCCTAATAAGTACCTACCATAACCGTTCCTCTGAAATACTGTTTTCGACCAAATGAATAATTAATTATGTTTCTCACATTGTGACATTAAAAATCCTTTAAGAATGTTGACCCAAGAAATCCAGAATCTTAATTTGTGCGATAATCTGGGTTAATATTTCAGTATCGTATGTATTTACAACAATATTTATATGTTCATCATATTGTAAGAACTATTAATTTGTACATATCGGGCGTTTCTAAATATCATGGAAGGGGATAATTCTTTGGCTTATTTCATAACTAAAAATTCATATATACAGCGGCGCACCGCAAAAAAGTTGAAGGGGAGAATAGGGGGGCTTGACCTCTGAACAAATATATCCCTTTTTCACAATTATTTGGCACGTCCAATGATGTAACCCCTACAACGTAATCTATATTTCAAATTTGAGCCAAATATCTCAAAAATGGCAGGAGGTATAAAAAGAAAAATAAAAAAAAACTTGAAATTTCAACTCCCTGTAAATCGGTAACGAAGCATTGCTTATATGAATTTGTAATCATAACATAAGCCAAAGAACTACCCCCTTCCGTATCCGGCAAACACAAGGAAGATATTGAATGGAAAAAATGACGTTCGCACTGGCGCCTTATGCCAAATATTGGAGGCCCAAAATCCGGAAGAATGAAAAGCTGGAAATGATTGGGCATTAAAGCCAAGATATAGACGATTGTTAGAAGGCACCCAAAGAAAATTAGCAATTAGGATAGGAAGTGCATACAGAGCAGTTACAACAAAAACCATACAGGTCATAACTGGGTTAATACCAATGCACCTTTTTGTAAATGAAAGGACATACGACAAAGAGAAAAATAGAAGAGAACAAAAAAAAAGACCCGCGATAATACGCTAACCAGATGACAAGAAGAATCTAGAGATCTAAAACTAGGACATCTCAATGGATAGAAAGACTCATACCCGAATTGGAATCTTGGATTACAAGGAATCACGGAGAAGTTGGATATTTTCTTACACAATTTATCTTTGGACATGGACGGTTTAGAACGTACCTCCATCGGATGACTCTGACGGAAAACGATAGATGTGCGTATTGCTGCGATGAACAAGATACTCCCGAACACACCATTATGCCCAAGATAGACAGACACAAGGCAGGAACAGAACATACCATTTCGAGGAACATATAACACCGGACAATATTATTCGACAAATGCTTAAGAACGAGACCAACTGGGTAATTATTGAACGAGTTATAACACAAATCCTAAAAGCAAAAGAGGAGGAAGAAAGAGGAAGATCATTCAGATAATGAGGAATAATTGAAGGACCAAGACAAATAAAATAACAACAGATTAAAGGCACCATCCTTGAAGTAATACGGAAAGGCAGTCTCAACAGGGGAAATCAATAGTGTCCGGGGGGAAGAAGTTTTTTAATTGGAAAAAATCCGACACACCCGGCCACAGAAGAACCATCGGTCGGCAGTCTATCGAAGATTTTGCCCTCCCCCCCAAAAAAAACTTTTCCGTATATACATGATATTAAGAAACACTTGATATATATGTCGTAGGCTGATAGTGAAATCCGTCATTTCATGAAAAGCCTAGTCACTTCATGAAGCGTCGGCAGATTGTGTAAAAACATGAAATTACACGATCTGCCGCGTCACTTCATGAAGAGACCTTGACGTTTCGGCGTATTATGTATAACACAATCTGCCTAATTTTAAATATCGTCACTTCATGTAGTACCTAACGATGTCATGTCAGTCGGCAGATTGTGTAATTCCGTCTAAAAGGTATATTGGCAACTGGTTTGTTCGTTGTTCCCCAGAGCATTTTTTTTTTAATTAATTTTTTTCAACTAATATTATTTTATAAAAATAAAAAAAATGCTCTGACAAACCCGAACAAACCAGTTGCCAATATACCTTTTAGACGGAATTACACAATATGCCTTGTTTTTGTGGCATTTCATGAAGTGACAATATTTAAAATTAGGCAGATTGTGTTATACATAATACGCCGAAACGTCAAGGTCTCTTCATGAAGTGACGCGGCAGATCGTGTAATTTCATGTTTTTACACAATTTGCCGACGCTTCATGAAGTGACTAGGTTTTTCATGAAATGACGGATTTCACTATCAGCCTACGACATATACATATTTAAGAAATATGCTTTTTTAATTCCCTATCGGACTTCCATTGTCTTTATTTTCTTACTTAACACAACGTTTCGGTTAGTTAGTATCTCTAACCGTTTTCAAGTTTAAACTGCTAATTTTTTTGATCAATTATATAGGTAGAAATAATTTTCTCACAATCAAAGTGCCTATGTTAGCTTAATTCTTGATCTAATCACTATACAATTTTGATTGCCAGTAAATAATAGGATAGCATCATCATACCAAATATTTTTTGGATATTTTCATTTAGTAAATTATCTTAGGTATACCTTTTTTCAAACTTTAAGCATGCATGATATTCCCTCTAATCAACATTTAAAACATTTCTATTATTATTTTTTAGCGAATTTGGCAACCTTCACAAGTGGCATTATAGGCGGATGGACGTCCCCTACGGCACCAAAACTTCAAAAACTAGAAGACAATCCCGTAGGAAGAGTTTTAACGAACTACGAAATAGGATGGGTTGGATCCCTATTACAACTAGGCGCCGTTTTAGGTCCATTTATTGCTGGGGCATTATCAGATAGAATAGGAAGAAAAAAGGCACTCCTATTTGGAAACATTCCTTTCATTATTGGATTTATATTAACTATTATGGCCGACAACGTTTATTACATATTCGTATCTAGATTTATTGGCGGACTTTGCGTGGGAATTACATTTACCGCATTGCCCATGTACATTGGGGAAATCGCTGAGGATGAAGTTAGGGGGGCCCTAGGGACTCTAACACAACTCTTCTATACTATGGGGCTTTTGTTTTCATACATACTCGGCCCCTATTTATCGATTAAGATGTTTAACTCAGTTTGCATCGTCGTCCCAACAATTTTTCTTATAACATTTGGTTTATTTATTCCCGAAAGTCCTTATTACTTCCTTCAAAAAAATGATCTGAAATCAGCTGAAACTGCTTTAATGAAGCTTCGAAGTAGGAAATCCTCGAATAGCGTGCAAAAAGAACTTGAAACCATGAAATCGTCCGTTGACAAGGCTATAGCAAATAAACGTTCGTTTTTCGATATCTTTAAATCAAAAAGTTTAGCAAAGGGTTACATTCTTTGCAATAGTTTGGTAGTTTTTCAACAATTTTCAGGGATAAATGTATTGCTTACTTTTGCACAAAGTATTTTTCAAGGGGCAGGAGTATTATTAGCCCCTGAAATTTGCACGATTATTATTGGAGTTGTTCAAGTCATTTCAAGTGCATGCGCAGCTGGTTTAATTGAAAATAAAGGAAAAAGGTTTTTGCTTATGATTTCGGCCGTCGGTATGGCCCTTTCTCAAGGAAGTTTGGCATATTTTTTTTATTTAAAAGATGATAAACAAGATAATCTGTCAAATGTTTCCTGGATCCCTATCGCTTGCCTTATATCATTTATTATAACCCACTGTATAGGGTTCGGACCAATACCCTATGCAGTTCGGGCAGAAATTTTTCCTACAAACATAAAAGCTGCGGCAACCACAGCATCTTCATCTGGTAGTTCACTATTGAGTTTTATTTTGATAAAATATTTTCTTGTTTCGATAGAAAAGATCGGAAAATCTGGCTGCTTTGCAATATTTAGCATTTCTTCTGTCTTGGGGTTAATTTTCGTTTATTTATTTTTGCCGGAAACTACCGGAAAGAGTCTTCAGGAAATTCAAGATATTCTTAGCGGTCATCATTTACCCAAAAATGATACAAAAAGTAATGAACGTATTAGGCTAGAGGAAAAGACAACTCTAGATATAGAACATTAGAGTTTCATATTGTATATTTAGATTTTTGCTATTTTGTTTCAAATTTTTTGGGATGATTTTTAAAATTCCATTTAATTAAACTTGGGTTTTAAGAAGCCAAAATTCGTTTTGAAAAAGTTTTTACCATTCTTGTAGTAACACTAAACAAAACCTTGTAAATTTTTTATTTTTGTAAACAAGAAAACCGTACATGGACTCAATAGTTTTATTATTGAAATCCTGTTTTATATTCAGTAATTGACTGGGTATTTTTTTTATGGCTTTAATAAAATTGCAGAAAATGTTTACAACTAATTTATTATAAGAGAGGAGGGGGCGGTTTAATAGTTGTTTAATTGGCGTCAGGTTAGTGTTTAATAAAAAAATTACCTATGTATAGTCAAGATTTTTATTTAAAAAAAAAACAACAAACTCAATGATACAGAAAAATACTTATAAAATATTTCTTTTTGATCATGCTAATCAATTAATACAATATAATATACAAATATTACCGATAATTATATTAATTTCATACCTAAATAGAAATAAACAACACTTTTCGATAGCTGTTTTTTTGTTCAACAAAATGGCGTTATTAGTTTCCGAATTCTACGATTCGTTCTTTGAATACCACGGTCATGTAAATTTTTTTAACGACGGACCTAGAATTTTAAATACGGTTTTAGGGACTTCTCAACTTTAGAAATTCAAAACAATTCGACTTTTTAAAATTTTAACTTTGTCCTCAAATAAAACATCAGTATTTCAAGTTATCCTTTTTGGCCCTATCAATTATAATTATTATTTGTAGGATTAAATATCACAATTAGGCACAAACCCAAAATATTAAAATACTTTGTAGTGCCGAAACATGTGCACCACATTGATTTCCCCTTTTTTTTTAATATATTTGTGGAGACGACTGTGGGTTTATTTTCCCTCTCAACAGCTCCACTTTGAGATAATGGACTACTTCCGTGTAAAATATTTTTACGTTTGTCGGTCTGATTTTTAGGTTAGAAAAGTATTTTTAATATTATTTTAACAATTTGTTTATGTGTTTGTGATAAAACCGATAAGGTTACAAAAATAATTATAATTTGTGAGAATCGTAAAAAACAACAAAACACCAAAATAACCTGTTCTATCGACAAAACGAAAAGTTAATAGAAGATTTATTGACAGTTACAAATTCAACCATTATGCCACAATACTGTATTGTGCCATCATTAATTTATATTGTTTATTTCTTATTACCTACCTATTTCTTATTGCTTCTTGCTTATTTTTAGTATTGAAAATACTACTGGGTGCGTATACAGGGTTTTTAACTTAAAACTCCCCACGCCAATATCTCGAAAACAAATAGAAATATTTAATTTCTGTAAAAAGTAGTCACTATATGGGGTCAAGTATATTTTTTTCAAAGTTTAAAAAATTCTACGCCTACTAAGAGCTAAGCGTCGCGACGCGTCGAAAATATAAATCGATTGCATTGACTTTAAAATTACGCGCATACGAAAGTACATGTTATTTATAAACTTTTTTGTTACTTACTCGAACTTATTTATTTTACTCATTTCTGAGTTAAAGTATTAAACACAAATTATTATTGCAATTAACTACTTACATGATTCTGAGTTTATATAAACAAAATTATTATTGCAATTAACATGATAAAACAAATTAAAAATTTTGTTCAAAATTATGTCCATCTGCTCGAATACACATATCAAAAACTTTCAACAGATGAGCTTGGGTCACTTCTAGGAGTGTCCTTCTTGTAATAGCAACACACGCTGCACTAATTTTGTTAATAAGATCAGCCATATCTTCGATAGGTTCTTCATAGACAACGTCCTTTAGGTGACCCAAAAGAAAATAATCTGGTGGTGTAATGTCCGGGGACCTCACCGGCCACCTTATCGGTCCATTAGTACCAAACCATCTATTGGGGTATTCTCTGTCTAAATACCTCGTTACAATTACGGCATTATGTGCAGACGCTCCATCCTGCTGTAGCCACATATTCATTCTAGTCTCAAAGGGCACTTCTTCTAACAGTTCCGGAAGTGTAGTTTGAAGAAATCTTAAATAGCGATCTGCATTTAAAGTGCCATCGTAAAAGTGAGGTCCAATAAGGAATCCGTTTAATATGCCGCACCAAACATTGATGCCAAAAATTCGCTGACTACCTCTTTCTCTAATCAAACGAGGATGTTTTTCGGACCAAAAACGGCAGTTGTTTCTGTTCAAGATTCTATTATTATGGAATCGACTTTCGTCGCTCCATAGAATTTTCGAGAGAAAATTTGCATCTTGGCTATACAAATCGGCAAATCTTGCTAAGAAATCCATTCTTCTAGCGGGATCACCTGGTTCTAATTTATGCACTAGTTTAATTTTATAAGGGCGAAAAGAGTTTCCATTTAGAATTCTCGACGATGAACTTATGGAAACACCGGTATTTTCTTTTTATTTTGATAGGGATATTTTGGGGTTATTATCAACCTGCTGAATTACAGCAGCAGTATTTTCAGCATTTTGTAGTAGTCTTTTCTCTATTTCGTTTAGGTTTTACGAAACTGCCATATATTCTCTTAAGTTTTTACATAGACCTGGAAAGGTTTTTGCATCGGGGACTCTTCTATGCGGATAACGCTGTGCGTAAACTCTTTTTGCTTCTCTACATTTGGACCTGCATTCTCCAAACACTAGTACCATGTCTACTTTTTCCCCATTGCTAAATTGAACCATTTTCATATATTTATTGTTAGTATTGTTTAAACCGAACAAAATTAAATATTTCTTGTGACAAAATGTGACAATATCTTTAACACAGCAATGACAACATATCTGTCGCTTGTAATTGCACTTAAAACAATTGCTATAACAATGGTTACCATAGTAACTAATATTCATGGCATTCTTGTAAAAATCATCCGTAATTGCATTTTTTGTAAATCAAGAAATGTTTACTATAAACCGGTATAACTCAAAAATGAGTAAAATAAATAAGTTCGAGTAAGTAACAAAAAAGTTTATAAATAACATGTACTTTCGTATGCGCGTAATTTTAAAGTCAATGCAATCGATTTATATTTTCGACGCGTCGCGACGCTTAGCTCTTAGTAGGCATCGAATTTTTTAAACTTTGAAAAATATCTACTTGACCCCATACATTGACTACTTTTTACAGAAATTAAATATTTCTATTCGTTTTCGAGATATTGGCGTGGGGAGTTTTAAGTGAAAAACCCTGTATACGGATATATTTCATGAAAAATGAACGCGACATGCGACATGCAAATAAATAACACGGCGGTGAAGTCTAAACAAACATCCGAGCAGCACAGGATCGATGACATCATCTGCTGAGTAATAATATTGTTTTGTTTTGGGTTTCGGCATTTATTATTATATTTGTTAATATTAAGATAATATGGCCGGGAGAGAGAACAGTTAGTAGACAGTTATTAATGATACTAGTTCGATGAACACTATAATGAAACGTGTGCAACGTTAAACCACGAGGCGTCAGCCGAGTGGTTTAATTGCACAAGTTCCATTAACAAAGTTCATATCGAACGTGTATCATTCAAAATTTAATCTACGACAAATCGATTTTATTTGTCTAAATTTCATTGATATCAGATAAGGTTTTCGTAATTTTTAAAATTTTCAGGTGTCCATATTAGTCGATATGATGGTAACCGCATTTTTGATTGTTTCAATTTCAGATAAAATTGGAAAAAAATAAACAGTGAATGAAGCTGAAACAAAGCAAAATAGCGCGGCGGTCTTGGCGTATTACACAGAAAGTCGGGGGAGAATGGTTATACCAATCCAAAACATTTCATAGCCGACTTAAGATTTAGACATTTCATGAACAAAAAGTACAAGGACCAGCAGGCAGCTAAATAGCTAAAGAAATAATTTTGTCGCTATTTTTGAAAAGGTGGTTTTAAGCTCTCTTCAATATGTACTAATATACAGATTATCCTATATTTTTTATTTTAACAAAACAGTCAAATTTACACATTTCTAAGTATAATTTACACATTTCTAAGTATAATAATTTAATTATTATTTCAAATTAAATCGGAGCATCCATGCCGTCATAATAACGCGTGATAGCGGCACGTTACATACTGACAGATAGGAGTAATCTGTGCTGTGACATAATGGTTTCCTTCTCGCCACTGTATGTGTTAGGTATTTTCAATACGCCTATGATACTTGCGTAAGATGCAAGATCTGTGAATTTTTGATTGTATATCGGTCTTAACATAGAACCTACTGAAAATATATCCCAATACCAAAGGTATAACAAACCTTTCCTAGAAACAATTAAAAAGACCCCGTAAAAGCAGAAAGTTGAAATCATGAGATCAGATACTTAGTACGTCATTTCATTATTCGCGTATTTTGTTTTGCCACTCTTGCGGTCGATTATATCGTTATCTTTAATTCGATAACTTCAATAGACAAGAACAGGCGACTGAACGCGAGTTATTATTCAGGCAGGTCGACCTTCAATCCGAATCCCTGCCACTGGCCAATTTGTTATGACGTAGATCGCTAGTTTCGAGAGTTTTTATTGAAAGCATCGTTTAATTAAAAAATTTTTTTTCACTAAATAATCTAAATTTTTTTGATACGGTAGAAAATTTTATCTTTTCTTCCTCTGTGAGGTAGTGTAAAAATTAAAAATTAGTGAAAAAAAACCCATTGTGAGTAAATTATTTCTGCCATCGTCATTGATGTTAAAATCAGTTGGTTGGTAGTTAATTATTATTTAAAATCTTTGTGCAATCCAACATTAATTTTGTTATTGAACATTGAAACTAATTATCAGATTCATTTACCAAGCTTTTATAAAGCGAATTCGGTTTTACCATCAGATTTGTCGGATTGCTCAGCGCAAGAAATCTGAACGCCGCGCCGTTCGTTTATCATATCGGCGAGCAACTGGAGGTACATATTATTTTTCGTCCGAGAATTTCGACCGATTTTTAAGAGGAAATTTTCAAAAGGCGGGAAATTTAAAAGTCTAATGATGAAGAATAAAAATAAACTTACTTCTCCAATTTTAATAAGTGAAAATTGATGTGCAGAAGTGACATAATATGAAGAAAATTATGAAAAGTTAAAACATACTGGGTATATGTAAAAAAGTCAGTAAAAGGGGTCTAAACCAACCAAATAAACTGGGGAAGAAGAAAAAACCCTTCTAAAAAGAAGGTGTCAAGGGTTTTTTAAAATTTTAATAAAATATTTTTTTTAAGTACCTATGTCTTATAGACATCAATTTTTTAATTCCATAAAAGCTCCATTAAGGTTCTACACCATTTTCTCTTCTGCTAAAACCATCAGCATTAAATAAATTTTCTGTCTCCTGATGATGAACGTTTCTACGTTCGAAACATGTAGAGACCCATAAGGAATTTTTTTATTTTTTTAAATTTGGTGGAGGAAGACTTCAAGTTTTTTCTTTCTTTCCCATACTTTCAAGTCCACTTTAAGCATGGACTATTTCTTCAAATCATTAACTAATGTTTACAAAATTTGTAGGTTCCAAAATAAAAGTCTAAACCATCAAGATTGTCCGGTAAATATTAACGCTTTTGAATCCTGCTTAGTCACATGATCTAAAAATTTCCTTGCTCTGGTCGCATTGAGTTTTCGACAAAAAATTTCTGCTATGGTTTTTAAAAACATATTTACTAATTTTTATTATTCTGGAGCGGTCAAAAAATGGGTTTTAAAACAAAAGCTTACTAAGAATTAAAAATTAAGCATACATTTTATCTTGCCCTTCTGTTGAAACAAAAACCATTTTTTGATCGCTATGCACCGGGTGGTGAAATAAGGGAGGACGTCGGCTTTATCTCGGAAACCGCTAGTCGTTCAGCTTTCGGGTCATTTTTTAAAAAGTTTTTCAGGTGGCCGCTAGAGGGCGTAATACTAATTTTCAACTAAGAAAACGAATGTTTCTCTTTAATATGCTTATAGTTAAGTAATATATTATTAAAAATGTATGTATGTGGACATCTTTATTAGCATCTTTGGTTCAGCTCCTCAATAAAGGGATGGGGGAGGGACATACATTTTTTTGAAAAACAAATTTTTTGCGAAAACTTCGGTAGGGAAAACAAAAATTTTTAAATTTGGTCTCGTTAAAAAGAGATTCAATGTTCTATGTTGTATATTCTAACTTTTCGTTAGTTTAGTTTTTATATATATATTGTATTATGTGTGTAAAGCGCCATACGCTAAATAATAAATGGTTTTGTCATTTGCATAATAATATATGTGTTTTTGATTTCTATGGTGATCACTAGAAGGCGCTGTTTTAAACGCCAATAAAATTTACGTTACGTTTTTCTTAAAAATTTTACATAAAACCTTATGTCGGATTTTACACAGTTAAATGGACTACTAAAATTGGAAGAAGTCAGTAAAAACCGCCAATTACTCCCTTTCTAGCTAAAGATATTATCAAAACATTCTAAAAAAATAATTTAATACTGTCTGTAGGTATTTCAATTATTAATACCGAAATCCTATAACTATCATGGACTAACTATTTGTTACTCATAAAACAATAATATTTTAAATTTTTGTCACTTAAAATAAATATAACTTAATAAATATTATGACAGAATAGTTGAACTATTCGAACTATTGATTTATTTTCATGGTCAATAATAAAGATAGGCTTTGGAACAAAAATCGCATTTAAAAAACGCATTATGTCAAAACAATATTTTACAATCTCACATGCTATTTATGTAAGTTTTAAAAATGCCATTGGCAAACGAAGAATCTTTTGTTATGAGAGCTGCTTCAAGTGTATGCAGAATGCAACCATTGCAGCAAAAGTACCAATATGCGGAACGGTACCCAAGAAGACATGAATATTATGCCGAAGGGTTTTCAACGGTTGGGCTCAACGATTGTAGAAGTATCCATCGTCTTGTACACAAAAAAAAATTTGATCAATGTATTGAAATACATTGAAATCAATACTCATGTCCACTAGAACAACCTTTACAGAATTGGGCATAACACCTACCATGGGTATAGCTACCTTTGTTAATGTAATGACTATCGGAGAAGTTCGAATAATTTAACTACTTCGTCATACTATTGACAACGTAATGTATATTATAAAAGTGACCATAACTTAAAATATTATTGTTAAACGAGTAACAAATAGTTAGTATAGTATGATAGTCATATAATTTCGGTATCAATAATTATTTAAATAACTATATACAAGCGGTTTTAAATTATTTTTTTTCCTAATGTTTGATAATATCTTTAGCTAGGAGATATTAACTTGCAGTTTTCAGTGATTTTTTCCAATTTTGGTTGTCCTTTTAACTATGCAAAATTTGACATAATATGGATTAATTTTAAATTTTTAGGAAAAACGGTAAATTTCATTAATGTTTCAAACAGGGCCCTCAAGCGATCATCCTATACAAATTGAATTCTTCGCTATTTCTAACGAAATGTGCTTAATTAAAAAAAAAATGTTCTTTCCCCAAACCCCTTATTTGATGAGGTGGAGCAATAAGTGCTAAACCAAAGTCACTTATAAATATATGTCAAGATTACAACACTAACTAGACTAGGCATATTAAAGAAAAACGTCGTTTTCTTAGTATAGCAATAGTATTGCGCCACCTGAAAAATTTAAAAATAATTTCCAGAGATTTATCTTGCCCATTTTCCTTATAACAAAATGCCGAAAGATGTATGTACCTACGTACCACTAATGGTTTCCAAGATAAAGCCAACGTCCTCGCTTATTTGACCGCCCGGGATATGATATTTCAAGTTTTATAATTTTTATTTTATTTTCTCAGCTAAATAGTTTATATTGTATAATATACAGTGTGACCAGTAAAGTCCGCATCATATGGGATTTTTTTTATTAATAACTTTATTCGAAATTTGACTTTGACATCAAGTTCTGCTTCGATCGAAATGAAAATTAAGCAAAAAAATAGTAGTCACGTGATTCGCATTATCTGTCAAATTTTAATTTTTTCCAAAAAATAATTCAGAAGTGGGGTTATTTCTAAAAGTATCGAAAAAAGTTATTACAAAAAGTGTTTTTAAATGCAGTTTCTAGCCCACATGCAAAATTTTAGCTGCATAAGATAATTTTGATTTTTTTACCCATATTTTGTACATTGCACCACTTTGCACAATAAGACTCAACGCAACCTACATATAACTTTCTAGTTTTGACAAGGCTTTATTTCAGATGTATTTTCTTTAAAGTAGCGCCATATTAAATGTGTGTTTTTCTACAAAATCAAAATTGGGCTATTAAAATTTGGTCGCATGTGATGCAAAGTTCATTTGTTTTTGACCCTGTATAAGGTAACTTATATATATATATATATATATATAGAGAATCCTATCCAAGCTGAGCCAACGATAGTAAACTGTACATGCAATGCTAAGCCAGGCAAACAAAGCTGAGCCGTATATGTGGCTCAGGTTCGTTTTTCCATAATAAACGGGTCATGTGATTAAAAAAAATCAGCGCGTATCAATTATAAGGCGGAGCCATTTTTATCCAATCGTAGTATTTTTTTCCAGTCAGCTGATAGCTGTCAACACTGGTTATTCCCGCCAATTTTTCCCTCCAAAAAGTGGCTCAGGTTGGTATGAAATATCTAAATTTTAGTTCGGCAAAATGTCTACCGTGGCTCTGCTGTACCAATCGTAATATACAAATGTATATGAGTAAAGTTATGTTCGTGCATTACAACCTGAGCCATGTAAATGTGGCAACAATGAGATTCTATTCATATTTAAAACGGTAATATTCGTTCGATTAATTTATGAAAAACCTACAATCAGTTATGTGGCACTTTTTTTTATATTGTTTTCTCTTTTTCAAAAACTTAGCATTTCCGAAAAATCAAAGGTTGGTTTACTCTACAACAACGCATTATTCGAAATTAAATTTTAAACATTTGATTGGTAATCCAAATATAAATTTACTTAAGTGGCTGGTTAAAATGGGCTCCTTTTACGTGAATATCCTTCATATTTCCTAAATGACACTTTTTCCCCATGAATGGGGTGTCAAGTCCGTGTCTGTCCATGGAAATTTACAAGAATGCTTCTTGTACGGATTTATTAGTCTTTATCACATCACACCAAAATTCTATTAAAATACAAGATGGTGTCAAAGTAAGAACCTAAAATGTAAATCACTAGGTACTTCTTTGGGACCCCATATTTCCGTTTAAAAGTACATTAGAAAAAAAATTATATGAGACACACGGTAATTTTGACGTCACCGACAGACTGCCGTTTGCCATAATATACTTACCGGACACCCTGTTTATATCTCATGGACGTAAAAGAAAGAATAGATACATGAGTCAAAGTGAAGGTTGTACTATACTAGCTTATATTTTATTTAATACATAAAACATGCTTGTTAGCGCATACCTAGGTAATAGAGTAAACACAGTTACAGGTTACAGTGGAGAAAATTAAACCAGGGATCAACTACGCAATAGCGACTACCTGTTGCTCCTTTTGAGCGTCCTGAAAGAAACTGTTTTGGGAAGGAAAGAAAACAATCGATTTCAATACATTTTCTATTATCAACGGGATTTATAGAAACCAGTGCGACATTTTCTATTGTCAAAAACTGTACAAATTTTAGGTGTAATTCAGGCAGTATGTCAGCTATCTGCTCAGAATGATATTGATATGAAAGGGAGAGGGGAAAGAATAGTATGCGTGTAGGCGCGGAAACGATTCCGGTGGCTGCTAATGTTAACCCATTAACGCCCAAATTATTTTTTTCTTTCCAAATTCGAAAATATTCTTAGAGGTAACTCGTATGGTAATGTATTTAACGTGTAAGTGGTTATACAATCGGGTGTTTGGGGAGGAAAGGGCAATATTTTGGGAATGTGTTCAGAGGGTAAAAATAAGATAAATACACCCATATGTTTTAGTTCGATTCTCAACCATTTCTTAAATAATTGGTTCTAATAAGGTTTTTGTAAGTTAATTTTTATTTTAATAGCAAATAATTGCAGGTACTGCAGTACAAACTAACTTAAAGAATATTTTCAAAAACCCCTCTATCGACTTCAATACATTTTTCGGCACGTTTGTTAATCGCTCGGAAAGCCCGTTGGATTGAGTGGGGGATTGTTTTTTTTTTTATAAAAGCTGCAGCATTGAAAATTCGATCGCGGAGTGCTTCTCTCGTTTACACTCGTGTTTCATTTATTACTAGCGATTTTATCCATCCCCAAAGGCAATAATCAAGCGGGTTTAAGTCTGGTGACCTCGGTGGCTAAACTTGCGGACCACCTCTGCCAATCCAGCGATTAGGAAAACGATAATTCAAGAAATTTCGCATACGGAGACTAAAATGAGGTGGCGCTCCACCATGTTGGAAGTACATTCGTTGTCGAACATTTAACGGAACATCATTCAAAATGTGTATCAAATGGTCTTCCAAAAACCGTAAATATCCTTCTCCAGTAAGACGCCCATCAAATGGACGAAACTACTGGTCGTTAATAAGCATTCCACACCAGACCTTAATACTGCATCGATGTTGAAAGTTTCGTTCAAATGTAGCATGAGGGGTTTCATCTGCAATTATAAATTCCATCATTAGTGAACTAAGCTTCATCGTTAAATAAAATGTATTTGTGCAGACTTCGATTTTGATAGATCCATTCACTAAATTGTACCCTTGAAGCAGGATCACCATCTAGAAGATGTTGAATGTGTTGAACGTGAAAAGGTTTTAAACCGTTTTTTCTAAGTTACTCCCATATGGCTAGATGTGATGGTGATGGTATATCAAGTTCATTTGCAACCCGTCTCATACTTATACCTGCGTTCGCTGCGACAATATCCAGAATATTTTCTTCATTTTCCACATCTAGGCCCTGCACTATTTCAGAAACAATTCTCACGCTTGGAAACATTTCAGATTCCTGAGCAGTTGCAAATGCTTTTTGAAAAACTGTTTTATTTGGAACTCTTCGATTTGGAAAACGACGTCGATATTCATTAACGAAAACTTAGCAAAACAAATGTAAACATTTTTAGAATAAAACTAAAAATGTCAAAATTAGGGATAGAAAGATTTGTTGAGGAGTTTTGGAAAACATAGAATTACACGAAACGAACTGGCATCCACGTTGATTGTCTCCTTTGCCCATAATATGATTTCTCTCATCAAACCTAACATCATCAAAAATGTTCTCCTTCTTTGTACTCGTCGACCATGCCCCAGTTTTAGGTATGGAATAGCATTATTCCTGCAAAAATATTTTATTGAAATATGCTCCTGGGTATGTAGGAAGTTATATGAAATAAAACTGTTTACTAATGCCATAACCACCATACGGGTGATTAAACACCAATACCATTTTTTCCCTCTGATAGATTGAATGTTTCTCCATACAGTAGCAAATCATGACGATCCACACCACCCATGTCTTAAGGTACATCCCCCTCGAAGTAATACCGGAATGCAGTTCCAAGGGGAAAAGCAGCAGTGCATAAGAACCCTCGGCCGGAAGTATTTTCGAAGATTTTTTACCTCCTCCTATAGAAAAAACACCACCCATGTATTTGTTATAGTTGTTTATAAATTTAGGCTGTTTTATTTCTTTATTAGCTCTACGAACTGCACACATTGGCTCAGTCGGATCGAAATTAGTTCCCATTGTAAGAATTTTCTTGTCGTTCCATCTTACCATTAAAACATGCCCGGTCGTAGCTCAGTGGTAGAGCTACCGCTTACGGCCGTGGCGATCCGGGTTCGATTCTCTTCACATGTAATTTTCCTATCGCCCAACGAATTCGACTTCAGTTGATGCGATGTTGACGGTGCTCGCCTGGCACAGCTGGATAAGGGAATGTCATCATCATCGGATGGCAAGTCTATTTAAAATTCTAATGCGACATCTAATACAACTGGTACATCCAGATCCTCGTCATTAGTAACCTCTTCATCTGTAAGATCATCCACTTCCGGTGGTAAAGCTACTAGATTAGCTTCGATTTGTTCCGAATACAAGTAATTAACAGCCTCTTCAAGCGTTTTAAAAACTTGTCTGGATGTACCCATATTGGCTAGTACTGAAAAATAAAATATCACAATTAGCCCATCGTCCTCATTTGAGAACGCTAATATTTTTCAAAATTTTAATGCAAATCATAAAAACGCAATATAATGCTACAAAAGATGTGTTTTGAGTTTATAATAAAAAAAAAAATTATTGCTTACCTCCAAATATTTTATTAGATATGACCACAAACTTCACTTATAGACAGAGAACACTAAAAATAAAAGATTTTCGAAAAATAAAATGACTGACTTCTATAGAACTTACGGCGTAACTGAACCTTTTCAGGCAAAGCTAAATTGATGCACGTGCACTTAAGTTAAAAATATATTTGATTTATAGTATTTTAGTAATACAACAACAAATAATTGTATCTACAAGCGTGCGGTAAGTAAGTATTTACCACACTGATTTGAGTGCGGTAAGTATCACTTTACCGCACTGTCATATAAAATCCAACTATTAAATTTCTATAATTTATTTCCCTAGCAAACTGATATTAATGCAATGTTGATAACGACTTACGAGGCAGCTACGGGGTAAATTAAAACAGTGCTCTTTTAGTTTTTAATAATGGTGCCCTAAAACATGCTTGTAGATAAAACTCGCCTTTGGCTCGTTTTGTTAAATATCACGCACATGCGGTAAAGACGTACCTACCGTACTTGTATTGTAATATACTATTAGGTGTCCTCAAACGATGACGCTGGGCGGTTATGATGGTTTATGGGTTAAATAAATAAGGTTTATCGATCATCAGTTATTGAATAAAATAAGAACAGACTCACTAACTTTTCTTTTTCCCTTTAAAATATTTCTACTAAAAGGCCTTCGACCCAGCCGTACTTTGGCAACAATGCATGGCTCAGTGTTGTTAACTCAAATCTATAAAGTTGTATATTTGGCTCAGATTGGATATAAATTTCTAGTGGCTCAGGAAAGTACAAAAAATCCCCATATATTTTAAAATTATAAAAATTATATAAAAATGCATTAATTAAATATATATTTTGATAAGAACTTACATTTTACCTTATTAATGAAATATAGACATTAAAACAAAATTTTCAAAAATATTTAATGGGTGGCTCAGTATAGTATGATTTAACTAGTGGCTCAGATTTGATAGAAAGATCTATACCGGGTGACAACGATATTACTGACCAGCTTGTCCCGTCCTTATAAAATAAAATATTATTTCGAAATTTTGGTAGGTTCTATGGTTGCACTGTGCGCACATTTTCGGTATTCAAACGCCTGACTGTCACTTCCGGTTGAACCGGAAGTACACTTAACTTTGTTATTTCAAATAGAACACCCTGTATGTTTTTAACAATATGCATTCTACAAGGAATTCTAAGCATAAAACATGTATCATATCCTATACCTATCTATGACAGGTTAAGAGAAAATGGCGTTGGAAAAAATAAAATTAGCCACACACTTTATTGTTTTTACAAAAAACAAATGAATATGCACAAAATTTTATATTCTTTTTTAACTTCTTTTTAGGTATTCTGTATGAATAAGTCACAATTATTTCACTTCCGGTTCAACCGGAAGTGCTGCAAAATTTGACTTTCAAACATAGATTTCTCCAATATTTTTAATGGCACGCCCCCTTTTAAATATAATTTTCAAAATTATCTTATTGTTCTAAATATTTTTTATTAATGCTTCCCTAGGTCTAAACTCATTCGATTTTAAGATATAAGCATTTCAAAATTAAGGTTTATTACGAAACTTTAACTAACTTAAACTAGAATTATAATTAATAAAATAATATCTAAAAATACAAAGTAATTACAAATAAATTAACCATAAATGAAATTCTCAAAACGATTGCCGTTCTCGTCTCGACACAAATTAATTCTTTCTTTGAATTCTCGAATAACATTGTTCATTTGAATTGGTGTAATATTGTTTACTGCTTGAATTATTCGGTCTCTTAGGTCTTGGAGATTCTGAGGTTTTGTTCTATACACCTTCTCCTTTATGTGGCTTCAGTAAAAAAAATCAAGTGGTGTTAGGTCAGGGGACCTTGCCGGCCACCTTACTGGGCCATTAGTACCCATCCAACGATTTCCAAAAGTCGCATTTAAATAAGCTGTCACTATTCTAGCATTATGTGCTGAAGCGCCGTCTTGTTGATACCTAGAATATTTTCGATGTGGTTCTGAAGAAAAGCCAGGTATTGGACAGCGGTTAAATGTTGTTCAAAAAATATAGGACCTATTATACGTGTTCCTATAGCGCCTAGCCATACGTTAATGCCAAATCTTTCCTGAAACGCCCCCTCCCTAACTAGAAAATTATTTTCAGTAGCCCAATACCTGGTATTATTTCTGTTGAACATCCCCAAGTTGGTAAAACGGGATTCGTCAAAAAATAAAATGTTTAAGCTTAAAAGTGGCTGTTGCTGCTCCTCTTCAAGATACCAGTTGCAAAATTCCAATCTTTGAATGTAATCGCCCTCATAAAGATGATGATGGATTTGGTATTTGAAGGATTTATAGCCATGTTTTTTCAATATTTTTCTAGCACTTTCCCTATTGATGCCAATATCATTCTCAATTTGCCTCGTCGATGCTGTCGGGTCAGCTTCAACATAAGCCAGTGTATTTGTTTCTGCCTCCTCACTAATAATAAAACCATTTCCGTTCTGATTTTCATTCTCGTGCTTTAAATGATGTTCTAACCATGGAAAATACGTATCGCTCGGGTGCTCGCGTTCGGGAAATCTTTGCATATACAGAAATTTTGCCGCTCTGCGGTTTTTTCTAGTCTCTCCGTAGATTAGCAGCATGTCAATTTGATGTAAGGCATATCTTTAACTTTTCTTAGTAATAAGTCACTTGTAATGATAATGAAAGGATGAAATTAAAAAATAACATGGCGATAGCTTCGTAAAACATATGAAATTAGTAAACAGATCTGTGGGATCCATAGCTACCTTAGATGAAACTATGAATAAATTAACGTCAATTTTGCTCGTTGGATAATGTAACTAAACCTTTAATTCCGCATATCTTAAAAGCGAATGAGTTTAGACCTAGGGAAGCATTAATAAAAAATATTTAGAACAATAAGATAATTTTGAAAATTATATTTAAAAGGGGGCGTGCCATTAAAAATATTGGAGAAATCTATGTTTGAAAGTCAAATTTTGCAGCACTTCCGGTTGAACCGGAAGTGAAATAATTGTGACTTATTCATACAGAATACCTAAAAAGAAGTTAAAAAAGAATTTAAAATTTTGTGCATATTCATTTGTTTTTTGTAAAAACAATAAAGTGTGTGGCTAATTTTATATTTTCCAACGCCATTTTCTCTTAACCTGTCATAGATAGGTATAGGATATGATACATGTTTTATGCTTAGAATTCCTTGTAGAATGCATATTGTTAAAAATATACAGGGTGTTCTATTTGAAATAACAAAGTTAAGTGTACTTCCGGTTCAACCGGAAGTGACAGTCAGGCGTTTGAATACCGAAAATGTGCGCACAGTCCAACCATAAAACCTACCAAAATTTCGAAATAATATTTTATTTTATAAGGACGTGACAAGCTGGTCAGTAATATCGTTGTCACCCGGTATATATATATAAATTAAGTATTTTTGAAAACGTAGTTTGTGTCTGAAAGTAATACACCTTAATATTAAGACAAAAAAGAACACAGTGTCATCAGTAAAGTGTTCATTAAGTGGAACATAAATTTTAGTAGTGGGTAAAAAATTAAAATTATCTTATGCAGCTAAAATTTTGCATGTGGGCTAGAAACTACATTTAAAAAAACCTTTTCTAATAACTTTTTTCGATATTTTCAGAAATAACCCCACTGTTGAATTATTTTTTGAAAAAAATTAAAATTTAACAGATAATGCGAATCACGTGACTACTATTTTTTTGATTTTCATCTAGATCGAAGCAGAACTTGATGCCAAAGTCAAATTTCGAATAAAGCTAGGTATTAATAAAAAAAATCCCATATGATGAGTACTTTACTGGTCACACTGTATAATATGAATATGACGAGTTTTTTTATGGAAAAGAAAAATTATTTAATAAGAAGAAATGAGTCTAGACTTTAATTCCAAGCAACAATTTAATTAGGCACATCTAAAATTAAAACATTAAGGTATATGTACTTACATTTCTCTAGAGTCGCTATAAGAATTTTCAATTTTTCGACAGTCCTGCATTTTGCAATGGTAATTATTTAAAAATGATTGGCTTAAAAAGTGCTAAATATCCTTAATACTATTTTAATATTATTTTGGCAAACGCTGTACATAAAGAATCTGCGAGTCGTATAATTCAGTGTTATGCAAACAGAAATAAATAAATGTCATAAAGGCGTGATATAGAGGTGAAGAAATAATAAAAACAGGGAAAATATTAAAGCCGTAAATTATATGACTAAGTCTAGTCGACAGTCTTAAATTTTATTTAGTTTTTCTGTAATCAATTTTTTTATTAGAACTATTTTATGACAAAAATTTAAAAAAATTAGAAATGGTTGGACAAGTCGGTACTTAAAAGTGCTTGCTACAAAAATTACTTAGGCGTATGGTGCAGTTAATTTATCGGTTGTTTTTTAATTTTAAGTCAAAATCATTTTAAATTTAGCCAAATATTTGGGTAAATGTGTTTTTTTATTAGCAAACTTGTTAAAAATCAAAAGCAAGTACTTGTACATGATGTGTATATTAGGGGAAGGGGTAATAAGATGTTTACTTTAGCATGTTAGTTTGCACATGCACATCTGTGTGTATAAAGCAAAAATCGTTTAAGTATTGTAGTGTACGGACACTACTTATTATGTGGTTCTTCTTAGGTTGGTAATATGTGTGGTTAGGGCAAGCGCAATAGGTCCAGCGGGAAGGATAAGCCTAGCTGGGACGGTACTCTTGGAGAGGATCTCTCTCTCACGCCGTACTTCATCAAGTATACATCAGCCATATTTGTACATAGTGTAATAAAGTCTTTTGGAGCTAACCAGTGTTTTACTCAGGACATTACAGCTGGCGACGAGAATAAAGACGAGAAAACGCAAGGAAATATAACCGGAGATTAAGGAAAAGTAAGGAAACGCGGGAACGAAAAAGTAAAGCACGTGGTAGCCATCATGGCTCAAGCAGCAGGACACACAGCCATCGGTAAACTCAGAGAATTTTCAGCAAAAGACTCCGATTGGTCAATTTTTAGTGCCAGGCTGGAACAATATTTCATCGCAAATAATATAACGGACGGTACGGTACGGTAAAACGAGCCCTATTATTGAATGCGTACGATGAAGATGCCTACAGATTAATTTACAACCTCTGTGTGCCAACAAGCCCAGAAAAGAAGGATTTCAAGGACCTCATTAAGTGTTTCGACAAGCATTTTCAGACAACGATCAGTGCGTTTGCAGCCAGACATAAATTCTACGGAAGTGCAAAGAATCGCGCAGAATCCGTGAGTGAATGGGCTGCAAGGATACGTAATTTGGCGGCAAAATGTGAATTCGGAGCTGAGCTTGAAATAGTGATGCGTGATAAGTTCATCATGGGTTTGGAAAATTCCGATGTATTGGGGCGATTTTTCGAAGAGAAAATCACAATCTCATTCGAAAAAGCGGTCGAATTAGCAAACAATCATGTGGAAAGGCACGTGGCGAAAGAAATGACGGTAAAAGAAGAAATTTTCTACCAGGGCCATGCGCAGAGGAGAAGTGGAGGAAGAGACGGCGACAGGCAGAGAGAGAAGCAGCAATATGACAGACAGGGATACAACCACAGAACAGTTGAGGGCGCTGGCGGTAGCAATGGCCCGGCAGGCAGTCACCTGAGGCAGCCCCGGAATTCGGACAAATGGGAAAGTTGGAACGTCAACAATGTCAGATGCCAAGTCTGTGGAAAAACTGGACATAAGAAAGATAAGTGTTATTTTAAAAATCATTTTTGTAATTTTTGCAAATTAAAAGGTCATCTAGCGAAAGTTTGTGAAAATAAAGAAAGGCAAAATTATTTATGTGAGAAAGAAGATAATTTTTTAGCTAATATTGAAGAAGGTAGCATTGAAAATATTTTTAATTTTGGTAGTTTTTCAGATGCTATTGTGCTAGACACGAACATTAATGATAAAAATTTTAAATTTCATTTAGATACGGCTGCTTCGCTATCAGTAATTTCAGAAGATTTCAGGCAAAAACATTTTTTAAAACAAATGATGAACAAAACCGATAAAACACTGACTAGTTACGACGGTTCGTTGCTAAAGCCCTCTGGTTTTATTGAGGTACATCTGACTTTTAATGGGGAGACTCACCCGGTTAAGTTGTACATAATTCCAAAGGGGGGCCCGCCTTTATTGGGGAGAGATTTCTTTAATATTTTAAAATTAAGTGTAAATAGTTTTACAGAAAAATCTTCGTTTTTTAATAGGGCTGATACTGATGACGTAAATGAAATTAAAAAGAAATTAGCTACACAATTTTCTAATGTATTTTCTTTTTCTTTAGGACATTTTACTGGTGGAAAACTGAAACTATCAACACAGGAGGGGGCCAAGCCGAAGTTCTGTAAGGCACGTTCAGTACCCTTTGCATTGTGTAGGGGAGTGGAAGCTGAAATTGATCGACTTGTTGCAGAGAATATCTTCAGCCCTGTGTCATTTAGCGAGTGGGCAACACCGATTGTCCCAGTAGCATAAGGATTTGTGGTGATTTGTGGTGATTATAAGATTACATTAAACCCTATTTTGTTAGTTGATAAGTATCCTTTACCTCGTATCGAGGAGCTTTTTGCTAAGTTACAAGGTGGTGTTGAATTTACTAAAATTGATCTATCCCATGCTTATCAGCAAATTGAATTGGATGACGAGTCAAAAAAAGTTACTACAATAAATACTCATAAGGGGTTATTCTGTTATAAATGGTTACCATTTGGTATCGCTAATGCTCCGGCATTGTTTCAGAGAGTAATGGAACAAGTATTATCAGGGCTAGAAGGGGTAGCATGTTTTCTGGACGACATTTTAATAACGGGGGAAAATCGAATTTCTCATTTAGAAAAATTAAAGGAAGTGTTGTTTAGGTTAGAAAAAGCTGGTTTTACAATTGCATTAAATAAATGTGTTTTTCTGACAAACTCAGTGCATTATCTAGGATATAAAATTGATAGAAAAGGGTTGCATACGAGTGAGGAAAAAGTAAAGGCAATCGTGGAAGCACCGGTTCCACAAAATGTTAATCAGTTACGATCATTTTTATGTTTTGTAAATTTTTATAATAGATTTATACCAAATGCATCTTCGGTACTAAATCCTTTGTATAATTTATTAAAAAAAAATGTTAGGTTTGTTTGCTCAGAAGATTGTACAAGGGCTTATAAAAAAGTTAAAGATATTATTAGTTCAGCACCAGTTTTAGAACATTATAACCCAAATTTACCAGTAAAATTAACAGTAGACAGTTCTTATTATGGGGTAGGAGCTGTGATTTCATATGTTATCAAGAATGAGGAGCATCCTATAAGTTTTGCTTCCCTTATACTCTCTAAAAGTCAACAAAAATTTTCCCAGGTGGAAAAAGAGGCATTAGCCATCATTTTTGGAGTTAAAAAGTTTTACCAATACCTCTATGGTAGGAAATTTACAATTAAAACAGATGCAAAATGTTTAGTAACAATTTTTGGGGATAAAAAACGGATTCCTGCCCTTGCTACAAATAGATTACAGCGTTGGGCTTTAATATTGTCAAATTTCGTTTCCGATATTGAGTATGTTAAATCGGAACAAAATACAGCGGATTATTTTTCACGATTACCGTTAATGGAAGAGTTAAAAGAGTTCGATATCGAAGATTTGTATTTGAATTTTATTGTGTCAAATTCTGATTAGCCGATAATGTGGGAGCCGATTAAAAATGAAACACAAAAAGATAACATTTTGATAGAGATTTGTAAATATGTAAATTTAGGGTGGCCAATTAAAGTTAGACCGGAATTAAAATCTCATAGTTATTATAAGCATAACTTTGTGTCGTAAATGGTTGTTTAATGTTAGGGCATAAGATGGTTATTCCTGTAACATTGCAGCAAAATGTATTAAAACAGCTACACTCCACACACATGGAAATGGTCAAAACGAAAAGCTTGGCGCGTTCCTATGTTTGGTGGCCTCAGTTAGGCAATAACATTGAAAATTTAATTTAGTCTTGCGAAAATTGTTTAAAAGTTAGGAGTGAACCTGCAAAGGTAGCACTTAAATGTTGGGAATACCCTAAACGACCATGGGAGAGATTGCATATTGATTATTTAGGACCATTATTAGATAATAAATATATTTTAGTTGTATTAGATGCACACTAAGTGGCTGGAAGCTATCGTCACAAATAACACTCAATCAAGTACAACCATAAATGCTCTAAGAGATATTTTTTCGAGATTTGGGTTACCTTTTTCGTTAGTGTCAGACAATGCCACAAATTTCAAGTCAAATGAATTTCAGATGTTTTTAAGTAAAAATAATATTAATTTTTTGGAAATTGCCACTTTCTATCCAGCTTCGAACGGTCAAGCTGAAAATGCTGTAAAAACAGTTAAACGTGCATTAATAAAAGTGGTAAATAAAAGTTCTTTAGCAAATATAAATTTGTATTTAAATAATTTTTTATTGTCTTACCGAATTACACCCCCCTGTCGACAAGGGAATCCCCAGCAAATCTTATGTGTAACAGGAACATAAGAACAGTTTTAGATTTTTTGAATATTAATGTAAATATAACAGGAAATGTAGTTAGTAAAAAACAAAATGTTAAAATTGTTAAAAGTCAAGAAAATCAGGTTAAACATTTTAAAGGTAGTAGATCTAAGGTTTTCAATGTAGGTGATCAGGTAGCAGTTAGAGATTATATAATTGTAAACAAACCCTCATGGGTTAGAGGTATAATTAAATCTATAATATCTAGGCACTAATAAAATCATTCTGCTCTTGGCGTTTTACCTTTTTTAATTAAAAACCAAAACAAAGCGGCTGTAATCAAAATTTAAAGTCATTGTAGTAATAAAACAAAACAGAAATATGTCCCTTTTTAATGAAATGGTTACCAAACTCTTATCCGCGTAATAAATTATGCTACATTTATGTGATAAAACATCATCGGTAAGCTGTCCATAAGCAAAAATGTGTTTCGACTATAATCCGAGTAAATTGACAAAACGTTTTGTGTTCCAAACCTTAAAATGCAATTTAAAAAAAAATACAAACGTGTATACAATTAATTGGATAAGCTTTCCTATTTCTCCAATAAAAAATACTTATTTCCAGTCATAGGTATTAAAAAACATTGGCGTCTTAAGAAAAATAATACACAAGCCATAAAACGGCGTCGAGTAACTTTTTCTTTTCTTTTGTTACCTCGCTGTATTACTGTTTTGAATGCAATGAAGGGTTTCAAGTGCATCAAAATTTATAAATAATTGCATTTGGGCACTGGGAAAGTTCACATTTAATTTCCCTAGATGTTTCGCTGATCTAAAGAGTGATAAAGTTAAAACGGTTATAATTTGAAAATTTCTATATTGTCTATAATAGAGTGTCCAAAATTTCTGTCGGTTATTCATCGCTTTCTATAGGTGAGAGAAAACTAAGCTATTTTAGTATATAGGAAGTCACCACTTGTATATAAGTTTCAAACTCTTATATCTAGGCTGCAGCCTATGGAACCACATCGCAAAAGTTTTTGTTTTCATACTCTGGTGAACTAAATATTTCTTTTTGTTACATTCCATTTTCAATCTTGCAATTGACTAACATGGTTACTAAAAACAATTCTTAAATTTTTCCCAGCAGGACCCGCACCACAGGTTTAGCCTAAGGGTGTGCAGTTTTTAAATACGCCCCTGGTACCCTACCATCAGAAAACCTCTCGGTTTTAAAGATGGTATTTACCGTAGTAGGTGATATGTATTAGATCCCATACTGCCATCACCAGCACATAGTTTTATTGGTGCAACATGTTAGGCAAGTATTTCAAACACTGATTATTGTTTATATAAAATTTATATTCTTGTAAATTGTAGTTATTCAAATAAAATTGTTTAAAAAACTGACAAGTAAGAATGGCTCAATGTGTTCTTACGAAACATAATTTGCCAATCAACAGTATATTTTCATGGTTAATCACACATTCTAAATCATGTTAGTGAATACGATAGAAAATGCTTTTAAATGCTACAAAGTCGCATGTTAAAGCGTTTAACAAAGACTTTGCCATTTTAAACAAAGAAAACTAATAAAATCCAGAAAAAATCCCACAATAAAAATTTCCAAGTAAATACGTACAATAACACCAAACTACCTTTTAAAAGCTCCAAACGTTCTTTTATACCCCACTTTAAATAAAAATTCCAGGTATCAGCATTACTTTCTTTTTAAATCCTCATATAAGCATTTTCCTCGATCAAGTAGGGCAAAGTCGACTAGTAAGGAACTTACAACAAATTCATCCCTTAACGCAAAAATTACTTTTTTTAAAATATTATTATTTAAAGTAAGGCTATCATTGTAGAGTTCCGATTAGAATATTTTTGTGAATACTCGCAAACGTCAAAATAACTGTCGTTCTCAGTCAAGATGCATATAAGAACTTAAAGTTTTTCCATTAATTTTTTACGTCCCCGAACTTTTAAGGTTTTTTCTAAGTGGGCATGATTCTGGATGTTTTTGATTACTTCCCTTTTATTCCAAACATGTTCATTTAAGTTGATTCGATTTCGATGTATCCAAATTATATTTTTGTGATTTCTGCCATGAGGAAACTCATTTGTTGTTACGCGACTATTGTCATCTTTATAAAGGTATCAGATTTAAACTCAGTGTATGTTGTTATAATAATAATAATTTTCAAGAATCTACTACTTACAGGTTATTTATTAGTTCCCAAAATAATAATTATATTTAATTTTTAAAATTCAATTATTGTACAATTTTAAATATTTTTTTCCCCGAAAATTGGAATAACTTAGATAAAGAGTAGGTATGATATAAAATATAAAACTTGTTTTTATTTAAAAAATAACTATAGCTATAACTAAGGCTGCAAATATTACTATTAAATCATTAATACCGACGTAAGGGGTGTCCCCTCTCAAAAATATTACACTTTGCAACAATTTTTTGGAAAAAATAGAGAAACTGTAGTTACCAGAAACCATTTCCATTACACAATAAAGATTAAATTATCTAGATGGTCAGTTCATCAGCTTTTACGAAGAAAATAAAGCAGGTATCAAATGCAAATTAAATATTTTGATTGTATCTGTTTATTTATTGAAGTTCAGATAAAAATATGTTACATTTGCTTGTCTATTTGGCATAACTATTCATGAAACAATCCGAATAATATTCGTGACATAATTTATTCTTAAAAATGTTAATTATTTTATTATATTAACCCTAATTTTTTGCCTAATTTTACTTTTATAATATTCGATCCAAATCCCTGATCTCGCGATTTTGATAAAAACATGGTTTGTGAAATATTCTAAGCAACAAACTTTTTTTTAATGTGAGAAAATACTACTTCATCGTTTAATCATCTATAAATTATTTTATTTTAACCATTCAGGAGCTTAAATGTCTCTGAAAACCCTACTTTCCCCTAAGCATTATTTTGCCTCATATACACACATACACACAAGAAAAACAAAGGAAAATAAAACAGGAGAAAGAAAACTTAAAGGAAAACATTTTGCCAACAAAATGAGTCTGTGTGGTTTTCTATTTCTAATTTTAAAAAAATATTCAACAGGAGATATTATGTTGAGGTTTAGTGAAAAGTAAGGTGAAAACAGGAACACGTCAATCAATCGGCAGAAATAAAAGGATCAATTATTATTATTATTGCTTGTTTTTTTTTAATTCTGGAATTTTTTTTTTAATTGTCGTAAAGTCCCATTATTAAAGCAAATAGGCTAAAAAATGCATTTAGTATTAAAATTTTTGGATTAGGTGAGTTAATATCTAATTGGCTGCGTTGCGGCCCTATTAACAGTATACAGTATACAGGGTACCAGAAATTGGTGCTGACAGTATTGCGATCTCGGAAACTATAACAGATGGAAAGACGGTTAAATAGGAAAAGTTTTAGGCAATTATGTTATCAGTTTGTTGATGCTTTGATTTTTGACATATTTTGAATAAACTAAAATCTTGCATTTCCTTAGATCGATTGTAACTATGTTATTTCCCAATATTTTTTAAATCTGTAAACACAATTTCATAGCAACTTTTTATATAAAATATGCTTATTTTGTAATATTTTAGTTACAACGTTTTGTTTTCCAGGAACCATCATCAATTTTCTTTTTTTCTTATGACCGCTATATTGGATTTTTTATTTAACAAATCGTACTTAATTTGTCCTATAATATTATGATCATTAACACTATCATGAATTAAATATGTATATTATCAAAATAACTTATACTTAATATAATAATTTAAGGGAAAAAAACACGCACATATCGGCTGACCTTTTTCTTAAGGATAACGTTAACTTTATAACAATATCTGCTTGTACTAAGTATTCGTAATTAAGGTGAAAAAGTTATAATTAATAACAAACTAATTAAGAACCTTGGTTCAAAATGGCGGTCATTTTTTTTCAATAAAGCGCTGAATTTTTTTTTTTGGCATATAAAAAGTTATATTTAATAACAAACTAATACCTAGGTTCAAAATGTCGGCCACTTTTTTTCAATAAATCGCTGAATTATTTTTTTCGGCAAATCTGGATATACTATGAACCGTATTACGATTAATATGACTAAAAATATTCCGAGTTCCTTGCCAAAGAACTTGGCAGGGTTCAGGGGGATTAAATTCGTATACCTCATTTTTAACAAATCCCCATAAATAAAAGTCTAATAGGGTAAGGTCCGGATACCTAGCAGGCAAGCGCAAAATATTTTTATTCATATTAACCATAATACCATTTTACGTGTATCCAGATCTGTAAAAAAAAATGTCAGCGATGTATTGAAAAAATGGTCAACATTTTGAAACTTGGTATTAGTTTGTTATTAGTTATAACGTTTTCACCTTATTTAAGAATAGTATAAACAGATATTCTTATTGTGTTAACTTTATTCTTAAGTAAAAAGATCCCCCGACATGTCGATGTTGCCAAATATGTTCAAATTTTCCCTAAAAATGTTATAATTTCAGTTATTTCGGGGTAATACACTTTTAATTTATAATAGTGTTTAGTATCATATTATTAGAAAAAGAAAGTATTTTTCCATAAATTAGAAATCCAATATGACGGTCATAGAAAAAAAGAAAAATGATGATGGTTCACTTAAACCAAAACGTTGTAACTAAAATATTACCAAGTAGACATAAGATCTAAGGAAATGCAACCTTTTAGTTTATTCAAAATATCGCAACGAGCAACAAAACCAGAATCGATCCGCAAGCATCAATAAACTGCTATAACATAATTCCCTAAAACTATAGTCCCATTTAACCGTCTTTCAATCTCATAGTTTCCGAGATCGCAATACTGTCAGCACCACCAATTTCGGGCACCCTGTACACAAGTCACTGAGTGATTAGGATTGTCGTTTCCGAATAGAGCTAGAGGAGAGCACAAGGATATTTTTTAGCGATTTAACCATTTTGAAAAATTTTATCGCATAATAATATTATTCGTTAAATAGTAATTAATTTTAATTTCTGTATATATTTTTGATTTTATATATTTATTTTTATTTATGCTTAGTAAACCTATGTCTGTTAGAAACCGTATTGAAATGGAACCACTAGCGGATCCAGAGCGTTTCTAATAGAAGTATGGCAATAAGCTAAATCTGAAGTGAAACATATTATTACAAGAAATATATTTTTTTCTTTTCCTAGGCTTGCAAATTTTAAAAATAAACACATGCTTACATAGGAACCCAATTAAAACAAGTGACCGGCTTGTTAACTGGCCATATTGTTACCTAATAAAAGACATAACAACGAATGGGAACTTACAGACTTTGTTGTGAAAAAGACGAAACCATTTCTCATATAATATCCTATATAGGTATAACTGCGACGCACTACACCGCAAATGATTCGAAATTTTTGGAAATACTCAACTCGGCGACATCTTCCCGCAGGACAAACTTAGTATGAAACTATGGACCTTATAGAAGGAACACATCTTTTCTAGCAATACTGGAGGGACTAAAAAAAATACAACTCAACATTTTAATAAAAGTAAAGCTTGGAAAAATACTTTAATTTAACTATAAAATTATTTTTATTTTAATTTTTCGGCTTTTTTATTAAATTTTCCTAATTATCTATAGTACATATAATATGATCATTTGTCTACTTTCTACCCTACAGCCAGTGACGGTCTCGGGGGGAGAGGAAAGAGGGGGGGGGGGGGCGATTGCCCCCTCTCTTAATTCTGTGGCTTGGTTGAACAAGGGCCTATCTGACAAAATCAAGTTTTGAGATAATCGAGGATTTGCATGAGAATTTAAAATGCTTATTATTTCGATATTTATTTTCCGAATGTGATATCATTTTTGTAGAGTCTACTTTAAAGCAGTATTGTTTATAGGATATATTTATTTTATATTAATCTTTTATATTTAATATACTTTTGATTGTTAGGCCCCTGCATTTTTTAAATTATGTACATAGGCCCTAATTATAATAGAGGACAAGTAGCAGTTAGGCCCTAAAAACTGTTACTTAGGCCTTATTGTTAACAATAACGGTACCTACATAGGCCGTTTTTATTTAGCTAAAACGGATTTTTTTTTTGTGAGGCTGCTAATAATTTAAAATCAAACGGCAATAATTTACTTAAAGTTATTTATGTAAGGAAAAACATTTAACGAAATTTTACTAAAAATTAAAAAAAAGAATGTTCTCATTTCTAAGCAAAAATAAAACACTGTAAAAAAACAATGTTAAAACGCAAAGTCAGGTTCAACTTATTCACCATAGTCATATCAGGAGAACCTGTTGGACAAACTTCCTCATGTTCGTCTTGATCATTTAATGATTTTAAATTCATATAGAATAGTCGACTATTAGGATGTATGAAACACAAAAAACAAACTTTTTATATCATCCAATTCCTTTTTTGGAAGAGGAAGGGGATACGAGGTATGTAACTTTTCTAAAGTCGGCGATGCTGGTTGTCCTTTTTTTTTCTATTTATATCCCAAACTTTAAATTCTTCATCTTCCAAAAAGGTTTGTTTGTAAAAAATCTTTACAGGATTATCTTTAGTGTATCGAAAATAGTTTGCTTTTAGAAATGACATTTGTTCTCCTTCTGCATTTTTTTTTCGGTTTATAAGCCGGAAAGAATATCAAAACAAACAAAACTAAATTTTGAGGTTATGGTATTTGATCCCAATGTTTATAGGCCTATGTCGTAATTAAGTCGTAACAAAATTATTGGTTCCAAATTAATAAAGGCCTAAGTAACATATTGAACCTAAATTTACAAAATAATAAATGTATATGTTTCTCTTAGGCCTGTTTTAATTTTTACCGGTAAAATTAGAAGGGCCTAAGTAAATAGATATCCAATATTTTACAATTTTTATAACCTAAGTTGCAGATAGGTCCTTTAAGAAAAAATTAAATAAAATGGTAAAAAGGAGCTAAGAGCACATAGAACATATTCTTTGGGCCTATTATTCACTTATGCCCTTTTGTGTTTTTAAACTTTACCGTTACAGTTAGATAATACCAATAAAAATGGGTTCTAAATGAACATAGGCCTTTATGTGCAATATATTTTTTGCACTTAGGTCCTTTTTACTTTAAATTTTCATAAAAATAACAGTTTTATTTACTTGCGACCACTTTTATTTGAAAGAGTGGTATTTATTTAGTCACTTAGGCATAATAACGCATTTTTTAAAAATGTGTACTTAGGCCCTTTTTCGACCAAGCCACAGAATTAAGCCAAGCTACTGTTTAGGTATAAAATGAACATCAGTTTTTTGTTTGTATCTTTGCTTTTCATCTTGTTTGGGTTTGTTCGGGTTATATAGAATTATCTATTATAGGTTCGCTCACCACACTGAGAAAAACATAAGTTTCTTTTTGAATATATACGGGTTACCACAAAAAGAAATCTTTAATCACTAAAATATTTCGTTTAGTTTTGCGCCTATTCGATATTTTTTCCGGTAACAAAATGTCGTTTAAGGTGGGAGTATCAACATGCTTGCCAACCTATAACCTATTTCGCGTAGATTTATTTAAGTTTTCTAGCTTTTATACAAAATTTAAATAAAAGCACTATCGGCTTGATATTCTATAGGTAATAATTGACATATTTAATAAATATCAAGGATTTTCATAACTTATTTTAGGAGAATTGTATAGCGGAAAATATCGGGTAAGATTTTTTTTAACATTATTATGTCATTGTCACTCATTGTTCTTTCACTATACAATTCTCCCAAAATTAGCAATGAAATAAATTGATATTTTTGTAATATATCACATACTACCTAAATAATGTACCGACGATATTGATTTTCTTTAAATGTTAGTTATTAAGATAATAAACTCAAAAAATCAACGCGAAATAGGTTATAGGTTGGCAATAGATTGAATGACGTTGAGAATTCAACCTTAACCATAAAATATGTATCGAATAAAATATATTTAATACATGGTTTTTTAAGGCCTATAAGGTTTTCTAATTATTACAAAAAATAAATATTTTTTTGTAACTACAATATACTTTTTAGGAACTAAATAGTTTCTTTTTTAAAATATGGAGAAATCGTTTAGAAAACTTTCAGCGAGCGCTACTCTATCCCTTACTATAATGGCAACGGAGCAGAGAGGGACGAACTAACTTTAAACAATGATTTGTCGTTGCTCCGCGTGGTTTAAGTTGAACGCAGATAATATTTGATTGCAGTTGTTGGGGGTTGATTGATGTCTAATGGTATGGTGTAGTTTTAGTGCAAGTGCGAGGTGCATGACTGCAAACCTAATTTTGTGTTCCGTGATATAGTGTTGTATAGATATGTCCTTATATTCAAGGTTTATTTATGTTTATTTTCCCCTTAACCATAAACTTGATCCCCTGTTGTTATTAACATACTTTATAATAAATAAAAACTAATCTTATTTGGTTTTACGTAGTTGTAAAAATAAATGTTTTCATAAAAAAAACATTGTCGTTACTTTTTGTGTTTTGTTAAGCATTATCCTAACTGAAATGTTTCTTTAGGTAAGAACTTCTACGCCATTTTATTTTTTATTATGAATTCCTTACTTTATTTTCTCAAAATAAACATCACTGGTAATTGTCTGGGACAAAATACATAGTATTATATATTATACCTATATAAAATAGGACCATCAACTGGCCATATTAATTTTTCCTTTTATTCTTTAAAACGAGGTACCTATACTTAGGTAACTGACTTAAAACGTCACTGTCACTTCAGAGATTTAATTTGGCTAAAGAAAAGTAAAGGAATCTAATAATGAAATAAAAAAAAATTTCGGCGCCTATTTCAGGCAGATCTTTGCTACTACTAATGGAGTTCTAGCTACGGCTATAATAGAGTTTTGTTTCGGGGCATAGATTATGAATTTAAAAAGGATTTTCAACAAGAGCGCTTCGTTTTTGAGAAATTTCTTCTTAATGACCTGTTATTAAAAAGTTAAAAAAATAAACTGGTCATTATCTATACAGTTTGGTACTTTTTCTCCTGATTTTTTTGCTAAAAATAACCAAAATATATAATCTTTAGTTCCTCGTCCAACGCAAAAAAATAATTTCGCATGACGCACTAGAAACAAATGAATAACTGGCTTCCTAAATGCCAGAATATAAAGAAATTAATTTAATACATAATTTATAATATAAATATAATAGTAAATTATTTTTACTGGATAACCAATAAAATGTGCCGTTTTCTTTGAAATTTTATACATATAGGAAATTTGCACTAACTATCCCCTTAACCTTTACAATATTTGAACAATAAAACAAAAAACTTTTTTCTTATAAGCCCCCATGTATTCTTCTCATACACTGACAAATATTCGATAAAAAACAATGCAAAATGAAAATAGAGGCAAACGGCAAAGCTCAAGCATTTCGTTCGTTTATCGGTAAAATTACAGTTGTGTATTTTTCTTTTTCCAATATAAGGAAAATCTTAGGCGAGAAGAGTTTTCGGAATTATTTGAGGGGGAATTGTCGGCTCCAGTTAAGTTTGTGAAATATCCTCTAAATAGAGAGACAGAATTTGGTATGAAGCTAAAATCCCTTTTGTTATATTGGGAGTGCAGATTTCACCAAAATGTTATCAATTGTACCTAAGTATATATTTATTTGTTGGTGCATGGATGAACATGGTCTTTGTGATTTTAATCTAATAATATAATCTTTCTAGCTTATTGTTGTTCAAAACTGTCTTATTTTTCCATATTTGAACTTAGAAATGTTAAATATTAAGTAAAATGACTGGTTGAGCGCCACTGAAAGTTATGGAAGAATCCTTCCTACGAAGGTTTATTTCAAAAACTTCATTTTTATAGTATTTACCGAGTATAATTAAATAAATTTTAACGATAAAAAACTAAAAACCTTGTCAATGGTTATAATAGTCTAATTATAGTTCTAGCTCATTAAAGGGGGAACCATCAATCTATATACAAAATAATTTAATGCAGATATTCTCCTATATCTAACCAAAAGTATATCCGGTTTCAGTGGCGGCTCGTGACATGAATGTATGGGGGTTCACAAATACGGGAAACGCGGTAGGGGGTCCGGGGGGAGAATTTTTTTTGAAGTTCAAGGTCATGTTGTTTTATAATATGAACTGAAATGAGCCTAATTAGGTACCTACCTATAATATATTAGGTACTGAAATGTATGTGTAATTTTTTTATTAAACATCAAAAAGTTGTGCATTTGGGTCCTGGCCGATATTTTTAACAACCCTTCCAAAAAGATTCCAATAAAATTAATAAATAGCTTACCAATACGATTAACACCACTTTTAACCCAACACGGTTCACGGTTCTGCCTTTTCACCGGCAAATAACAAAGACGGGAAACAAAATAGACTATTCTGCTTTTCACATCCGCACAGCCACTCATGTTTTTCATACAATGCACTCCTAAAGTCTTAAAAACTCTTTTAAAGTCCCGTTTTTGACCTTTATTTAGTTGCGTTATTATTGGAGGTTAGGCACTGGTTTTCCCGCATTCTTTACAATAATCTTATCATCGAAACTTAACCCCGAGAATGACTCTTTTAAAAAACTCACTGTATTTTTGCAACTATTTAAATATTGCGCCGAGACCGTCGCAGTCATTTTTATATTATTTATTATTTTCTAAAGAAGCCGTAAGTAAAACAAAACCGCGGAAATACATAAATCACTAAAAGCAAAAGCTCAGCCAGCTGGCGCTGGCGCAGCACAGCAGCAGAGTAAAAATCGAATTAGAAAACATAATTCAGGAGAAACGAGCACTCTCGCTTAAAGTTGACTAATCATAACGTGCCTAAACCTCATGATCACCAGAAATTTGTGCCATAAAGATAGAATGAGATCGAAAATAAAACTAGCTATAAAACAAAGATAGAGCTATCGTGCTACTCGACTCGTGAAAAGATTTCGCCCGTCCTGAACATTAAAAACTTCTGGCACCGGCGGCACCATGATACAAAGAAAGAATTCCGGACTGCCGGTCGTTATGCCGTTCAAGCGCATGAGTTACCACGGTTTAAGCGAAGTTTTTTGTTCGACGCCACATCTAACAATAGGGAAATAATTAAGATATCGCAATTTAACGTTACGTAAAAGATAAGGTGATGATAAATTACAAAACGGCAACTAGTACCTATAGATTTTTTTTTATTTTGAATTTCAACAATTTAAATTTTAACTAGGGGGGCACGTGCTTGTCAGGGCTCTTATGCACAAGCCGCCACTGTCCGGTTTCGAACAGGGTTATTGTCTAATCCATATACATAATTTTCTTCTTTCCCGTCAAATACTTTTGAAGCTTTCGAGCTAATAGATAAAGGAGAGCGACAGACTGATGGAAATAATAAACGTACTTTTTTATGATCTACAATATGTCGCCAAGAAATGATAAAAAAATTTAATATACCGGTAAAATCGATTTTACAAGTTTAACAGTTGAATCAGAAAATTACATTTTTAAATAAAGAAAAACTAGGATGGAAATTTCCCACAACTTATACTAATATACCCCCGTCGAAGAGTTAAAAATGTAATTTAAATCTTGGTAACGATGGGTTGGTTATACTATACCACCAAAATTTTATAAGTAAATTTACTTGGTGTATGCTATTGTAAATAATATACAACAGAACATAGTTTAGGAAGATGTTTTTTATTTAGTTTTGTGTCAAAATTATGATATACATTCGAGTAGTGGAATTTAAGAAGCGGCAACCAATTTTTTTCTTTTCTGGAATGAAGAACTATAAATTTATTCCTTTAGCGATGAGATAACAAAACCTCTAAATATTGCCATACATATAGTTACAATGAAATATTTTTCAATCAGCATTTTTTAGCCCTCCTGTAGAGTAAACAATTTTACGTTGTAGGCATTTGCTCTCTTTTTGTATTAACATTTTTTGCTTATTTTAAGAAACAACGCAGCTATTATAAAGTAGCTCAACGTGACTTAATATGCTTGACAGGACAAGACATAATCCCTACAAAAACTATGTTTTGCCATTATTAGTGTGATATAACTAATTATTTCGTCCATAAAACAAAAAACTTAATTTTAAAAGTTGGATTAAAAAAAAACATTTTATATCGCAGTCTTGTACACGTGGGTTTATTTAAGTTATTTAAATTATTAAGCAGTGTTCACAATACATATCACGTATACAATACTGGCAAGCCTGAATTAACTATAAATGTAAAGAAATGAACTTGGCGCGAGTTAAAAACAGATGGATCAAGCCTCAACGTTGCCAACATTAGCTTGAGCGCGACTCATATCCTATTCTCGCTGAAGTCCCCCTCCATAGCAACAAATACGTCTCCCAACATTAACTAAAGGCATCCTCAAAGAATGTAGACGAGTAAAGTTAAATTTCTCTAAAAACACACCGCATCGTAGTAAAGTCACCTGTCATTTATGGCACCCTGTTAAAGACTGATCTATTGTACGTTAAGATGTTTGCCACAGAGACAGGGCTGGGCTAATTTCTTTTACCATTGCATTCATAATATTTTAAAATTGTACGGGGGTTTATTAGCATAATGGCTTACAAAAATACAGCGTTAATTTCATTGACAATTGGAACATCGAACTCAACGTGCGATATAGTACAAATTTTGAATACTCTCGCAAGATGGAGGCAAAGTCACGTAACACTTTGTCAATTTTGGTCTATTGAATTTTCTAAAACAATTGATGCAATAGTCTCATCGGTTCTACCGGTTTAATATTGCCAAATAATAATAATAATTTCTTTTGAAAGATTTGTTTTATAAATATTATAATTTAAGGTGGGTAATAATAAACATGAATTTTTATATGGTTTAAAGATGAAGTGTCAAAATAGATTTTAAAACTTTATAATATTATAATTATCCAAACCTCAAAAACACTAAATTAACTGAAACGCAACTTTAAATAGGATTCTGTCACTCATATTTAGGTACAACAGAATTTTTTTTTGTTTTATTTGCTCAGATTATACCTATAGGTAAAAAACCATACCTACAGTTAAACATAAACTAATTGAATTCAGTCAGATATTACATTTACTGTCAAGGAAATCCCCATATGACTTACGTAAGGTACGTAGACCCAAATATGGTTTAGAACATTTTAAGAACAAAAATTTCACAAACTAACTTTTCGACAAAAACGGCGTTCAGATGAAATAAAACTTATTACTTACCGATGAAATCAACTAACGAGCAAGGCACACATTAATTCCTAATGAAAAAGAATTAAAAGATTTTACTTAACCTGTAAATTTTTGGTCAAATGAATAATAATTGTAGGTATTTACCGGCCACACAAAAGTAATTAAAATTCAATGAAAGTAAAAATAAACGGCACCATAACCACAAAATATTTTAAAAACGTAATTAAATGTAACAACAGGCACGAAAACGCAATTCATAACTCGGTGTTTGGGCTCATTACGATCCACTATAAATCTAGGGATATTATTATGTCCCAATATCAGCTGATCGATGACAAATTTCTGCTGTCATCTGTTTTAAAACGAGAGTATTCGTGCCGTTTTCTATAGATTAAAAGTTATGGCGTTATTCATTGGTAAAACATAGAAATACATTTAACTTGCACTAAACTTACCAATGAAAACCGCTATGAACAACCCTGACAACATAGAAGAGTTTCGCCGCCCAAGTCTCTCAATATCTAGCGGCAAGCGGTGTACCTGCGCATGTTTCGCGTTCAATGCTGCGTTGACATATTATAATAAAATTTACATTCGAGGCGTAGTACAAAGCTGCCAAAATGCCATGTGTTTTTAAATACAAACAGCTGTATTAGTTCTTCGTTAGCGCAAGGGTTGGCAACCTATTGTACCGTAATTAAAAGGAATAAACTAATAATATTAAATTTATAATAGCAAATGATGATAAATGAAATCGTCGGCTTAACCTGCTAAACCCGTAAGTCCACATTTGGTCAAATTTTATATTTTACCGCCATCTTTTGTAAAAAAAAATAATCTATTTATCTAAGAAATTTAAGTAACTCCAAAGAAATCCTTAATGTGTGACTCTCGTATTTACTTAACCCGTAAGTCCAACCCTGGCTAAACTCATAAGGCAATCGCCATAAGTCCGCCAGTATGCTTTAGGAAAAACATGTATCTCCGTTTTTCTTATTTGATTTGTAAATTAATTATAACGCGTTTTTGATCTCCCCTGTAAAATTTTGATTTCTGGACTTACTGGTTTAGCAGGTTAAGCCGACGAAATGTTTGTTATTGGAAATAGCTGGGGCGTAATTAACCTAAACTCGTTCATTCTACTCACGTTTAAATTAAATAATAATACCAAGAAAATTTACTTTTTAAAACATGACGCGTGAGCTTGATACGGCCCATGACAGAACTGGGAACTTTATCGGTATCGACTGTTAATGTCAAATGTGGGTGTCAACTGTTGAAACGTTTTGTTTTTAGAAAATGTTGTCTACATATACACTTTTGCGCAATATAGGTAGTACCCCTCTGCGAAAACATTTTTATCAATGGCGTATTTATTCAGGTGTTTTTTCATGAAACAAAAGTGGAGTTATTTATTGACATTGCCGATCTTATTACGATATTAACTTATTAATTTCTTTTAATTTAAAAGAATAACAAAAGTTTCACAAATCAAATCGCTTGACGATCGCGCAACAACGCGTATTCAGCCGAGCCTAATAGTGAACCAGCACAAAGGATCGAGGTAAATTTTATTAATCTCGCAAAATCTTAAGATTTTGAATAGGATTCGCGATAAACTTTAAAAATAATCCAGCTAGTATCACTCAATAAAAAAGCTATCTTTATTACCGATATTGCAAGGTGGCCAGGAAAAAATCGGAACACGTTGCCGAAAAACAATAAGAAGGACCAAAAGAAAAATCAAACTTTTTTATAACGTCTATAGTTCTTGTGGAACTTTTTGATACAGAAACCCATTTCATAAACGACAATCTTCGTCGCGAATTAAGTATAATATTATATCACTTTCAGTAAAATGTGGAGAGTAATCTTCATACTATTTTGATGGTGTCCAGTTGTCTCTGGGAGTCGCTTTTAACCATTTTTTTCGTGTAAATCATAACTGACCGGAAATTTAAAGATAGATAAACTTTCTTACCTTGTTCTAAGGAGCGAGCTATGGTAATTTGATTTGCACCTTGGAACACTGCAAGTTTTGTTTTCGGCATGATTATTGTAAAATGATGCCGTCGTCAATCAAACTACAATGTTATAACACCGAAATTTAACATTGTTTTTTGCTGTTAGGTTATTACACCACACCTACGAAACAACTATTACAACGAGCACTAAAACCTTGAATTTTCACAATGGTTTATAGGAAAAGTTTTGGTTCATTAACAACCCAGTTAAAACAACAATAAACTATAATGTACACTATATTTAAGACATATTACACATATTTTTTAACCAAAAAAGACAGATTAACAAAACAGACATATGTTTCTATAAGTTTGACGCCGGTAACTGACCTATTTGTGCACTTGCGTGCATTCTGTTCCGCCACGTGATTCTGTTGTATCTTAAATAGTCAAAAAGGGTGTATTTTACTTTAAATATTCTTAAATTTAAACCACGTGGTAATATTAAAACGTGTGGCACATCATCAAAAATACAATATCATGACATAGATTTATTAACTCTATCATCAATTTAAAAACGCTGTATTCAATTAACGTCTCGCTAATACCGTTTTCAATATCCCTGTATTAATAATCCCGCTCTTTTTATCAACGCCAATGAGCCGAAGCTATAAAGTCATTCGATTGTTTTACTGAACTGTGCTTTCGAAAACAAACGCTTACTAGATTCTTCTCGTTCTACCTGATTGGGTCCAAAATTTGTTCTTTTTCTCTTTCATTTGCTGATTAACCGGTAGGAATTTTTCCACCTCTGAATAGATCGCAAGCGCCTAAAAGGTTCATTATCAATCAATGGCACGTGCGTAGTGCACCCCTGAAAGTTACCATCGACAAAAATTAGCTATATAAGTCGTTATTGATCTGAAAAGTTGTGGAAAAGTACTTTTGTCTGTGCGGTTTGTTTTGATTCCCATGATGCTTGTATCTACATGAATATTGTTTGCTCTAGAGGAAATCGGATAGCTCGATAAAAAAGTTAAAATAGGTATGGTTTATCTAAAAATATATTGAATGATAAAACCGTTTTGGACTTCCATTGTCTTTATTTGTTTTAAATCACACCGTTTCAACTGGTAAGTATCTCCAGTCGTCTTCAGGCGAATACTGTTGTATATTATTGTATTTATTTTTATATTATTCTTTTAAAACACTCACAATTTTGTATAACTATTGAGCTTCCAGTGTTTCCATGAAGAGCCGTTACTAACTAAAATCCGTAACTAGCTTTATTATTAATAATTATTATTATTATTTAAGGATGAGTCACAATCAGTATTGCCGATAGTTTGCGTTGATTGGGTAAAATCCTCAAAATAGTAAAAAATTGTTAAATCTGGCACGCCTGTAACCAATACAACCAAACGCGTTTTTACCCATATTCCGAAAACGAGAAATTGCGAGACTCTCGCGAGACGAGACGAGAAACCATCTTGCGAGATGTTAGAGATGCGATATTTGGAAGAAATGTCGTCTCGAATTGCCTTTGTGTTTAATGTTCCCTATTTTACACGTAGGTACGCGTATAAGGGGAAATATCTGTTTTAAAATGGTTTATTAAACCTTACCTAAGGAACTGCCTGGTAGTAAAGTATTGTCTAAACGGGCCAAAGTCCATCTCTTATGGTCCGCAATTTTCTTTTCCCTTTTGTTTTATGCATCGTAGGTACTAATTGCGACACATATATTATGTGACCCAAAAACTCCCTGTGCCCTCGACGACCCAATAAAATGAACCGAGTAAGAGTATATGCGGGGTACAATCCCAAAGAAGTTCCAAATGTTACTAAATATTTCTCGATAAAGCAAGGCGATAAGGTGCATTCGGCCAACGTCGCCAACAAAAATGATCCCCTTTTTTTTAACGAAGTAATGGGTTCGCTATGCGTTGTTAACGCCGGTAACACTGACTGATATGTTGTGAATGTTGTCCTTATTGCGGGCATCTAAACATATTAATTACGCTCTCATAGTCACATAAAATGCCACTATAACGTGAAGTTAGCCAATACGATATAATTAACCTAAAGTATATCTGGTTAAAAAATTATTAATCCACGTAAAAGTTCATTCAATACCCGTCAAGTAGTTTTTCGTGCCAATAGTCAAAACAATAGACCAACGGAACTGCACTGGATAAAATAAGCATACTTGTAAAATAGGCGCAATTTCTTTATAATATTATTGGATCAAGTTAAGTAAAACACTATGGTGATTTCTAGGATCAGAATATTAACTACCTACGTAGTTAAGTTTCAAGAGATATACCTACTGGCAGGAAAACTATGCTCTAAATAAATATAGTTTAAAAAACTAAAAAACACGTTTTAATAATTAATCAGACTAAAAAGCGGAAAATAAATATAGTTTAAAATAATTGTTGAAATTCTTAATATAGGCAGAAAATAATAATGAACGATAAACATTAGTATTATTGTGAAAAAAGCGTGGGGCGCTTTGTGCTATATTTTTCGTATATGGAGCACCCCTCGCTTTTTTCACTGTAATACTAATGTTTACCGTTCATTATTATTTTCTGCCTATATTAAGAATTTCAACCATTATTTTAAACTATAATTATTTTCCGCTTTTTGTCTGATTAATTATTTTAGCCTTTTTTTAGGTTTTTTAAACTATATTTTTTTCTTTAGTAGATTGAGCTAGATTAGTAGATTATTGTATGGTCAGCGGTTCTTGATAAGTCTACAAAATTTAAATTAAATCTGACCGTTTAAAGTGGGTCAAAATCGGGTTCAAAGAAGTCGGTTACTAACAAACATACATAAAAACCCGAAAAAACCCGATCGTTTATGCCGAATTATAAAAAAAAGAACAATATTTGCAAATTTTTGAAAATTCTGACATATTGACAGGTGTCAAATTTTGACAAGAAAATTGTTTGCGTATTTTTTTCAACTTTCCACCGTCAATATACATACGACCTTATAGTTTTTTCATTAATATCATTTTTTTAAACGATTTGACATATTGACAGCTGTCAAATTTTGACAGGAGAATTTTATGCTTATTTTTCTCGAAGTCTCCGCATCGAATACTTATACGACCCCATAATTTGTTTCGTCAAAATCGCATCTTCGATTTATACCTGACAGCTGTCAAAATTTGACAGGGGAATTTTTTGCGTATTAGATTATTGTATTGTCAGCGGTTCTTGATAAGTCTACAAAATTTAAATTAAATCTGACCGTTTGAAGTGGGTCAAAATCGGGTTCAAAGAAGTCAGTTACAAACAAACAAACATACGTACAGGTGAAGCTAATAAAAGCGTGTTAAAAAGAGTAAGTACAGAATAAATTTGAATATTGTCATTACAGGCGAAGCTGCAGATGTTGCTGGAATATAATTCCAAAGTAAAAAGTTTCAAAAATAAATAGGAAAATATTTTGGCTTACACCTCCGCCGTAGCTTTTTTACTAAAGAAAGCTATTGGAAGTGCACGATCCCTTTTATCGAGCCGGGCTAGAAATTTATAGTTGTATACACCAGCCACTTTGAAATTGTACCCGCTTTAAAATAGCCGAAGATTAGGTTTGGGGGAGTTTTGCTGTTAGTTGTGCAAATGAAAACCCGTTTAATTTGGAGATTTTCTCTTTTAATAAAAATGTTTAATATTGTAACTCTGTAAGTCCGGTTAAAAAAAGATGGGACTAACAATAAATGCCCAAGCAACCACATTTTTTAAGTCTTTAATAGGTACTTTATTTTTAAAGGGACAGACAAATCATTTCGTTAACAATGAAAGCAAAGCTAACGATATTAATACCCATATTATAATATATTGATGTGAGTTGAAATTTCTAATTTCTAATTTCTGCCAACTTAAGTCCGAGCAGCATCTTTAACTGCAAAGCTTATGATCAAACAGAAGTTAGTCTTCTTTCTTCACGACAATGCGCGCGGTACGTGTAAATTATCGAATGTGATACCACAAGATGTTTCGGGATTACCGAATAATACTTTTACCTGGCACGGAACTTGTTACCCAGCAACACCACGACTCCGAAGTAGTGTCGAGTGGTATTCAAAAGATTATATAACGAACCATAATTTGAATAATTATTCATTTTTATTATTATTAATAACAAAGTTACAGTTAATAAATATTATTTACTCCAGTGCGATTTTACTGTATTTTTTGGCTTCAAAGTTTTTATATTTTCATCCACTTCGGACAACGAAACACTTCCAAATCTCGTTCGGTTTGACATTTTGTTTTAAAATTATGTCACAATTAAATATTTGATTATGTGTTACCATGAGAGTAACAATCGTTCTACCAAAAGCGATAATCCCAAAGGCTTATCACTTATTAAGCCTCTCGAGCTATATGGGAATTATGTACATTGAGTTGTATAATCAGAAAAAGCGTACAACCAAATTTACCTTCCCTATTTTGACTTAAATATGACGTTTGTTCTTTATAACATGACAAAGAACAAGGTTTTACTTTTGATTTATTGTTGTTGTCTTAACAAACAGGAAAAGTTATACTTTTCGGCACACGGCTGCCGTTTATCGAACGATATGATTGTATAAAGCTGAGTTTGGTGTAGTTATGGGTGGAAGATTATTTCGACGTGTGTTGGTAAAAACATTTTGGTATTGAAAATACTATTGGGATCGTGTTTACGCAAACTTTGCATTGCATGTCGATGTCGCTCATGTCGATGTCGCTCCGCCGTCTGTCGCGGCCAACAGCGCAATATCTAGATCGGTCTTGTAACATAATACTCTGATAAGACTTGGTAGAAATATAAATATGAATCAGCGTAAAGTCGGCAAGTAAATAATGAATAATGTTTAGTTTAGTTTGTGTTTTAAAGAACGCCATAGTAACTTTGTTAAAAAGTGTTTTATTGAGATAAGTTATAACTAAGGTAAGTTCACGTTATTTAAATCGGAATATTATATCGAAAAAAAAAAGCGGGAGGCAAACAGTTGGAGCACAATAATTGCATATTACAGGGTCCGCCCAAATTTGGTTAACAAATGGGATAATTTTTTTATTATTGATTTCTCAGAAAATGTTATTGTACCGGGTGATTGGTTATATTTTGCACCCCTATACCTATCTCATGAAAATCTTCATGGTCTATTTTGAACGCTTGGGTAAATAAGTATAATTTAAAAACATAGCATAAGTAGGCTTAGACAAAATGACCGATTGAATATAAGGCAATTGTTCACCTTGGTTGGTCTGCTATGTGAATATTATTGTTTATAAACAAATTAATATTAATTATTCTTAGAAATAAAACCATACATTTAATATAATATGTTTTAGTTAATATACAGGGTGTCCCAAACGTAATGGGACACAGAGCAACAGCAGGCTCCTTAAGGCGAAATAATGCGATTTATTTAAACTTGCATTATCCCAAAATTGATAACAACCAAGATAAAGGGTGTCAAACTTTTATTTTTGTTTTCGTTTTTTTGGGATTATTTATAGTTCACCTTGGTTGGTCTGCTATGTGAATATTATTGTTTATAAACAAATTTATATTAATTATTCTTAGAAATAAAACCATATATTTAATATAATATGTTTCGTGAATATACAGGGTGTCTCAAACGTAATGGGACACAGAGCAACAGTAGGCTTCTTAAGGCGAAATAATGCGGTTTATTTAAACTTGCATTATCCCAAAATTGATAACAACCAAGATAAAGGGTGTCAAAGTTTTATTTTTGTTTTCGTTTTTTTGGGATTATTTCCTAACGAAATGATATAGGTAGCAGCACGAAATTAAGGATTTTGGGGTTTTTTGAGGTAAGGAATTTAAAATTATCCATAGTTTTTATGTAACCAGTACTGTAAAATTAAAGAACATTTTTTAAACTTTTACAAAATCCAAATTAGAATGTGGGCTTTAATTACATGACATAGGTTATTAAAATTTTAAAGCTGTGTCGGGTATTTTCAATACATAGGATGCTTGCGTAAGGTGCAAGATCTGTGAATTTTTTTCTGGGGTTTTATATAATTGGTTTATTTATGACAATATTTCAATGATCAAACTGCATATTTCTTGTCCAAATAATTTTTGCATAGTACCTACCTATTCAATTTTACATTAGAGTAGAAAGAGATTTTTAATGTTTGTTGTTAATGTAGGTACCTTTATATTTTTTTGGCTTTATCGAATAATACAACTAATATACTTATTCATTAACTGTAGAGTAATAATAATTACGACAGTAATTTCGAGGGCCAAAATTATTTTGTTTTAAATTAAGCTTAGTAACTTATTTAGGAAAATATAAATGGTTTAATTACGTTACCTAGATCGGCAAATTAACCTTATTTCAGAGAAATTACTTTTAATTAAGTTTGGAAGTTTTAATCTCTTGTAGGAGGGATCTCCTATGTTTAATTTATAAACAGGGTAAAGTTGGAAAAACGGCTTATCTATATCAGCGTCCTTCAGACAGTTTGCTACTTACAAAACTTTATTTCTTTATTTATTGGAATATTTTGTTAATCAATATGTTATTGTCTCATACACACAAGAAAATTTGCGTTCTAAAAAAATAACTTCATTATAAAGTTTAAAATTTGTTGTCTAGTGTTATACTTTTCAAACTATTATAAAGGATGAAACATAACGGCTAAAACCTATTTCCTATTTTATTATTTTAATTTTTTTCTAAAATTACAACTTACCAAATTAACTGTTTAACCTGTAACTGTTACTGTTCGGGAACAAGCCCTCCCTAGGGTAAATTTAATTTAATTTACTTAATTAAACCCTTTTTTTATATTTATTATTGCTATGCAAAAACTCCCCATTCTCTCTACTCGTGGTGATTCCAAACAAATATTTTCACGTCCTAACACGCCGTTTCTAAGAAACAACATGTTTCCCGCCAAATATGTAAATTCTAAATAAATATCGTTCCGCTTCTAACCTACAGCTTTCTCAGAATTACAAATATCCTGCGCCAAATCGGTACAGCCGCTGTATGTCGGTACAGCCACTGTAGCTACAGCCACAAGCGCGATTTCCCTTTGTCTGGTATCGCCGCCAAACGCCGAAAGCATTCCTAAGCTCCTCGGCCTCTTTGAAATGCAAATTCAACGCTCGAAATCCATTAAGTCAAGTTTAACGGTTTTTCGTTCCCGCCATCCCTACCATAAATGACCTCTTAAGATGCTTCTAAAAGTTGCCACGAAAGCAGCACTTGCTGGCACATGACTTTCTTAAACTCTCTTCATTGGCTAAAGCCGCACCGGCGCGTCCCCATGGAAGGCGTAACTTAAAGGTTCCATGTTTTGTAAAACACGGTTCTGAGCCATCGATTGGCTAATAGTCCCTCTGTCGGGCAAAGGGTGAAACTATTGCCTTTTACGCGTCATAGAAAAAATCTATCTCGTCACTTCGGTCACAGCCCTCAACGGGCAAACATTGTTTTTATATTCGCGAACACCAGGGTAACAATCAGACTGTTGGTTCTTCCAACACTCGCGCAAGCGCATCTCCTCAAAATACACAAGGTCACAATTCTTCTCAGTATTCTTCTCGTCAATCACAGAGAAATAATCCTCCATCAACGATAACTAATTCTTCCTTAAACAATAATCGGCAAGGTAGCCAGCTCCCTTCCTCCAATGGTTCTAGCCAAGAACCTGGTTTCTCTCAGGCTTTATCAGCAATAGCGACACAAACCTCTCATGTGTTGTTAGCCACTGCCTCTGTTGATATCTACAACGCAAATGGCGTTCGCACTTCTGTAAGATGTTTGTTAGACAGCGGTTCTCAAACTTCATTCATTACGCAAAAAACAATTGATAAACTTCAACTTCAAACTTATGATAAAAAATTGAGCATTACTGGAATATCCCAGACAAATTCTACTTCCAATAAAATGGTTGATTTGACTGTACATTCTAAAGCATATCATAATAAAACCTTTAAGTTATCTTGTGCTATACTTCAAAATATTTTATGTAAATTACCTCAAATTGACATCAATGTTTCTCGACTTCACATTCCAAGCAATGTGACTTTGGCTGACCCTGATTTTGGCATCAGTCAAGAAATTGACATTTTGATCGGCGCTGATCTTTATTATGACTTATTACTACAGGGAATTATCCAACTTGGTAAAAATCTCCCTGTCCTCCAAGAAACCTCCCAGACCTTCTTTTCCACGCATAACGCAGTATACTACAACTCTTCCTATTTATCGTCACAACGTAATGAATCTTCAAGAGTATCATTTTTTCTTCAAACTACTGAAAAGTTTGAAACTCTAAGCAATCTCATTGAAAAATTTTGGACTATCGAGGAACTTCCTCAAAAAACAAGTCTCTCTCCCTCTGAGGAAATGGCTGAAACCAGCTTCCTCAACACTACCAAAATTTTGCCAGATGGTAGATATCAAGTTGATCTTCCTTTAAAGGCTATCGATGAATCCCAAGAATTAGGAAATTCATTCTACATAGCACGAAAAAGATTTCTTAACCTTGAACAAAAATTAAACAACAACCCTTCTCTAAAAAACGATTACTCTAAATTTATTGACGACTACGTTGATTTAGGTCACGCGAAATATGTTCCTCTTACTCTTGAAAAGGTAGATGACAACAATAAAACTATAAATAAATACTTTATTCCTCATCACGCAGTATTCCGTGAAAACAGTTTGACATCGAAAATTCGAGTAGTCTTCGATGGTAGCTGTAAAACAAGCAACAATCTTTCTTTAAATGACGTCACATTAAAGGGATATCAGGTGCAGCCTGACCTTTATGATATCTTAAGTCGATTTCGATCCTTCAATTTTGTTCTCACTGCGGACATCGAGAAGATGTACCGCCAAATTTATATTAATCCAAATCAACGATATTTACTTAACATACTTTGGAGACCTACCTCAAATGACGACCTTAAATGCATAGAATTATCCACAGTTACTTATGGCACTAACTGTGCTCCTTATTTAGCAACTCGTGTTTTAAATGATATTGCGACTAAAAATAGTCAAACCTTTCCTTTAGCTTCGGATGCAATCTTAAACCATACGTATGTGGACGATATTATTTATGGTTGTGAATCTGAACAAAAGTTAACTGAAATCCATTCTGAACTTAATTCTATGTTACAAGCACATGGGTTTACACTACACAAGTGGTTCTCAAATGTTCCAAAATTTATTGAAAATCTCTCTATTAATCAACCCCTCGAATACGACTTAACATTTAACGATTCTTCAAGTTCTATCTTGGGTCTTAAATAGAACCCGTCCTCGGATATTTTCACTTTTTCTCCTCCTACTACTCTAACTTTGATTAAATTGACAAAGCGTGCAATTCTATCTGCAATTGCCCAAATGTATGACCCCCTTGGTTTAGTTTCATGCGTAATCGTACTTGGAAAACTAATCATGCAAAAATTATGGCTCCTAAAAATTGATTGGGATACTGAAATAACAGATTCTCATGTGTTGTCACTGTGGAATGCTTTTACGCAAAATATTGTAAATCTTTCCCAAATAAAAATACCTCGAAAATTATTCCTTTGTAAAAAAATACTTAAAATCCAATTACATGGTTTCGCTGATGCGAGTATGTCTGCTTATGCCGCATGTGCATATTTTCGAACATTATACGATGATATTACTGTTTCGTCAAATTTGATTACCTCAAAATCTCGTGTTGCTCCACTTAAAACAATGTCTCTCCCTAGATTGGAATTATGTGCAATGCTTCTCCTTGCAACATTACTAGTTAATGTACGAAACATTTATAGTAAAAATCATGTTATTGACTCCACGCATTTATGGACTGACTCCATGATTGCTCTCTGTTGGATACAATCCCATGCATCCCGCTGGTCAGTGTTTGTGTCTAATCGAGTGTCACAAATCCAAGACTTAACGTCTAAGTATATTTGGAGACACATAGACTCAAAAAATAATCCAGCTGATTTACCTTCCCGTGGTTGCTTACCACAGCAGTTACTTAATTGCCCTCTTTGGTTTAATGGACCAAAATTATTGTCAAACTCAGATGATTTTGACCTACTTAACCTTGAAAGCAGCATGAATGTCTGCAATCCTCCTCAAAGACTTAATACAACAATCCTTGCTGAAGAAAGAAAATTATTGCCAATTTCGTTACATTCCGCAACTCCCACTTCGGATTTTTGGACACTTATTTTTTCAAAGTTTTCAACATTCCCCAAACTACAACGAGTAGTTGCATGTTGTCTTCGATTCGCAAACAATGCGAAGCCCGACTCAATAAAATTCACTGGAACCTTGTCCAAACATGAATTAACTAATGCCCTTGCTCTCATTGTTAAGATCATTCAGGATCAAAACTTCCCTAAAGAAATTGCCGAGTTAAAGGCTGGTAAATTTTTATCTAATAAAAATCTTTTACAGTTCAAACCCTTTGTTTGCGAAATCAATGGCCTTCTCCGAGTAGGCGGTCGTTTGGAAAATGCAGAAATTCCGTTTGAACATAAACACCCTATATTACTTCCAGCTCACAATGACATTGTAACAATGATGTTATCTCATGAACATAAAATATTGGGACATGCAGGTGCTCAAACTGTATTGTCAAATTTTCGTTTAAGATTTTGGCCACTAAATGGTTTAAAGGAAATTAAAAAACTAATTCGCAAATGTATTACATGTTATCGTTTTCGCGCTGAACCTGCTCAGCAAATAATGGCAGATCTTCCTAAAGATCGTGTCCAAGTATGTCGACCCTTTCAAAAGGTTGGAGTTGATTTTGGTGGACCCTTTTTTATTAAGTCTTCACGTCTTCGAAAAGCTCCAATCATCAAATGTTATATCTCTCTTTTCGTGTGTATGACTACAAAGGCAGTCCACATTGAACTGGTGTCTAATCTTTCAACCGAAGCATTTATAGCATGTCTTAAACGCTTCGTAGCTCGACGAGGAAACCCCTCCGTGATCTACTCCGACAATGGCACAAACTTTCAAGGTGCAAAAAATCAATTATACGAATTATATCAGTTGTTAAAAAATCCTCAAGTCTCTAAATCTATTGCTGAATTTCTTTCTCAAAATGAAACTGAATGGAAATTCATTCCTCCAAAATCTCCTCATTGGGGTGGTATCTGGGAAGCCGCCATTAAAAGTGCAAAATTTCACATACTTCGATTAGTAGGAAATTCTCATTTAACTTACGAAGAATTAAACACAGTGTTGATACAAATAGAATCAATCCTTAATTCGCGCCCGTTATGCGCTCTCTCAAATGATCCCACGGACTTACAGAGTTTAACTCCAGGACATTTTTTAATTGGAACTAGCCTCATGGCATATCCTGAAAAAGATATTTCAGATCTCCCTGAAAATAGACTTTCCTTTTGGAATAAGTGCTCTCAAATTCAACAATTATTCTGGAAACGTTGGTCAATTGAATACTTAAATCAGTTGCAACACAGACCCAATTGGCTACGACCTTTGGAAAATCTTAAAATTAATGATATCGTCCTTCTAAAGGAAAATAATACGTCTCATCCCCTACGATGGCCTCTAGCAAGAGTCATCAACACTATCCCTGGACCTGATGGGAAGGTCAGAATGGTAACTGTCAAAACCGCGGATGGAGTCTACAACAGATCTATCGCTAAGCTTTGTCCATTACCGATGGAGTCGGGTGCTAGTGCATAAAGACCGGCGACATCTTGTCCTTCCTATTTTGTTTATTTTTGTTTCTTTCTCTTCTCTTAACTGCCACTATGGCTCTGCGCCCCACACTGCTTGCACCGCGGTGTATAAATAACAGGTGTCTTGTCTTCCGTTGATAGCGCATCAACCCTTCTGCTCTTTGTAATCTATTTCTTAGTTCAAAGAGTGGTTTTCGTCGCCGAGTTCTTTCACTGGATAGCCGACTCCAAAGGGCTCTCGAGATTCGATAGAACATCGAATAATGGACAAAGCTTAAATTCCCTCATTTTATTTTCTTTCTTTCCCCCGTTCTCTTTGTGTGGTTTTGAAGCTACGACGCTTCAACGCCGGGCAGTATGTTCGGGAACAAGCCCTCCCTAGGGTAAATTTAATTTAATTTACTTAATTAAACCCTTTTTTTATATTTATTATTGCTATGCAAAAACTCCCCATTCTCTCTACTCGTGGTGATTCCAAACAAATATTTTCACGTCCTAACACGCCGTTTCTAAGAAACAACATGTTTCCCGCCAAATATGTAAATTCTAAATAAATATCGTTCCGCTTCTAACCTACAGCTTTCTCAGAATTACAAATATCCTGCGCCAAATCGGTACAGCCGCTGTATGTCGGTACAGCCACTGTAGCTACAGCCACAAGCGCGATTTCCCTTTGTCTGGTATCGCCGCCAAACGCCGAAAGCATTCCTAAGGTCCTCGGCCTCTTTGAAATGCAAATTCAACGCTCGAAATCCATTAAGTCAAGTTTAACGGTTTTTCGTTCCCGCCATCCCTACCATAAATGACCTCTTAAGATGCTTCTAAAAGTTGCCACGAAAGCAGCACTTGCTGGCACATGACTTTCTTAAACTCTCTTCATTGGCTAAAGCCGCACCGGCGCGTCCCCATGGAAGGCGTAACTTAAAGGTTCCATGTTTTGTAAAACACGGTTCTGAGCCATCGATTGGCTAATAGTCCCTCTGTCGGGCAAAGGGTGAAACTATTGCCTTTTACGCGTCATAGAAAAAATCTATCTCGTCACTTCGGTCACAGCCCTCAACGGGCAAACATTGTTTTTATATTCGCGAACACCAGGCCACCTGAGCCTGCGCATTTAGTCTCTACAGTGCCGCACTTCGGTCATAGCTCTCAACGGGCAAACATTGTCTTTTTTCTTTGCCACCAGGCCACCTGAGCCTGCGCATTTCTTCTATACAGTGCCGTACTTCGGTTAACTTCATCAAACAGCAAAAATACTGAACTGAATGTTTACTTTTCGTCTCGTTGTTTAATTGTTACTCTCAGACAGATTGTCGGGTAATATGAAATCTGTCCTACGTTTCTCACCACCTTTCCGGTAAAATTTCGTGTTCTAATTATTGCCGTGATAATGTCGTAATTTGGTAAAATCATCACTTGTGTTACCAAGCAAAGTGAAATACGTTCTCGTTGATAATAAGAATGCCGGTCTACGGTATATAATAAAATTAGTGTGCTTAAACCTCTTCGTCATCAAATACGTGATTGTTATGAAGTGATCACTTATATAACATAACTTGTGACCTTACTGTGAATCAATCAAGGCAGTGAACCACTACTTGTACTCTGGAAATCAAGCAAACATGACCCATTGAAGGTAAAGATGTATTGTTACAATAAATTTCCTCTCCAATACTGACGGAACGTCACGTAACTTTGTCTGCAACCAGCAGAAATCACAATTAACGTGTTATTGAACAATTTTCGGCTGCAAGCCTTTCTGAAGTATTTATTTCTAACTCAACCTGTAATCTTTAAAAAACAGGACTAATGATACAAGCTGTAAGGTGAAAATTTACTTGCAAAATCACAAATCTTACTAGCTCTCTCCTCGATTTATTTAAATGAACAAAAGGACTTTCAAGATGTTCAGTCTATAGTCAATTTATTATGTTATTATGCAGAATCGCATTCTTCACGAACTTCTCAAGTTTTCCTACATGAACTAACTGACTTTCAATACGATCGTCACACTAACTTTGATTTAAGTGTATAAATTACAGTGCTATGATTTTCTTCCCCGTTTTGTTTCTAGGTTATTGTAATTTAGCATACATAACATTGTTTTGATTTGAATGATGAAAGAGTTTTGGACTTCCATTGTCTTTATTTGTTTTAAATCACAACGTTTCAACTGGTAAGTATCTCCAGTCGTCTTCAGGTGAACGAAACATGGCATAGTTAAAACCCTCGTGGATAGAGCAATTACAATCTGTAACTCGGAAGAAGCACTTAAAAAGGAAGCTCACCACATCAAGACCGACCTCAACAAAAATGGTTACCCCACAAAATTAGTTGACACAATATTGGAAAACCGTAAGAATCGACCCAACGCGCAAAAAAGCAGACAGAGAGGCACAACCAACACTCAATATTCCGTATGTCAAGGGAGTATCTGAGAAAATAAGAAGACTAGGACAACGATATAACATCAGCACCGTATTCAACTCGAGAGACACCCTAAGAAGCCACCTGACGAAGACAAAGCCTATAAGTCAAAAAGATAGGAAAAACTGCGTCTACCAGATCCCCTGCGAGTGCGGCCAATCGTATATAGGTGAGACATTAAGACCACTCGAAACAAGGATTAAAGAACACAAAAACAATACGCTAAAAGGAGAGACCGAAAAGTCAGGTGCAGCTGACCATGCCTGGAAACATGGCCACCATATCATGTGGTCAGAAGCTGAAATCCTACATAAGGAGCCACACTGGAGGAAAAGAAAGTTTAAGGAAGCTGCTACTATTCACCAGAATCCAGGCTGTTTTAGTAAACCATCGTTAGACTTAAGAAATATCTGGAAACCTTTGTTAGATAGATGTAAGCTTAGGATAAGATCGCGTGCTAACTGATCGCATGACTGCACCCACCTCAGTTGTGCTTCGGTGCACCTAGCTAGTATAAATAGTCTTGTAGTTACTTTACTTATTTAGTATTCACCTGAAGACGACTGGAGTCCACCAGTTGAAACGTTGTGATTTAAAACAAATAAAGACAATGGAAGTCCAAAACTCTTTCATCATTCAAGAAACATCATTGTCTACGACCTTCAAGCATTCATTGTTTTGATTTGCTATACTACTGTTTGTAGTCCAGTTTTGAAGCCTTACACACCTTTATAACTACTCAAAAAGGTATTTCTGCACTGTGGATTGGTTGAAGCTATGCTTCAAACAGTATACATACTATACGGCTAGTCGTACTAACTTCGACTTATTTTCTGACATAGTTTTTTCTTACTTTATAAAAGCTTACTAACCCCATATTTTATCGCACTATGCATTTGTTGTTTTTTCACTGTACTATATACATAACGTGTATATTTATAATGCACCTTATCTCCATTTACTTATATTTATTAAATGCTTAACTAAGTTTCAACTTTAACTTTTTGTTTTATTTATCACGAACCACTCCTGTGGAAATATAGTAATACCCCAATTGTTTTTTGGTCAACCAATAAGTACGTTGACCAACTCTTTAGATGGTATTGGAAAGACCGTACAGTTTTTCTAACAGTTACTGATTTCGCAGTTAACCAGAAGGTGGCATTTTTTAGTAAAAGTGAAAAATAGAAATGCGCAAATAGTCTTACCATAATGAAGCAGTTTGCCGAGGTGTGGAAAAAGTATTTTTTCAAATATCAATATATCGAAAGCGGAAAGCTCTGGTTAAAGTTTAGTTAGTTATACACATACACAATTCTTGGAATAATCTTCAGTAGGTATACAAAAATACCGTATAATTTGGTATTATATTTAAAGGTATTACTAATATTTTTTTTAATCCAGCTTTTTTGAGCCACACAGTAGGGGTAGCTTAGTACTCTGTTAAGCTAATTTGATTAACAGACGATGGCAGTGTTGACGGTGACACTAGTGGCGAAGTCCGATTTCTAAAATTTTTAATGCAGATTCGAATTGAAATATTTACCTGGTTGCAAAGTGCAATGTGGTAGTGTGGGAGGCTTTATGCTTTTTCCCGTTTTTTAAATTTCATTATATCAGGGCTATTCATAATATAATTGATACTTTAGTCTCAGTTATACTCACCCAATAGACGTAGATCTGATTTCCATTTTCAAGGAAGGGTATTATTTTGTTCAAGCATTGGCATGGTAATCTACGCCTCTGTTTTTTTACTTATTTATGGTTAAATTCCGTTCCGAGGTCTACTCTACTATTAAGTGTCGTAATGATAATATATTGTATTTTTATGGTTATCCAAAAGAAGTTTATATGACAGTAAAGAATAATATTTTACGTGGTACGTAAGTCTGCGGTATATGACTGGTAGAAAAAGTTATACAAAGAAATTGCCTCTACGGCAACTTTGATGGTTGTTTTATGATCAAACATAAATAAAAATTCGCACACGTCCACCCAATACTTATTCTCAATCCTAATTCTAACATTAATCTAAAAACTCTGTAACTTTTTATAACTTTTACCGAAGGAAAGATTGTGTTCCCCGTAATATACCCTATGGAACGTGCCCATAAAACTTTTTCCCAAGTATGAAAATAAATTTTTGGTGATTTACCGAACTTTGGTTTTATTTTTACTGTTACCGAGTAACAATAAGGTTCAAAAATAGAATTAAATAAAGCCTTTCCTTAAATATATGCTTGCTTTATTTTTTATTACAACATGCATTTACTGAGTTGTTAAAAAATAATAAATTTTATACATTTTCTCTATTAAGGGGATCGGCCAAATTTTTTTATATATAATGCAAATAAACTAATCATGTTGAAATTTTGTAAAATTACGTAATTTATTATTTTAAACAACTTTTCTTAACGAATTGTTTTTAATCTTCAATAGGGAGGATGGAATGAAAATAATGCAAAATATCAGTAGGAATGGGATTTTAAAATTTTGTTTTCTTACTCGGTTTTTCTTTCTAAATATCTTTTCTTTATAACATTTATTCGTTTCTCCCAAAGAAAAGGCCTCGGAAAAGGCACTTTATTTATAGAAAAAATAAGTTTATTTTTAAATTTTCAAGACATAGGTACCTACTAGACCAGTGCTGAAGCCTTTCAAAATGGTAAAAAGTGAAAAAAAATAATAGTAGGATGAAACCCATTGGAAAAGGTTTCAGGTAATAAAAAGATCTACAACTTTTGTATTTACACTTTTTTCATATAACCTCAAAATGTATGTGAAAAATTCAAATAACAAAGTTTTGGTTTTTTATTTTTATCTTTTACAAAATTTTTTTTTTATCCACAAAATTTGGTGAAAATTTACCTTTTTATGTCCTAAACACACTGTTCTTTTTTTGATTTAAAATATTTATTTTTTAACCTTATTTTGACTTAATATCGAAAAAACACCCTAATTTTCAATCGAAAATTCTCACGTCAAAATATCTGCTTTTTTAAAAAAGTCGGTGGGCTTTTTGTTCATTGAAATCTCTACTTTTAGTTAAGGAGCTAGCGTGCAAAAAACGCCATAGTTGGCTGCCCGTCAGTCGAGTTTGAAAAAACGTTGCCATTACTCCACTGTGCTTGAAGTTTTGCTTTTACCCATCAACTTTAAGATTTATTGGCAATAATGACATAGGGCGATTGGCCATAGTGAGGAGCCCGTCAGTCAGGTTGAAAATTAGGTTCTGTAGGTTGCCAAGATCATGTGTCTAAAATTTCGTTGCGATCTAACCACTAGATCGTGAATTAGGCCAAATGGAAGATTATAATTTGTTTTTTGACCGCCATTTTGTTGGCCATAGTAAGGAGCCCCTCCAAAACTTGTTTCTACCTTTTCGTTTGGATAAAATGACAGCATAAATGCACTTGACTGACAAATCGAATCACGACGTTCTTCCCTGGGTGACCTACAAAATCTCGAAAAATCCAATTTTTCAGTCTTTAGCATGGCTTTTTAAGAAATTCAACCAAAATCATCAGTCAACCATTTTTCCTGCTTTTTAGACATCCAATTAATTAGAAATCACAAACGACTGACATTTTCCTCGAATATTTTCAATTTGGCCATACTTTGAAAATTTTCTGATTTTGGACTTTTTTATAATGGCTCAATAATGCTGTTCCAAATGAACTTAAAAGTAAAACAATGTATGACGATGATGTTTGATGACCTAAAAAACGTTTCAATACATAACAATCACCTATTTACCCCTTCCTCCACCCCTCTGCTACCCTCCACCCCTATTCATTCGTTGAATTTATGTTATATTATATTGGATTCCCTAATTAAAAAATATAGAATTTTTGCCACAAAAAGATACGATAACCAATTTCAGCAGTAAGAAATGAATAATTACTTAAGAAAATCGAAAATTAAATGGTTATTATTTATTGAATGAAATTGTTGGCATATTTGGGTTGAGCAAGCTGGGTTGGGTTAGTAACATTTCAATTTCAATATAGAAAAAAACAGATATTTAATTGTTGATTATATTGTAACTATTACTTTTACTTAATATATAATCATTATATATTATATATATAATGATTAAATTAATGTAAATTAAGTAAAAGTAATAGTTACAATATAATTAACAATTAAATATCTGTTTTTTTCTATATTGAAATTGAAATATTACTAACACAACCCAGCTTGCTCAACCCAAATATGCCAACAATTTCATTCAATAAATAATAACCATTTAATTTTCGATTTTCTTGAGTAATTATTCATTTCTTAATGCTGAAATTGGTTATCGTATCTTTTTGTGGCAAAAATTCTATATTTTTTGATTAGGGAATCCAATATAATATAACATAAATTCAACGAATGAATAGGGGTGGAGGGTAGCAGAGGGGTGGAGGAAGGGGTAAATAGGTGATTGTTATGTATTGAAACGTTTTTTAGGTCATCAAACATCATCGTCATACATTGTTTTACTTTTAAGTTCATTTGGAACAGCATTATTGAGCCATTATAAAAAAGTCCAAAATCAGAAAATTTTCAAAGTATGGCCAAATTGAAAATATTCGAGGAAAATGTCAGTCGTTTGTGATTTCTAATTAATTGGATGTCTAAAAATCAGAAAAAATGATTGACTGATGATTTTGGTTGAATTTCTGAAAAAGCCATGCTAAAGACTGAAAAATTGGGTTTTTCGAGATTTTGTAGGTCACCCACGGAAGAACGTCGTGATTCGATTTGCCAGTCAAGTGCATTTTTGCTGTCATTTTATCCAAACGAAGAGGTAGAAACAAGTTTTGGAGGGGCTCCTTACTATGGTCAACAAAATGGCGGTTAAAAAACAAATTACAATCTTCCATTTGGCCTAATTCACGATCTGGTTAGATTGCAACGAAATTTTAGATACATGATCTTGGCAACCTACAGAACCTAATTTTCAACCTGACTGACGGGCTCCTCACTATGGCCAATCGCCCTATGTCATTATTGCCAATAAATCTTAAAGTTGATGGGTAAAAGCAAAACTTCAAGCACCGTGGAGTAATGGCAACGTTTTTTCAAACTCGACTGACGGGCAGCCAACTATGGCGTTTTTTGCACGCTAGCTCCTTAACTATTTCTGATGGTGTTAAAAAATATATACATTACTATGGTAAATGTTCTAAAAAAAATGGAAAGAAACGAAAAAAACTCGAATCCGAAATTTTTTTTTTAGATCAATATGTACAATTTTGAGCTATTTATTAAAATTTATACTTTAATTACTCGAAAAACGTAAGATTCCATGTTACATTGATAAAAAAAAGTATAAATTTTAATAAATAGTTCAAAATTGTACATATTGATCTAAAAAAAAAAAATTCAGATTCGAGTTTTTTTCATTTCTTTGCATTTTTTTTGAGAACATTTACCATAGTAATGTATATTTTTTTACACCATCAGAAAGTAGAGATTTCAACATACAAAAAGCCCACCGACTTTTTTAAAAAAGCAGATATTTTGACGTGAGAATTTTCGATTGAAAATTAGGGTGTTTTTTCGATATTAAGTCAAATAGAGGTTAAAAAATAGATATTTTAGATCAAAAAAATTACAGTGTGTTTAGGACATAAAAAGGTAAGTTTTCACCAAATTTTGTTGAAAAAAAAAAATTTTTGTAAATATAAAAATAAAAAACCAAAAACTTGGTTATTTGAATTTTTCACATAAATTGTGAGGTTATGTGAAAAAAAATTATTTACAAAAGTTGTAGATCTTTTTATTACCTACAACTTTGCGATTTAACGTTTTTCCACAGGACTTGTAGTTTTACCGGAAATCGAGATAAATCGTTTTCTACCCTTAAAACCCCCCCTTCCCGACCTCGGATCGCCCGTAATTTATTTTTCCTTTAATTTTTGTTCTATTCTCTTTCTTTTCCAATGGGATTCATCCTACTATTATTTTTTTTTGTTTCAAAAATTATCGACCCTGGTCTATACTTGATTTTTCCAAACTAAAAAATTAATTTCTATCAAAGCAGGGCTGAACACAGAAGATGAAGTTTCATCTCAATTCATTTCAGTCTTTTTCACCATGCGTCGATCCAGGCCCCAGGTGCACACTGTGTATTAGATTTATGCCTAGTGTCCCTAGTGAGCTGTTATTATGAATATTTTCAAAAACAGGCTACCGCATAGTTATTGTATACAAAATAACGACCGAAGGTTCGGTTTCGGTTTCGGCTAGTTTCGGCCAAAAAATCTAGTTTCGGTGACAGTTTCGGTTTCGGTCATACCGAAAGTCAGTAGTGGTCGTAATGTTGCGCACAGTTCGGCTAACTTTGGGTGGGTTCGTAGGCAGTGTTGTCTATATAAATAGATTTTTCTCTGTCGACCTTTTCTTTCTTTTTTAGTGGGAAGAGTTCAATCCGTTCCCAAGATCGATCTCGTCCAGGATACAAAAATTTTTTTAACATGTATAAATAAGTTTCCTGAGACCAAGGCCGAAGATTCGGTTTCAGCCGAAACTGAAAATCTGGTTTCGGTCGAACACTAAAAATAATATGTTTCATATCGCAGTATAGGTAGGTAATTCGAGAAGTCAAAAAAAATATGAAATTACGAAAAACTTTTAATTAAATAATTTTTAGAGTTAACTACTTATTACAGTTTCCTCAACAAATAATTACCCTCGAACCAGTTTTTAAAAATATTTATGAACACGAGACGACAGGCAAAAATTTTATATACAGGGTGGCCCATTTGTGCGATAAAGTAATATATCAGCTCTATTGTTACAGTTTTCCAAAAAAATGTGTTACAAAAGTTGTGAGTTTTAATTAAATTCATGACTATTTTTAAATGTACCTACAGGGTGGTCCAGAAAATCAGGAAAATGAAAATATCCACTTTTTATAATTGTACCACCCTATATTTCTGCTTTCTCCATGAAATTATCCATATTATGACGATATAATTTTTGGTTTTTAATTTTTTTGCACGACAAAATGGAAAATTTCTAAATTTTAAAGATAGGTAGGTAAGTTTTTTTAAAGTTATGTTTTTTTTTTAAAGAAAAACATTAGCCGCCGACTTGTTAGGGGGCTTAAACTAAAGAACACTTAGCAACGTTGCCAAACAAAATGGAAAATTCTTAAAATTTTGGAATAACATGAAAGTATAAACCTACCTGTATTTCTCAATTAGAAAATCAAAAATTTACTATAAACTCTTTGATATAAGAATAGAAAAATAGTTTCAAATTATAACTTAGTTAGTAAATTTTCTACTCTATTGACATTGGAATGTGTAAAATTTTAAAATACAATAACTCGGTTTTTTCAAATGAAATACCCGGATATATTTATTGGGCTCATCCTATAGATATTTTAATTTTCTTTAATTTTTTGTTATTTCTATACCTAAATTCTATACATTTGTCAATATTTTGTTTCCATAGGTACCTAAATTCTATATCATTATATTTGCCAATATTTTTATTTTTATTGAAATTTTTAAGACTGTAATTTTTATTTTTCCAGTTAGCCATGACCAGAAAAATGTGATTGACATTTTTTAATGTAAAATTAGACATAAAATATTTGCCACAAAACTACTTATATTCTAGGTTCTGGCAGTTAATTTGAAAATTTCAAAAATATTTTCTTTTAAATACTGAAATGATTGATATTTTTAGATATATGTACGGTATTAGATATACAGTGTGTGTATAAAGTCTGTAAACGGCTTAATAACATCACAATTTACTGGCCGATTTGAACCAAATTTGGTACAGTTGTGTAAGAGGATCTAACGCACCGAATGACGATATTGGCGTTGTTGCCAGCTTTTTAGTTTGTCTGGAATTCGAACGAATTTTATATTTTTAAATATAACACCCAGTATATTTTTACATTTTTAAATTCCACATAAAATTATAATTATTTTTTATTAAATGCATTATTAGTCTATACTTCATAGTTTCCGAGATATTGACTCTCGAAAAGTTACATTTTTGAACTTTGACAGCTTATAACTTTCTAACAGTACATCTTAGAGCAAAACGGCTTACATGTCCCTATCTTCAATTTTTATTATCTTCCCAAAAAAATCAACTTCCGGTTAAACCGGATGTAGCTCGAAAGCAGGAAATATAGTTGTTCCGGTTTAACTGGAAGTTGATTTTTTTGGGAAGATAATAAAAATTGAAGATAGGGACATGTAAGCCGTTTTGCTCTAAGACGTACTGTTAGAAAGTTATAAGCTGTCAAAGTTCAAAAATGTCACTTTTCGAGAGTCAATATCTCGGAAACTATGAAGTATAGACTAATAATGCATTTAATAAAAAATAATTATAATTTTATGTGGAATTTAAAAATGTAAAAATATACTGGGTGTTATATTTAAAAATATAATTCGTTCGAATTCCAGACAAACTAAAAAGCTGGCAACAACGCCAATATCGTCATTCGGTGCGTTAGATCCTCTTACACAACTGTACCAAATTTGGTTTAAATCGGCCAGTAAATTGTGATGTTATTAAGCCGTTTCCAGACTTTATACACACACTGTATATACGGTTACGCCCTAAAAAACTTTTCAGTTTAAAAAAAAATTACCTCATGATGATACCTGAGTAAAAAAAATTAAACGTCTTACTTTCAAAACAATACCGCTATCTTGTAGAACTTACAAAAATGCTATAGGAACGTATTTTAATAAATTAAAAAACTAATTTCTGTTAACTACAATCAGAAATTTCGTGTTTTTTCAGAATTTTTACAATTTCTTTATCCAAATTATTTAGAACAAAATTCGAAAAATTTTATTTTTAATTTTAATTTAATCATGTCTCTTTAGGGTAAACCCGGAAGAAATATAACAACAAAAATATTACTAATATAAAAGTATCCCAATAATTGCTATTGATATATGGGATATATTTTTTCAGAAATCTTAAAGCAAGCACAAAATAAAATAAATGCGATGTGTCCTAGCGTGTTCTGCTCAGACTGACTTAAAGACTCCATTATTCCAAACGTATTGATAAAACCGCAGGGGTGACTATTCCAGCGACCACAACAAGTGTATTAAGCTCTTTCTGGTGATAGAAAATGTTGAAAAATCAACATCTCACCACCGGCTTTATTTTAAATACTATAAAACAGTCATAAGACGTGTAACTAACTACATCTATAACAAAAAAAAAAGAAAAGGTAACGAATTGTTGATGAAAACCCCAAAATTTGAATGCGTCTCGAGTTATTAAGCTTTTGAAAAAGTATTACCACCTTTAGCGTATACAGCGCCTTAAATAGCTTATAAGCTGACGCCAACTAAGACCAAAAGTTGTTTTAACAGTCGAACATCCCCGTGTCAAAAGGCATTATAAATTGGGCCAAATATTTGCGTAGGAGGCCAAATCCCTAGGAAGTTCAACGAGATGAAATTCTTTTTATCAATATTGAATCAGCAAATTCGGGTGGGTGTCGATTCGAAAGGGAGTTTCTAAGAAGGTAAATTTAAACTGTCAATTTTCTAACAGTTATTTAGTTTTACACGATATTGCGGTTTGGCGATTTTGCAAAAATTTCCAGTTGTCATGGTAACAGAATAAAATTAAAATAGCAGAGCTTTTTGCAACCAAAGTATCACAAAATAATAAGGGAATTTCTGCAACTTTTCTTTATATATATATCAGATTTATGCCTGTTGTTTTGTTATTATAAATAATTTCAAAAGCTTTAGGATAATTGAAGCGTGTCCGGTATACAAACAGGCTAAGTGCCAAAACTAAAGAACAGAGATATTTAAGAAAAACGAAATTTTGAGTGGTTATTTTCAAAAAGGTAAAAGATATATAGGTAAGTCTTGATTTTACTTTTTGGTAAAACATATTATACTAATGTAAGCTTAGCCTTGTTTCGAAGGTTAATGCAAAAAATGTGTATTATAAAACAAAATAAGAAACAAAAGAAAAATAAGAAACATGCTAAGGCCACGATAAAAAAAGGGTTTTTAGAGAAAAATCTGTTTAATACCAAACTTATGAACTAAAATAAACTTGTACAAAAACTTAAAGTACCTACCTCGGTACCTACTATATTATTATCAGCTATAATAACCCTAGGACATTGATAATGGACGAGATAATTTTAGTCGAAAGCACGTTGCCTGGTAACAACCCGACGCTGAAGGCGGAGGGTTGTTACCTTGGTTACGTGCTTGAGATAAAATTATGAGGCATTGGTCAATGTCCGAGGGATATTCGGTCAGAAAATTTTTGATAAAAAAATAAAATTTCTCGCAACCAAACAATTATTTATTTATTAAAAGTACAATTTGTAAAGGTGCAGTTATTAAAATTGAACAGTAACATTTGAATGGCTATTTTTTTCTACTATAGAAGATACATTATCACGCATAGTATTAATAATCTTATTGTGGTGTTCTTGGTCCATGTTTAAGTATGGTTTTATAGAATTTGGATTGTTATGACCAGTGATTTTCAGCAATTGTTGTTCTTGCACACCTTTTTTTGCCAATTCGCTAACAGCAGTTGACCTGTTTGTATGGTTTGTTATTTTTTTGTCCTTTACATTCAGGCCGACAGCTTCAGCAGACGATTTTGTCCATCCATTAATAGTATTTTGTCCAATAGGGACATTATCGTACCAACTATTGGTTTCCGTTTCCAGTGTCGATTTGGTTTTAAGAATAGCCGTGGTGAGGTTATATGCAGTGGCGGATTTACAAATTTGCCGCTAGTAGGCTATTTAATTTTTGCCGCCCCTATACCAATGACGGCTCGTGAGTTGTGAAACAGGTGAAGTGTTCGGGAAAGAAAAAGTCCAATGCAGGCGAAATGCGCCGCAGGCAAAAAATTTTTAAGACCACGCCCAAATTTGGTCAATAATTTTTAGTAAATATTTTAAAAATTTATGATTACCTACTTATTTTTATTGAAAATGAAATTTCTTTCTGCAAAGCCAGTAAAGTTCCAACTACCTTTTTTTATCCCCATTAACAGACACGGCCAACAATAAAGTTTATTTAAAAAAATACTACCTGTCGACCATGAATTGTACCATTTATTTCTGTAAGATAAAAAAAAAATTTGGGCCAACTTTGCCGCCCCCTAAAATCTGCCGCCCTAGGCTCCAGCCTACTCAGCCTAATGGTAAATCCAGCACTGGTACGCCTCGTTTTGATATCAATTTATGAAACGGGCGTACAGGGCATCTTTGACTTTCACTATTGACAATCAACCATTTACTACTTGTAGGTACAGCTCTTTGAACCGCCTTGGCAAGTTTTACTGAACACTGGATTATATTATTCAATACGATTTGTTGGAGAACCATCGTTTTTTTCTCATATTAACCGCCCAATCTTTCAGTATCATTGCCAGCTCTTCTACGCTTCTATGTTTATTTAACTCGTATATGCAAAACTCCATAAATATTCCCCACGTGTATTTGTGACTGTTTCTGGTATTTGTTGGGATTGTTTCACGCGTTAATGCAATGAAAATTTGCATTGCCAAAACGTCACATTTTGAAATTTATATAGTTGGAATATGAACTGTCAAAGTATTGGTGTCATAATAAATGATGCCTGGGTGTCATAGTGATTGAAAACCACCCGGAGTGTTGTTTTCACTTAAATGTTGATATGATTGGGTGATTTATGTAAGATGATAAAGAATAACAAAATTTAATTGGCTGTTGGGAGTGTCAAAAAATTTTCGCCAAAACATGATTTAACCCGTAACCGGTATCATGGGGTCTGGGAGACACTTGTCAGCAAATAAGGCGCAGCCGCGCCCCCACTTTCTCTTATATCATTGAGCCTTTACATCTACTTTTAAGTTGGGTAGACAGCGTATATTATTTCGTGTTAAAGTTCAAAAATTGTCTGTGCATCTAAAATAAAGCTTGTTATTTTTGTAAATTCCGGTAAGTTCTAATCAAAATTTAAGAATATTTTTTCATTTTACTGTTATTTATTTAGGTTATTTATAGATAAAAATCGTTCGGTATGTTTATTTTATATTAAAAAGAAACATGTAAATTTTAAAAATGTACTAATTTTTACTTTTCAAAATTTAAATAAATACTTTTGTGTAAATATGACTTTATTTTATAAAATTTTTACATATGTTAACTCCTAATATATCTATATTTTATAGCCTGACCATTTTCACACGCTTATAAAAATATATAGATATAGCTAGGTGTCTCACAGACCCTACTTAGCTTGTTTGTACCGAAATAAGGCATGTGATTTGTAGGTTCCCCCACTTTGCTAAATTGATTGCACTACTATAACGCGGTAAGCGGAACTTGGAATTATTTGAGGACTATGAGGACACGTCCGATGGCACCCACTACGTTTATGCAAAAAGATGAAAACAAAAATGGCACTTGTTTGAACCGGACACCCTTCAATTTATTTATGTAGTTACACGAAATGTAATGATTTTAAATGTCGAATTAGAGTCATAACGGCACAGATGGCGCCAGTGCACTGAAATTAAGAAAGATATGTTAAAAAATAAAATCATTTAAAAAATGGTAAGTCTTTCGTTTCATTGCTAAGAAGCAAATGTTTTAATAGTGTCCTGTATAAAAAGCAATGGATTAAAAATATCCTCAAAAGTAAAAGGGTAAATTGTTTCAAGAAACAATTCTTGGTTTTGGTCACCTTGGAGTGGTATAAAGATAAAAATACACCTATATGTGCAAATTTATAATAGCAGCATTTGCGCTTTCTGATAACGTTGTAAAAAGTTTTTGTTAAAAACATGTTTAATTTATTTTTATTAATAGTAGGCCTAAATATTCGATAAGTAAAACTGAACATAAATTTATGCTTTAGATTAGATTATGTACATAATACTTGACTGGGGTAAAAGCTTCCTTTATAATTCGGCTGTAAAAAAAGGAGCGGTTCCGAAAAAATCATTGTAAATTAAACAAAACAAAAATCAGTCGGTCCTCCATGAAATCACTAACTTCTTCTTTAGTATCTACCAGTAAATTAGGTTCCATTATTATGAAATAAGACTTTAGCAAAACACTGTTATATTGAGTTTTAACTATTAAGCGTGAAACCATTTTGTAACAGTTAATCGATTGCCACGTTTTCAAGTACTACTTTTTTGTTTGATATAATTAATATTAAACCACTTGATTAGCATTACGCTTTAAAATGGACACCCTTTTGGCAGGCCATTATGTTGTTGTGAGCAGCTGATGTGTTGAGTATCATTATTCTGTTGCAAAAATCATTATAGCATTATATATTTTTCTTTCAATGGGAAAGCAGGATCTTCTTAATAACGCCAAGATTCGCTTTTATTTATATAATTTATTATTTGAAATATGGCATTATAAGGGTTATTGCAGTGTTTCGAATTATTTTAGGCTGCATCCCTATTAGTGTTACCGCCGAGACGAGAGATTCTCGTCTGTCGTCTCGTCTGGCCCTCTCTCGACGAGACGAGAGACATATTTTCTCTCGAATAAAGCTCCGAGACGAGACGAGAGAATTACCCTCTCTCGTCGAGAAATTCTCGTCTCTCTCGATTTCTCTCGAGCAAAAAACGTTACTTTTTTTAGCTTTTTTAAATCTTCTTAAATTCCTCTTTGTAAAAATATACATAATGTCTATATTTGGACCAGCGGTTTTCGAGTTATTTAACTGCAAATAGTTTCATCTAGTTAGCCGTGCCTGGCCATTCACAATTACATATTTATTATGACGTTTTATCAAATTAGAAGTTTTCCATTATTATGTCATTAATTCTAAAGTAGTTTTTGGACCATTGGAATAAATTATAACAAACCTACACATAAAAGAATCATAAAGTTTAAAAATATTTTTTTGTCGTGGCCACGAAGCTATAAAACAATAATTTCTTCGATAAAAGTGTTAATAATTATTGTTTTGACAATAACTCTAAAACCAACAAAGATATCGAACTGCGGTCTTCACATTTTTGTTTGCAAATTTAATCTACTTTCCGATTATGATGTCATAGTAATACCGTATGATTTGAATTTTCGGGATAAAATCGAAAAAACTGGTCCTATTATTAGCAATTTTATTAGAAACTATCGTGTATCGTTGGATACGGCAATTAAAATACTTACATTTTTCTTCTAAACAAGCTTAAATTTAGTAAAATCGGATAAGTCATTTAAAAGTTATAGCGATTTTAATGATTACACTTTCAATAGCTTCCCCTACTCTTATCAATGTTGGTACGCCAATGAGCCTCTCGATGAGCCTTAAACCAAAATTATGCAGATTTATCTATTCTTTCTAATGATGTAACCAGAGGTATACTATAATATAGGAATTTTCGGAAAAATTAAGCTAAACTTTTAAAAATTAATTTTCTATTGTGTCCCTTTGTGGCGAAATGCGGAACTCACAAATAATTTCCAGAATTTTCTCATGACCACTTTAATCATAAAAAAATTTTCCCCAAGTTTCAATGCTTAGTAGTTTCCGAGATATGGCCGGTGGCCACCCTTAATGAAACACCCTGTATACTTGTACTACTTAAGTAAGTAAGCTACTACGTTATTGTTTGCTATGTAATTTTTGTCAGTCGTACCTAGCAAGCATAATCTATATACAGGGTGATTCATTAAGGGTGGCGACCGGCCATATCTCGGAAACTACTAGGCATAGAAACTTGGAGAAAAAAAAATTATGAATAAAGCGGTCATGAGAAAATTCTGGAAATTACTTTTAAGTTCCTCATTTCGCCGCAAGGGGGCACAATTAATTTTTTTTTTTTAATTCTAAATTTCTCCGAAATTTCCCATATTAAGGTATAACTCTCATTACATCATCGAAAAGCTTAGACAATTCTGCATCATTTTGGTTTAAGACTCATTGGCGTACCGATCTTGATAAGAGTGGGGGAAGCTATAAAATGTGTAAACATTAAAATCGCTGTAACTTGTAAACGACTTATCCGATTTTACTAAATTTAAGCTTGTTTGGAAGGGAAAGGTATGTATCTTCAATCGCCGTATTCAACAGTATACGATAGTGTTTAATAAAATTGCTAGAGGGCGCAATTTGTAATAATAACGGTTTTTCGATTTTATCCCGGAAATTCAAATCATACGGTATAACTATGACATCATAATCGAAAAGTACATGAAATTTGCAAGAAAAGATGTGAAGACCGCAGTTCGATATATTTGTTCGTTTCAGAGTTATTGCCAAAACAATAATTTTTAATACAAATTGCGCCCTCTAGCAATTTTATTAGAAACTATCTTATACCATTAGATACGACAATTGAAGGTTCTTCCAAACAAGCTTAAATTTAGTAAAATCGGATAAGTCGTTTAGAAGTTACAGCGATTTTAATGTTTACACTTTCAATAGCTTCTCCCACTCTTATCAAGTGAAACTGTAAACATTAAAATCGCTGTAACTTCTAAACGACTTAACCGATTTTACTAAATTTAAGCTTGTTTGGAAGAGAAAGGTAAGTACCTTTAATTGTCGTATCCAATGGTACAAGATAATTTCTAATAAAATTGCTAGAGGGCGCAATTTCTATTAAAAATTATTGTTTTGGCAATAACTCTGAAACGAACAAAGAGATCGAACTGCGGTCTTCACATCTTTTCTTGCAAATTTCATCTACTTTTTTATTATGATGTCATAGTTATACCGTATGATTTGAATTTCCGGGATAAAATCGAAAAAACCGTTATTATTACAAATTGCGCCCTCTAGCAATTTTATTAAACACTATCGTGTACTGTTCGATACGGCGATTGAAGATACTTACCTTTTCTTTCCAAACAAGCTTAAATTTAGTAAAATCGGATAAGTCGTTTAGAAGTTACAGCGATTTTAATGTTTACACATTTAATAGCTTCCTCCACTCTTATCAAGGTCGGTACGCCAATGAGTCTTAAACCAAAATGATGCAGAATTGTCTAAGCTTTTCGATGATGTAATGAGAGTTATACCTTAATATGAGAAATTTCGGAGAAATTTAGAATTTAAAAAAAAAAATAATTGTGCCCCCTTGCGGCGAAATGAGAAACTTAAAAGTAATTTCCAGAATTTTCTCATGACCGCTTTAATCATAATTTTTTTTCTCCCAGTTTCTATGCCTAGTAGTTTCCGAGATATGGCCGGTCGCCACCCTTAATGAATCACCCTGTATAGGTAGGTTTTGGTGGCCATAAATTTACCTACGTCTAGCCCAACCAAAATAATACCATTTATTAAAAATATTACGACACCTTCAAGTAGGCTACATATTCTTGTATCCGAAAACATATATGGTTCATACGTTCCATTCCATTTGTAAGGTTTCAAAAAGTTGGGATAAATGACTTCAGGGGTTATGTCCTAGCTACATCCTAGTTTACTGAGCTTAATGACAAAATAATAGTTTACTTATTTAAGTACCAATTTAATTTTTACTATTTCTTACCTTTGCTGATATACTTAAATCTGAATAATTTCAACATCTGTCTGCCAAATTTGATGATTACCTGAAAAAGGAAAGTGAATTCAAAATTTTGGATTTATTTAAAACAAATTCTTAAGCTCTAATGTACAGTGTTCAAATAAGTGTAAATATCGGTCATGTCATATTTACGAAGGCAAAACAGTTTATTCGCAAAAAACCGGTGTTAGTTGATCGACTTAACGTTAAACTCCTGCCTACATAATAAGGACAACCAGTCACAATTTTATTCTATTTCTACTAAAACGAAATTGACAAAAGTTTTAGCGTTTCGAATGCATACATCTGTACCTATAATATTTTTATTATTTTTATGTTGGATTGCACAACACAGGCAACATTGACTGTGACATAAATGACATTGGTAAACATACTTCATTCACAATCAAAGTTACCTGATTAGTAAATCAAGAATAATTATGGTCACCGGGACACTGATTGTGAGAAAATTATAACTTTCATTGTCATTTATGTCACAGTCAAAGTTGCTGGTTATAGTTCATTTCTGTTTAAAATCTTTGTGAAGCCCGACATTAGTGCTTTAAACACAATATTATTGAAAAAGGTTCATTGACAAACAAAGCAATATTTATATGAATAAAAAATAATAATATTGTTTTTTTAATTAGATATTTCTTCAATGGTTTTATTACCCAATTAAGGCAAAACATTCTTATGTATTTTACACGTAACGGGGTAATAAGAGACGTGGCGAGGTGTTTATTTTTTACACGCATTATTTCGATAGCCACAGACGCGTAAGACGGACTTTACATTCCGCCGCACCGTATTACAGTTATAATTCCTTAGAGTCGGGGGGGGGGGGGGGGGGGGATTGAAATTAGCAACACCTCTTATCATCAAACGGAAACTAAATTCACAAAGAAACTATTACACCACAACTTTTTACAAATGTGGTAAAGGCCCGCCATATCGAAACAATTTGTTTGGAAATACAATATAATCAAAACTTGTTCACCGCATACTGCATAAATAATAGTTGTTTTTTAAAACTGTTTATCGCCACACATTCCAGACTTGCTCGGGCTGACATGTTGGCCGAACATATTCGTCGTAAATATTGCAAAGGCAAAACAATAGTTAGGCTCATTCAGAAAAAAAAGTATAGGGTGATTAATTACTTTAAAAAGAAACAATTTCTAAAACTATAAAATAATGTAATTTTCCACCCCTACTCTGTCACAGTCCAAACGATTTAACCGATTTATTAAAGTCTCGCCAATATTGTAGATATTAACTTTAAAAATTAAAGAAAGGGAGGACTTTATTTATGGACTGTGGTTATGGTAAAATACATAAAATACAGCTCTGTTAAGATAGCTAGGTATACTTTCACCCATCTTTATATCTGTACTCTATTTAATAGTAACAGAAGACTAAAAAATAAAATGAAAAGAAACAAACCATATAACTTTATCGTTTTGACTCCTGACCTTTAATAACCCCGCAAATAAGATGCATACCGCATAACATGTTTGCGTCTGCGCTTTTTTTTATTTGACAAACTAAGTCAATATAAACGTTATTTCATTTATACGTATCCTCACCTTCATAACTTCTTTCTAAATTTATTAATGCAAATTTTAAACTCGGTGCATATATACATTTTATATAATTGGTCTATCATTTACCACATAACAGAACAAAAAAGTTCTTAAAAACAACGAGTTACCGTACCTAAATCATTTGAATTTAAAATTACTTTGTTCAGGAACACAATCGAAACAATTTTCAGTTTTCAAAGGACACTGTAAAAGATATAAAAAGTTGGGAAAACATCCGATATAACTTTTAACCATTTCAACCATTTGAGGAGCTTCCAAACTTTTCCAAATATCTTTGTTTAATATTCGTTTTTAAGTTAGATTAAGATAGGTTTTTGTTCAACTTGCAAGACAGTAGTAAGGAAAGGTTCAACGGAGTTTGAACCTTATAATTTTTAGGACCTATACTTACAAAAGTGAAGTTTATTAGGTCATTATTTTTGTTTGTTTAGGTTACGAAAACGATTTATTACTGTATTAGTGATGCGATGAATTTAATACATCATTGGATATGTGACTAAATTTTTAACAATAGTTAAATTTAAATGGTCGTAGATGAAATTAATGTACATTTGGGCTATTGCATATCACAACAATCGTGGGATTACTGCGACTTGGCCTACAACCTAATAGAAGCAGTATGTCGCCTATTTATCAACCTATTGAATATGTTTAATTATCTTTAAAAAAATTGGTGTAGGATTCAAATTCTTAATGTAAAATGCTGTAACTTTTTATTGACTTTATCCTGTAAAGTGTATACGATCTTAGTTGAAACAGACAAAAAAACTAAAAAAATTTTCATGACAGACTTGTCAAGTCCACGTGGACTATCTTAGAACATCTGTATAGGGAGCGATCAATACTAATTTTGTTATATTATTTGTATTGTGGTTTCAATGTGTGATGCAGTAAATTGATGGTACCCTCAATATTTACGTTGTCTCAACTGACTTCGTATGAATATATATTATATCCCAAAGAAAATAAATAAACAATTAAATATTGTTCGTATATGCTTGACTGTAATAAAAATGCTCAAGCTATCGATGATGTAATAATAATAACCATAAAATGGTTAGTGGAGGTTATTTTGTTGGGGATAACTGAAGACCTATTATATTTTAAAATATCTAACGAATTAAAATATTTTACTATAAATAGATCATTTTTCAAGAGATTTCAAAAAAATGTTTATAGCAATTAATTTTCCCCAACCATGACAACTCCCATGATATGCCGCTATTAATTATTGTTACGGAAAATAAAGTATTACCGACTAATGAAATTTTTTACAATAAATAGATCATTTTTCCAGAGATTTTTTTAAAATGTTTATAATAGCAATTAATTTCCCCCAACTATGTCAACTCCCATGATATGCCACTATAAATTCATGTTATGGGAAATAAAGTATTATCGAACGTAGGGTAAAGTCGCCTAAATCGTACCACTGCGATTTTTCAAATTAGGTGATAAATTGTACGATATCCATCGGTTGTGGTGCCGGTTGTGTTTCCATAAGCGGGAAAAGCAAGTTAAAAAAATTCGGCTATTTTTATGTTAATTTTATTTATTTATTGTCATTGACAGTTTCCGATGACATTTAAATACATTAAGTTTTTCCTGGGGAATAGAAAAGCTAAATTTGTCTTGGAATAAATCAATTTGCATTCATCAACAGGAAAAAATACACCTTAACAAAAAAAAGTAAGACTGTTTCTATTATATTAATGAGCTGGAGAAAAAATATGCTCTAAGGACAAAAAAGAAGATATAAAAAATGGAAAGGAAATTGTCAAGAAAGATATCTTTCTAGGAAAAAAGTCAAAACAAAAAACTAAAACAACTAAGCCATCACAGAAAAATGAGACAATAGTCGAAAATAATGCGGATGAATGGTTCTGCATAATATACCAGGAGTGTATTGTCGAAGATATGATAAAATGTATTATCTAATTGTAGGAAATAGTCACATGAAATGTGTTCCAACCTGACGCTTTTTTCTAAGAGTGAGTACGTGCGCGGCTTTTATTTGTAAATTTGAAATTTTTTTAAAAGTACTGACTTACGGTAGATTTTTTTTTAAATGACGTTTCTTTGTTTTTTTTTTTGTAAAATACCTACTTAATATAAAAGCCAATTTTGTATAATTTTTTCTTCTTTATATGCGAACAACAAACTGTACCCTTTTTTTATTTAATATACCCCAAAAGAGCACTGTGGTACGCAGGGCCGTTTCTGGCCTGTTGGCCGCCCTTGTGCGACATATGAACTGGCTGCCCTTTAAATCAAATCAGTTAGTATTTTACAATTACCTACCTGAAATTATGGCGCAAAGCAATTGTCAGAAAAATAAATTTTTCTTTTATTCATACTTACCTACAGAGGGGCTCAGCAATTTGGCTTTCAATGGCGATAAGGGCCAAGCCACTAATCCTTTCTTTGAAACTTTGAAAAACTGCGTTCGATAGATGCAACAGTAACAGACAGAGTAATAAAAATTCTCAGCGCAACACAAAGATTTGAAAATGATGAGATTAAAACTTTTTCAGCTATGAATTTTAGCGTATCTACAATTATTATTTTGTACGTTTTATTGGAAAAATTTCTCGGAACGACAAAATTTCCTGGTCGAGCTCTGAGCGATCAATATCTTTGTTTGTGGGACTTCCTTGCTATTAAAGCGCTATATCGAGATCTTTGCAGGATTTTAACAATTTCTCGTCATTTATGGCATTAGCTTCATAGAAGTTCGACAAAAACCCAAAAGTTTCATTACACTTATTAAGTGAAACGAATCTCTCCTTAATTGATTCTATCGCAATATCCAAAGAACAAGTAACCGGTGCCCATAAAGGGTTTCCTCCCTGGCAAAAAAAAAATATATATCCAAAATCGAAAAATAAAAATTCACATTGAAACTCTGTTTGGCCTCGACGATGGGGTCATCTTTTAATTCGTAATCAAAATGTCTGGGTACTTTTTTTCGGCGTCGGAAAAGTTATTTGTAACAGCATTTGAAACCGGACATCGGCGGCAAATTTAAATAGGTTGCGTTCTTTTGCCCTGTGAGTATTTGTGCCCCCACCTACCCTACTACCAAATTAATAAGACCTATAGTTAAATTCACATAAAGTTTTAATGCCAAATGTCAAGACTTGTCACTGTCTAGTTACTTTAGATTGCACCAACTTACTAAATTTCTTATACAGCTGAGATTGGTCAGTGTTTTTTCTTTTTCTTTTCTGGAATTGTTCGGCCAACTCTTTTTATTTCTATCTCTTTTTAATCGTATGAAATAATACAAGATAGACATACTTTGTGTGCAGTACAATTATACTAATTAAATTTAGCCATTAGAAATTTATATTTTATGAGTTGCTGCAGTATTTGACAAGTATGACAGAACTGAAATGTCACGGCATTAAAAGTTTATGTGAATTCAACTATACCTACATAATTATTCAAATAATATCAATTAGTTTTAATTTTTTGAGTAAACCTAAGACAAAATGTAATTGACGTGGGTTGCAGGGCGGCCACCTTCGTTGAAAATTATTTTTATTTTTCCGATACTTATCTATCTAAAAAGAAATCTCTAATTAACACAAAGGGCGGCTGCCTCATTCTTAACAGCTACTGCATAATTTTTTTTTGAAAACTGAATTTACCATTCTTATTTGACCCTTCATATTTATGAAATCTCCTAGAATTTTTTTTTACGTCTAACATTTTTTTCTGTGAAACTGCAGGCGGCTTTCGCCGCCCTATAACTTTGGCCGCCCTTGTGCGGGGGCACTCCCAGCACACCACTCAGAAACGGCCCTGGTGGTACGATTTAGGCAACCAGTTTCCCAAATCGTACCGTTTGCAGCCTCTTACAGAAACTACCTACTGTTTGTTAAATATTATATAAAAAATAATACTTTTAAAATTGCACTTAAGCGTGTTCAAAAGACCGAGCTATTATTTTAAACTAAAAAATATATATGTATTTCTTTAATCAGGTTGTAAGAAAAAAAAATAAAAACCAAAAAGTGGGACAACCTTACACTATACTAACCTCCACCCGTTAAGGCCTTGGTTGAATAAAAAAAACAGTCAGAAACCACAACGATCGTTCTAATTGGTAAAGCTGGTTTTAACCCACAGAGTTTCCAAAAATGAATATAAAAATAACGGTTACTATCTTTTTTACCAGCAATTTTTATCCATTTTAGATGTGGGTTGGTAGATAGTTTTTTTTATAGAAAAATAGTAATAATATTTCTACCAATGCGGATAATAAAACTGCATTGTTATCATTCAATCGAATAAATGCAGTGACTATTGAATGTAGAATTCAATTTAGATCTCATGGGAATCGACACCTTTATCCATCATATCAATAATATTTTTATTACGCCATTGGGCCCAACCTGCATATTAGCCAGTAAAACGAATTCCCATATGGAATAAGGATGAGACGAAAGTATCGACATTTTATAGCACGTAGTCAGACAATCGGACAATTTAGTGACCACTCTAATTAGAGAAAATTTAGGATAAACCAAACGGAGTAAAGGACATCTTTGATCATAATAAATGTTCCAATTTTATTTAAATGCTAGATATACCTTTATCTATATTTTATTTATCTCGATCGTATTTTTATTTTTTACATGACTGCGTTTGGATAAAATGAAGTGTCTTTAAATCTTCAATTCAATTCTTGGCTGATTAACAATCACCACAAGCGTCTGGGTCCTATAAGCGGCGGACATGCTCATTAGGTTTGGTCTATTTCGTGTCGATAGTTCAAGATTCACGCAACGCATCTTGACATATTGGCGGGATGTAGCAATGTTTAAAAGTATGTTTATTGAGTATAGAAAAAATTACATATTTTTATCCTTCTTCTACTAGTTAAGAAAACCCCAGTATCGAAATTGTTTCTGTTATGTTTATTTATATATTTATTTTAAATTACCCTTTATTTACTTTAGTATAATACTCCACATAGATACAGAAAGTATTTTACACATCACAAAACGCCAAAACAAACTAACTTTAGGAAAATTAGTCAAATGATTGGTCAATAACAAACTAAAGTTAATAGGAAATTTATGGTTATCAAATGGGTTCGAATTTTATCACATTGACTTTCGACACGAAAAAATGCTAACTTAATACGCATGTCCACGGATTATACGAGGTCTGTACCCAGACGCTTGTTACAGATGATCACCTTGCCATCTGGTGTTTAGTCAGAAAGTAAGAAATCTAACGACCCATGAAGATGATTTAAGCGTTATCCAATTTGGGTGGTGTGGTAGCTCTGTTTTTCCATATCCAATTTAAGATTGATGTTGCAGCACTAAAAAGAGTTTTAATTTTCCCGGCTTTGTATAATTTGTATACCTACTGATCTTTTAGTCTCGCTTCGTAATATACTCCACCTATATCGGACACAACTTTTATTATTTATCTCGTAATGAACGGAAAAAAAAACCTTAACATAATTACAGGGGAAAATGTTTATTCTGATTGGTATCAAACGCCTTTTGAAATCTCTAATAAATAATATTTGATTAGAAAAATAAGATTTTACTTTTAATTACTAATGTTTTGGAAGAATAGTTAAAAATATTTTATTTAAATTTCAACACTTAAGACATTTAGTTAGAGACTGTACGCTTTCTATAGTTAATAAAATATTAATTCCACTAAAACTAATTTACTGAGATTTATGTCAAAAAGAAGTACTATATCAGGGCAATTAAATCAAACTACATATTTAATAACTTAGTGTACTCGAGTTCTGAAGATAAAATAAAGGGGTTAGAAGCAAAACGACCTAAGTAACAAAATGTTTATTTTGACAAAAAAGCCTCCAACGATTGGTACCTATTAAAAATTCTTCACATTTTTAAGAATAAAACATTAATTATCACAAAAAAATAATTTATGCTGAATATCATAATATTATACTTTTTAAAACTATCATTCAAAATTCCTAGCATTATGCCTTAATTCCTTAAGTAAAATAAAATTCTCCATTGCAAGTAACATGACCTTGGAATAAAATCGTCTTGATTTCCAAAAACTAAGTCATAATATTTTATTCCGGAATATAATAATTTAGGCTTATTTTAATTAAATTATAGCTATGATAAAAATCGATGGTTTCTCGTAAATGCATGTTTTTACTTGACCGAATAAATTTAAATCTTCTCCATTCGACCTTAATGCCAGAACCAGAATGCCTTAATTAAAATTCTAATTAAAGTATATAATTGTTTGAATTCAATATTTGATTGCAAGATCGATACCAATTTAAACTATTTATTTGGATGAAACATAATATTGTTAAGTAGAAAAAAAACTTTTTTATGGCCTTCCTCAAATAAAGTAGAAACGTTAGGTTTGTTCCTTACCAACAAGGATAAGTTTTTACCACCAAACGGCAACCCTGACTGAGATTCAAGTATGTGTCAATGAGATTTACGCGGCAGCCAAATTTCCTATACACATTATAGAAGCATCATAGAGAAACTGGTTTGTTCACTATATTTTTTTCTGAATAGAGGTAGTTTTTTAATGACTTTTATGAATAAAAAAGCAGTTTTATAAGTTTTAATCAACCTTCTATCACCTAAGTTAAGAGTAATCAGAATATCATATCACCCAAGCCTAGTTTAATTTCTAGTAGGTACAACATATTTATTGTCAATGTCAGTATTAAAATAGAAAATGCTAGCTTACTGTTTACAAAGCAGAAAGGATAAGAGAAGCTAAGCATCAGACAAAGAAAAACAAGATATAACAACCGTATTTTTTCACTTACAATTCGATAGTCCAACAAACTTGGCATATCGATATTGGGATCTCTCCCTTTCCACGACAAATTGAAAAGACCTATGATATGATTATATGGGGACCACGTCATATCGTTTCCCATCATCCATTCAATTTCAGAAAAATGATTTAACTTGACGTTGTTGAGTGCGAGTACAAACGATCAGCAATTTCGGGAGCGATCTCGATGGGTTTTTGTCAAAAGAGAGACGATAATATCGTTCAGAATGTTTTAATGAAGCTGCCGTAAGATTACAATTTAACCCTTTTTTGTAGGCATATACACTATAAACTTGTCCGAGAAAAACAATTATCTACAATTTACTTTCAATAGTGAATCAATGAAATTTTGAAACACTTCCAAACATCTTATTTACGAATGCCATTTAGTAGTCATTATGGTTTACCTTACCTAATTTCTTTAAATTAGTATTATTTTATATGCAGCTTTCAATATTAAAACAAGAAACAAAATAGTTTGTATAGTTAATTTTAATAGAGAAATTTTGGAACGCTTAAAATAACAACAGTAAAACACAGTGTTATGGTTAATTTTATTAACGATAACGATTACGGTGACAATTACAAGAATAGATTTTAAACGTCTTAAAAATAAATAATTTGATAGATGCAAACATCATTGACATGAGTCAATCAACAATGGAAAAGGACGAAAAGGTACAAAAATGTACGGTTATTTTGGATTCCTGAGTTATGTTGCCAAGTCATTTACAAAAAAAATATAATTACAAAGAAAAAAGAAAAGCATAAAGTCTTTCTCCACAATTTTTATTAAAAAAAAAACCAGGCGAACCTAGAATGATTCAAAATATATAGAATCGACATGTTTCGAGTCTAGAAACACTCATCATCAGGAAAAACAAGTAAATATAAAAAGCTGATGTTATTAGCAATAGAGAAAATAAGTAGTGGTACTAAGCCGTAATGAAGCCTTCGATGGTATACATGAGGAGTAAAAAAACTTAATATAGCAGAAGACAGGAAATATCACAGCACACTAAAAGGTCAAAGAACAGTGTCAAGATACTCTGGGTGGGAAACGAAGAGAAAAATAAGAAATTTTTTAAAAAATACTTTGTAAAAGTCATTCAAAATGTATGTGATAAAATAGTTTTACTTTTGATTCAGTAAGGTTGGAGACATGTGCATGGGAGTGGTCAAAAAAAGGGAGGAAAGAAAATGTTTTTGGTTTTTGTATAAAAGACGTGTAGGTACTTTCATTTAGCTTTAAACAAAATGCTGTTGGGCTGGGGTAACTGAGCCGTAACAAGCTTGGTACCCCAACAGCATTTTGTTTTAAGCTAAATGAAAGCACCTACACGTCTTTTATACAAAAACCCAAAAAAGCCCGGTCGTAGCTCAGTGGTAGAGATACCGCTTACGGCCGTGGCGATCCGGGTTCGATTCCCGGAGTGGGCATACGCATAATAAAAAAAGTATGACCGAATTTTAGTTGGTTGGTGTAAGATCGTCTTTCGGAGGAGACGTAAAGCTGTCGGTCCCGGCTATCTCTGGTCGTTAAGTCACGCTAGAGGCGCTTGCGCGATCTGAAAACTCTAGCACCAGACTTGAGCACCACAAGTTACACGAACTTAACTTTTTTTTTATACAAATACCAAAAAAATTTTCTTTCCCCCCTTTTTTTGACCACTTCCATGCACATGTCTCCAACCTTACTGAATCAAAAGTAAAAATATTTTATCACATACATTTAGAATGACGACTTTTACAAAGTTTTTTTAAAAAAATTCTTATTTTTCTCTTTATTTCCCACCCAGAGTATCTTGACACTGTTCTTTGACCTTTCAGTGTGCTGTTATATTTCCTGTCTTCTGCTATATTAAGTTTTTTCACTCCTCATGTATACCATCGAAGGCTCCATTACGGCTTAGTACCACTACTTATTTTCTCTATTGCTAATAACATCAGCTTTTTATTATTTACTTGTTTTTCCTGATGATGAGTGTTTCTACACTCGAAACATGTTGATTCTATATATTTTGAATCATTCTAGGTTCGCCTGGTTTTTTTTTAATTGTGGAGAAAGACTTTATGCTTTTCTTTTTTCTTTATTATTTCACTCCACTTTGAGTATGGACTACTTCCTCAAAAATATAATAACATTTCTTACCGCAGCGTTATTTTATGATTTACATAAAGTAAAATTTTGAATTATGTATAAAAAAAAACATTTTCTGTTCGGTTTTATCTAAACTACAGTTATAAAGTTATTTCAATTTTTTTAAGTGTTTTTCGAAAAATGATCGTGTCCGAAATATATTCTTATTAAATTATATAGGTAAGTATTGGCAACATGGCAACTTAAGCAAAATAAGAATAACCATAACGATAGCCTTCCTTATATCTCCGTAATTAACGAAGCTCGTTATCGTTAATAAAGGAATCGCTGCCTCGTTTTAGTACTGCGCATGCTCAGAATAAGGATAACGATAACGACAGGCTAAAATAAGAGTTCCAAAATATCTCTATTAGAGACTTTTTGCACCTCTTAATTCGACATTCTTTTGTGGTTATGGTTATTCTGAGCATGCGCAATGTCAGAAATCCTTATGGTTATGCTTAAACTGCATGGTCGCCGGAACATACAAAAGTTATGAAGCATCATTGCTATGAATTAAAATTGTGATAAGCAATTAATTAAAATCCAAAGCAATAGTAGCTTTACATTAAAATATACAACTTAATCAAATTATTATTAGGTTAGGTATTTTATTTTGTTTAGGTGCGCCGGCGCCAAATTAATAACTACAGACAGAACGTATAGGCGCTGCAAAATCTCTGGTTTTAACAGTGGCGCTAATCGTTATGTTTAATAAAGTTAACCATAACGGAGCTAAAAACTGATATTAATTTAAGAGGTGCAAAAAGTCTCTATTGTGTCGCTATAATAGCAACAAAAATGTACAACCAATATTAAGTTATACCAAGCAGTATTGAGATCGAAAGACTAGAAGTTGTATGTAATATTTTGAACAAAACAGATTCTTATCTAGCCAGTATTTTATTTGTATTTTTTTTTCACTCTCTTCTCTCAAATTTAAGGTATCTATGAAAATTGTCTTTGGCAGACGAATACACAAGCAGATACCGAGTAAACAAAAATCATGGTTTAGTGAGTTCTACTTTAACTAGCATATCTTCAAGTTTTAAATCTATTTAACTTCCCTTAAAAATTATTTGCCATTCGTATTATTGTTTCAAATCTTTGATTGTTCCACAGCTGCTTCAAACTTTCCCAAAATATTTATTTGATTATAAACCCTTGTTTTCAACTTAAACTGTTCTTACCGAATTTTAAAACTAATATTATACAAAAATATTCAGACAGAAAACTTCTTAAGCAGTTCGAATGCCGAAAAGTTTTATCGAATTTGATTCTTAAGTTTTTGCAACTTTTACAATTCCTTTTGGAACCAAAACTTTTTTGTTTTTTAGAAACGCTATTTCACTTTTACAATTTTAGATAAGATTTTAAAAAAGTACGAGGGCACTAGCAAAGTGTTGCTTTTTGTCTTTTAAAATTTTTGGCATGTCACTGCACTGGTCGTCAATTTATATACACAGTCGTGTGGTATAAATAAAATCATTTGACATTTTAAGTAAATACTTTAGAGGCATATAAAAATTAAATCTACCTCAAAAATCCAATCTGGCACAAAATGTACATCGTAATAAATAAACAAATCATTATGGTTATAATCTAGATACTATTTAAACTTAAAACTTTTTCACGTATTCGACATTTAAAACACACCTTACTCAAAACTAAACGTTTATTTGAAGAAATTTATAGCTGTTTTAAACTGTTGATAGTACGTTACCCAGGGTGTTCCAACCCCGAGACAATTATTGTTACAAGACATACTTTCACTAAATCTACTTACAAAATCCTCAATAATCCTGTCACATCAGAACCGTCATTTTAACTACTTTTCAACGGCTGTTAGACTACGGCTGACTGGCATCGCCGGTCCGTTAACTGGACGAATGCGAATGTATGGAGTCGAATTTTTGAATTTACTATTTCATCTAGTTTGAATGGTCTTTATTTAATTTTTAAGACGGTTTATTAAAAAAAAGACATAGTGATTTGATTCTCTAGGATAGGTATGCAAGGATTCATCCACTTAAATAATATTATTTTGATAAATAATTTCCATAAATCCCTGTTATATGTTTGAATTTCTTGATAACTTGAAAGATATTATACAGGGTGAGTTTTTTAAAGTGTTACAAGGCGAGATAGGGGGGGGGGACACATTTAAACATATTTTTGATACCCCCTTTTCCCATTTTAAGGGGCGGGTGGTAACTTTGGAATTTTAAATAAGATAATGTAGGTATTTTTTTTTGGTAAATACAAACCTACGTAAAAAACCACGTACGTATACAAAAATGTTTTGATTGGCTCCCCTGGTTACGAAATTATGATTTGATAGGTTATAAAATTTAAAAAATACATTTAATTTTAACTTATCATCTTCAGAAGATGTTCGAAATGTCTCCCTTCAACTTCCAAACATTTTGTCACTCTTTTTCGGAATGAATATCGTACCCGTTGTAACATTTCAGGTCTCACTAATAAGCATGCAACGCGGATTCGGTCTTTCATATCATCTAAAGTTGTAGGTGTAGCCGCCCTCACTTTGTCTTTTATAAAACCCTATAGGAAAAAGTTAAGGTGGTCAAATCCGGGGACCTGGTAGGCCAATAATTTACCGAACCAGCTCGACCAATCCACCTGTTTTCAAACAATTCGTTCAACTCATTACGGGCCTGTATCGCATAATGCGGTGGAGCTCCGTTCTGTTGAAACCACATGCAAGGAGTTATGTTTTGGTTTAATAATTGGGGTAGTTGGTTCCTTAAAAAATCTGTATACACTGAGAGAAATGCATTATAACCCTTATGAGAATTCTTATAAACATCATAAGAATATTTAATACTATTTGGGACAGCAATACGTGCTAATAGCATATATACACCAGATATAGTTAAGACCAGTGCATAAGAGTAAATAGCTATGTTATATTGTTTATATGATATGGATTGTAACCATAAAGGTTTGTTCCCTAGCGAATATAAAACATGCTTATACCCATTATACATTAGTTGGAAATGAGTATAATCCAGTTTTATAATGGGTATAACTGTTTAGTTGCTAATACAAAACAGTTTTATAATAGTTATAATGTGGTAGTATATATTTGAAAGGATTACAAAAAAAATAGGTAAACATTACAAAGGTCTTTATTAAACTTGAACAAAAACAACAAAAGGCCATTTCTCCTTAACGCTTACAAATACTAAGGAACAACAAAAAACCTGAAATCATAAATACAGCTTTTAGGTTACCAAAAATAGTTACACTTTATTATGTCGCTTACAAATTGCTAAATACAGACGTTACAAAACTAAGACCCAAACCAAATATAAGTGAGATAGAGTTATTATTATGAGCTAGTGTATCTCAAAATTCACAAAAATTGACTAAGACATACGTATGGAATTATTCCGTTTCGTCCAATTTTATTTTAGTTGTATTCATGTTATATATTTTGCAAAGAAAAATAAAATAAAATAGCTACTGATTTGGAATTTTAGGATCAGAATTGTTATTTGAGACTTAAAAATGCATTTATATAAACATTTAGGTTAACAATTTTACAAAATTAAAAGATCTTTTGATTCATCGTTGACTGACAATCTTTTATTTTCTATAGATATCAGTCATATTATACGAAAGCAATGCCAAAGCTAATGTTTGTGAATTTTAAGATAAACCAACCACACATAAGTAATAATAGGTACTTACCCCCTTAAAATGGGTTTGGGTTTGAGTTTTGCGAACTATAACATGATTATGTACAGTTGAATATGTTATCCATATTTTATTATTTTATACATACAGAAAAAGTTCAGCCACTAAACACAGAACACACAATCCGCGGAGCCCGGGGAACAAAGCAAATGGCCACCGTGTCCCGTGTAAATGTTTGAAGTTTCCCCCACTCATCGCGAAATAGAAGTGTGTTGCATACCCGTTAATAAATGTTTATTATGAACCACTATTTTAAATAATACCCTAAATAAAGCGTTTTATCGTTGGTATAATCCTAAAAACAGTTTTTTATTTCCAATAAGAATATTTTACTGAAACACATTCTTATAGTAACTGGCTTATATGTAGTATTATTCTGTCTTATTGTACGTATAAATAACGATGTAGCAATTCTGTATGTTGTTTGTTAGTTAATTTTTTTATGTAGTTAGAGATTGTTGAATAGTAATTATTAAAAATGTTGCTACTGATATAAGATAATTCTTAACAATTCTGTTTAATTAGTCGATTTCCCTCTGTGTACATTTTTCCATTTAAGTGGCCTACAAAGAAATGCGGGCCAATAACTTTATCTCCGATTATACCACACCATACATTAATTGACCAAGAATGTTGATTTGGCAACAAACAAACCACAAAATAAAGAATTTAATTTCTACCGACAAGGGATAACTTAAAATCCTATCTATAGCCACAATTATGAAAAGTAGCTTCGTCAGAAAAAACAGTTCTTGAGGAACCTGTTATTTCCTTGCATTTGTCTCGTTACCCAATTCTTGCCCATATAGCTCTTGGTGGAGTGTAACGTGACATGGATGGAATTTGTACAAGTGCAATATGGTCAGAACTGATTTCTGACTTATTCCAGCATCTCTAGCAAGCCGCCTGGAACCTACATGCGGGTCAATAGCTACAATTCCTAAAACTCCAACTGCCCTATTTTTATCCATTTTAGTTCGCTTTCGAACTCGTGGTTTTGTCGTCAGGCTGCCTGTAGTACGACTTCTGGTTTCCAGCCTTTTAAATGCCATGTAAGAATTCGGATTATAAGGAAACCTCTCCGCCCACACTAATTCAGCTTGTCTGTAGTTTTTTCTGCACTTCCCCAAAATTAACAACATATCAACTTGCACACTAAAATTCGCTTCGATGTTTAATTAACCAGACTGAGAAATAAACGTTAAATCGTAAAAAATCTTAACTGACATTAGTTAAAACAACGCATTTCCCTGGAAACGAGTAATAATTTTAAAATAAGGGAACTTGATTTATTGGTATTTTTTTTTTTATCAAAATTTAATAAATAAGTTGGAGTTAAATGGTAAATTATTTTAAATAAATCATAATTTCGTAACCAGGGAAGCAAATCAAAACAATTTTTGTATACGTACGTAGTTTTTAGCGTACACAGAGAGAAATCGACTAATTAAACAGAATTGTTAAGAATTATCTTATATTAGTAGCAACATTTTTAATAATTACTATTAAATAATCTTTAACTACAACAAAAAAATTAACTAACAAACAACATATAGAATTGCTAACTCGTTATTTATACGTACAATAAGACAGAATAATACTACATATAAGCCAGTTATTGTAAAGAATGTGTTTCAGTAAAATATTCTTATTGGAAATAAAAAATTGTTTTTAGGATTATACCAACGATAAAACGCTTTATTTCGGGTATTATTTAAAATAGTGGTTCATATTAAACATTTATTAATGGGCATGCAACGCACTTCTATTTCGCGATGAGTGGGGGAAACTTCAAAAATTTACACGGGACACGGTGGCCATTTGCTTTGTTCCCCGGGCTTCGCGTATTGTGTGTTTAGTGGCTGAACTTTTTCTGTATGTATTGTATAAAATAATAAAATATGAATAATATATTCAACTGTATAGGTACTGTAACTGTAACTATTATAGTTTGCAAAACTCAAACCCAACCCATTTTAAGGGGGTAAGTACCTATTATTACTTATGTGTGGTTGGTTTATCTTAAAATTCACAAACATTAGCTTTGGCATTGCTTTCGTATAATATGACTGATGACTGATATCTATAGAAAATAAGATTGCCAGTCTTATAAATATATAACGATTAATCAAAATATCTTTTAATTTTGTAAAATTGTTAACCCAAATGTTCATATAAATGCATTAATGATTTGAAAAATCTACCTATAACTGTCGATTCATTTTTACTATTTTTTATAATATAATGTTGTAAGCAATAAAATAATTTAGACTATTATAATAACTTACAATTCTAATCCTACAATTCCAAATCAGTTATAGCTATTTTATTTTATTTTATTTTTCTTTGCAAAATATATAATATGAATACAACTAAAATAAAATTGGACGAAACGGAATAATTCCATACGTATGCCTTAGTTAAGTTTTGTGAATTTTGAGATAAACTAGCTCATAATAATAACCATAACTCAATTATATTTGGTTTGGGTCTTAGTTTTGTAATTTGTAAATTGTAAATTTAGCAATTTGTAACCGACATAATAAAGTGTAAATATTGTTTGTATTTGTGGTAACCTAAAAGCTGTATTTATGATTTTAGATTTTTTTTTTGTTCCTTAGTATTTGTAAGCGTTAAGGAGAAATGGCCTTATTTGTGTTGTTTTTGTTCAAGTATAATAATGACCTTTGTTTACCTATATATTTTTTGTATTTTTTGTATTCCTTTCAAATATATACTACCCCTAGAGGACAAAATTTTAAAACCCAAAAAATAGTATAAAACCGTTTGGTATTAGCAACTAAACAGTTTTATAATAGGTATAATAGGTATAAAACTGTTTAGTTGCTAATACAAAAGGTTGTTTAGTTGGTATAAACTGTTTTGTATTAGCAACTAAACAGTTTTATACCCATTATAAAACTGGATTATACTCATTTTCAACTAATGTATAATGGGTATAAGCACGTTTTATATTCGCTATGGAACAAACCTTTAGGGTTACAATCCATGTCATATAAACAGTATAACATAGCTATTTACTCTTATGCACTGGTCTTAACTATATCTGGTGTATATATGCTATTAGCACGTATTGCTGTCCCAAATAGTATTAAATATTCTTATGATGTTTATAAGAATTCTCATAAGGGTTATAATGCATTTCTCTCAGTGTAGGTTCGTATTTACCAAAAAAAAGTACATTACCTCATTTAAAATTCCAAAGTTACCCCTCGCCCCTCAAAATGGGGAAAGGGGTTAGACATCAAAATAAATGTGTCCCCCCATCACCCCATTCCCTCACTAAAATTTCAAGAATATATTTTATACCGTTTTTGAGATTTCGCCTTGTAACACTTTAAAATAACCCTGTAGAGTTCAAAAATTGATTCCCAAGATTAAATACCATGGGACAAAGAAAACTCTCTGCGCAGAATATTTTGTTTGTTTCTCTAAAAGGAAGCCAAAACAGCATTTTTCTTTCCACGAATAATGAAGCTGTGAGGTTTGAAAAAAGGCTCCATACGTAAACTTAACATTTTTATACCCGATTTATTTCTATATTATCCTCAAAGAGAGCCATCTGTTATGGCAACAAAAAGATATTCAACGTGTATTTATAGCAATTTTATTGGTAATTTTGTTTTATACGACCGGCCGGCCGTAAAATTTGAATTTCAGGCCTAAGCATCGTGTCCCCGCTTCAATTTGAGTTAATAAATTTCCAGGGCTATAAAGTGCAATATTTAGGAAGATACGAGTGTTTAACGAAAAGCCGTGACACTAAAAACAGTATAATTAAAATATACATTTAAAATTTAGAAGAATGAAGAAGAAGAAAGTGTGTAAATTTCCAGTGCTATAAAGTGCAATATTTAGGAAGATACGAGTGTTTAACGAAAAGCCGTGACACTAAAAACAGTATAATTAAAATATACATTTAAAATTTAGCAGAATGAAGAAGAAGAAAGTGTGTCAATAAAGGGGTGTCCGCTTATAAAGGACCATAATAACCTAAAATACACCACCAATAAACGGCTTAACATTACAAGATTTTCAATAATAAGTAAGCAAATAATTTATAGCGTTTAAAGTTTACTGCTCACGGGCACTCAAGTGCTATCCGCGACAGTTGTGTGTTAAGTTGTCGAAATCGAGTGATCTTCATTCGCTTAATCTGAAATTCGGTAGCGAATAGATACTCTTCTTCGATCTAAACATTTTTACATAGTAACAGAGTAAAAATTTGAACGAACTTATTTTTACTAAAATTTATAAATAGTTTTACAGACAGAGAATTTAAATTTTACAAATTTTTTTATCAACTAATGTACCTACAAGTTATTGTGTAGGAATTTATGAGTAGTTATGTAAATACTCTGTAATAAATGTAGTTTTTATCAGATTATCTTACGAAAAAGTAAAATAATTCTTTGTAAAAAGAATCTCCACAAAAATAATTTTAACTAAACTATTATATGAAATTGTAAAGTCACTGACTGACTGACTGACAGACTGATTCATCAAGGCCCAGCCTAAACTCCTAATCCGAGAATCATGAAGTTTCGAGAATGTCTTCTCCTTATAACGTGAACATCAATCAATAAAGAAGGAATTCTTCGAAAATCAACCCTTAAGTAAAACAGAAGGGTAGAATTTTTATAGAAATTTCTGAAGGTATCTCGAAACAAAAACTGGGAGGATAAAAATTGGTATATAAGTTCCTTTATAAGTAATAATACATAAGTATACGTGTTTCGTCTTTTGTTCAAAATTCAGTTAGGGGTTGAAAAACTGTCTATAATTTTAAGATATATATTAATGAAGTTGTGTAATATTATTACTCTGTTAAAATAAGCAAGTACGTGTCTGGATGTTTTGGAAAATTTTGCACCTAGGGGGTAGAAGTGGAGGGATGGGGTTTCTAACGCAACCGCGAGAGAAAACGATATAAGTAAAAAAGTTTAAACAAATTCTTCGCTTAAAACATATAAACATGTGTTTAGGCATAAAGGCATTTGGCATTTACGAAAATGTTGCCACTTGGCGGAAGAAAAATGAGATATGGAAGTGGTTTAAACCAGTTTAAATGCGGAAAATATATTTTTGGTTCTAATTTCTTGAATCTCAGCATAAATACTCTTATACACAATTAACGAAATACATATTTCTTAATTTTTTTTAGATCGGTCCCTTAATGGATACAAAGTGGGTATAAAATTTATATTGGAAAAGTATTTTTGTCAGATTTTCTTGAAACTCAGGATAAATACTATAAACACGAGTAATGAAACACTAATCTTTTTACTTCTGCCTCTAAAGGGATGATAATGTCATTTCTGCATTCATCTCTTATAACATACCTAACTTATTAAATATTTTTTAAAAACAGGTTACCACACTATAAATAAATTAAATAGGGAAATTTAATAAAAAGGCGGAAAATGAAAATGAATTTAAAAAAATTGTTGGGTATTTTTGTGAAATATTAATTTTTCTAAAAATCGGTGAAATCACTGTATTTTATACTTTTTAAAAGTTTAAAGTGTTTTTTTCGTTTTTTCCAATATATTTTTTGAATTATCCATAGTGTAATATGAAACATACTTTCTGTACAAATATCTACCCTATATCCAATTAAAAAAAAATACTTAGGTTTAACAAAAGAAGCATGACTTACATGAAATTCATAGTTATTATAGTTATAGTCCATAGAAATTGTATCTTTTCAAAGAAGCTCGATGGTACACTTCTCTATCTCAAAAAGTATCAGTTGCAAAAATATGTTTTTAAAAAATATGATTCTCGAGGGCGAGATCACTCTTTAAACGTTTTTTATTTAATCTTTATCGAATCAAGGAAAATGAAACAGCTATTTAAATGGGAAATGTTACTATTTAATTTTTAGCCTCTAAATGACTTAAAACTTGGTGCATTCCATTTATATAAAAAAGCATAATGTGACACAGAAACATTCATGGTTATCGGTTTACGGAATTCTATTGTAAACCATGCGACCATTTGTTTTTAGTGAATTTATCATAAAACCACCTAGACTTTAAAGTCAAAATGGGTTATTTTAATTATTCATATATAATACAAGTTGTGTCGTTTATAAAAAAAATCAGGTCATCGTAAGGCAGGTACCTGTAAAAAATGCGCCACGGGCGAATATTAAAAAAAAATAATACCTATACAAAATAAATATCGACTCACTTGCCTTTATTAGCTAAAGAGTCCTTACATGTATAATAATATTTTGCAGAGCCTGATCTTCCAAATTCGTTTGTATACCTATCGATATTATTGAATATAATATATTCTAAAAATAAAGTACCTACCTATAGTAAAAAAACGTTAAAAATATAATATGCTCCAGACTATTATAAACTATATTTAATGCATTTTGGTGTAATAAATTTACTGTTTTCTATCCATTAATTGTTTATAAGGAACCAGCGAGCGCTAATATGTAAAAATCATTTTTCAAAATCTACAATAAGTAAAAATACCAAATTACCTACTTCCATATCCACACTAAGAGGGTTACCCAATTATTTACCGTGCACTCTATCGCGCTTCCTGCATAAAGCCCCATCTCCATTATAACCATGCTGCGACATCTCTCCATTAATGGAGGACGTGTAATGGATAAAATTGGCAACTTATTTCCGGCAAATTGTTGCATATAGAATATCTATTAACCCTAATCGACTATGTCGATGTAATTTAATAAGGATGGAGTGGTACCTGCTTTGTTAGAAAAGAAAAACAACGCAAATAATACAGTGTGGCCTCCTTGGGAAATTTAATTCATAGAATTATAATTATATATAATATATCACCGCTCGTCGCCGCGCGCCGTCGCCGTCGCACATCCATAAATTACTAGAGCAAAACATATAATATACCGGGTGTCCACGGAAGGTGGCTCGCCCCTCTAACTTTTTTGTATTTCAAGATAATGAAATAAAATTCGGGGGATTTGTATACGACATAAAACTGCATTTTTTGACAGGTGACTTAACGTTATGGAACTTCCGGTTTAACCGGAAGTGACATAAACTTTCCATTTTTAAATGGGACACCTGGTATATTTTTACCTTTTTTGACTCCATATGACATTCTAAATACAACGATGTGTCACTTGTCACTTTTTGTCACCAAGAAAATATTTTTTTTTCAAATTTATTGTTTTATCTAGAGTGCTATGAATACCTTAAAATCACTTATTTCAGTTCTTTAATCTTGGGAAAAATACAATTTTACTATTTTTGGTCCAATGCTATGTGCTATGTAAAATTTACTCTTTAAAGTTGTATAACTCATTTTTTTAAATGGCAACATGGTGGCTCGTCGTGTTAAGAAAAAAGAGGATTTTATTACGATTATTTTGATACCATACACTATTAGGTTTTAGAAAAGCTGCCATTAAAAAACTTTAAAAAGTTAACTTGGACCTTTCCTAAAATGAAGCATCTTTTGAGAATAAATTTAGATTTAAATGCATCAAGTAGCCTGCGACCAGCAAAACTGGTAAAACAAAATCATGCCTAAAAGAAAATTGAAATGCCAACAGCTTCTGCCAAAGTAAATTAGTTTGTTGTTTCAAAAACATGGAAAATAATAGTTTTACAAGGAGTGAAAAAGTTGATATTTTATGTTATTATTGTCAGGCTCATTTCGCATTTTCGGAACCAGTTTTGGGTACCTAATAGTGCCGGGTTGGATGACGCCGATTAGGATATCTTTGTGCGTAAAGTCGTGCAGCATCGGTTGAATTATTTCTACATTCTCCAAACACTAATAATATATCAACTTTTTCACTCCTTGTAAAACTATTATTTTCCATGTTTTTTAAACAACAAACTAATTTACTTTGGCAGAAGCTGTTGGCATTTCAATTTTCTTCAAGGCATGATTTTGTTTTATCAGTTTTGCTGGTCACAGGCTACTTGATGCATTTAAATCAAAATTGATTCTCAAAAGATGCTTCATTTTAGGAAAGTTCCAAGTTAACTTTTTAAAGTTTTTTAATGGCAGCTTTTCTAAAACCTAATAGTTTATGGTATCAAAATAATCGTAATAAAATCCTCATTTTTCTTAACCCGACGAGCCACCATGTTGCCATTAAAAAAAATGAGTTATACAACTTTAAAGAGTAAATTTTACATAGCACATAGCATTGGACCAAAAATAGTAAAATTGTATTTTTCCCAAGATTAAAGAACTGAAATAAGTGATTTTAAGGTATTCATAGCCCTCTAGATAAAACAATAAATTTGGAAAAAAAATATTTTCTTGGTGACAAAAAGTGACAAGTGACACATCGTTGTATTTAGAATGTCATATCGAGTCAAAAAAAGTAAAAATATACCAGGTGTCCCATTTAAAAATCGAAAGTTTATGTCACTTCCGGTTAAACCGAAAGTTCCATAATGTTGAGTCACCTGTCAAAAAATGCAGTTTTATGTCGTATACAAATCCTCCGAATTTTATTTTATTATCTTGAAAAACAAAAAAGTTAGAGGGGCGAGCCACCTTCCGTGGACACCCGGTATGTTAGATATTATAATAATATATAGATATTATCTGCTAAAAGGATGTTTACTGTGAGGTAGCTATAGTACTGATGGTGTATTAAAATTAAAACCCCCCCCCCCCGTCCAATATACTACTAGTTACGCCAATGTACCTTCCCCCAGCAGATTTAAACTGAGTCCCTTTTTAACAAACATTAGCTTCGATTCGTTTAATCGTTGTTGTTTACTCCATGTCAAATTTATAAATATTTTCCAAATAGCGTATGAAGCTTATTGTTTAATTTGGGTTTTAAAGAAATAGCAATTTTAGAAATATAAATAAAGAATAAAGATTATTTTCTAATGAGAACATTAGGATTTTACCCGTCTTGTTTTGTAACTTTATAGGTAAAATCTTAATTGTTAAATTTAAAAAAAAAAACTAAATATTAATAATAATATAAAGAATACTCTATTGATATATAAAGAAAGAATACTCTATTGATATATAAAGATAATATATTATATACAGGGTGGCGCGTCGAAAACGAAACAGAGACTGGCAGCTCAGTTCTCTCAGACCTGTCGATTTTGTTTTCGAGGGGGGCACAAAATTGGCAAAAAATCACGTTAATACGTGCACGTGGCTGCTGTGTGTGTACCTCATGATAAATTCTGGGATTAGAATCGGACCAATATCGGCAGTTATGACGATTTACGACGCTATTTAAGAAAAGGGAACATTCGTCGAAAAAGCAAGTGTTGAATAGAAAATGTTCATCGTTTATAAATCGTTCACTCATTTCTTTACAAAACTGTAATCGCCGATCAAAATCGTCTTCATTAAGTTTTTGTACAAGGTGAATTTTATACGGATGAAAACTATGGGCCTTTAGAATCCGTTCGATACTACGTCGACTAACCCCACACACAGTATCCAATTTGCAGGTACTTAACGTAGGATCTACATTAACTTGCCCTAAAACCCCAACTTCTATTGCTTCGTTCCTTAGTTATGGGATTTTCAATGTTGCGTTTTTTATTGGCGACTGATCCAGTTTCCCGAAATTTAGCTACAAGTTCTAGAACATATTTTCGATGCACGTTACTGTTCTCTTGTCGCTCATTAAATATTTTTTCCTACGATCACTAATTAAAGTAGGCCTTTGCGCTTCGAAAAGTCACCAGAAAGTTGGCGTTTTCCCCAATTATAATATTTTGACATCATTGGCGCTCGCCTAACTTTATTTGCAAATAAAATAAAGGCAGTCGTTACTTTAAAAGAAACTATAGCCTAAGAATAAATATTTTAATAAATTTTAAATATGTCAAACCATCCAAACAGCAGTTTTCAAATAATTAAACGATTACAGCCTTCAATAATATATAAACTTGTCGAGAAATGTGATGATAAGTAGGCAACACAACATACACAAGAGGTTCTAATGGCTATTTAATTTCTATAATCAAGGAGGCACATCTCGAAGAAAGCGGTAAATATTGAAGTAAAATTTAAATATTTGATCATTTATTTAAGTATTCTCTAATTAGTTTATGGTTAAATTAAATAATCGATGTCGTATCAAGTGATAGTGAATTTTCTAATACACCTCCAGATATCGTCGAAGCTGCAAACAACGTATCGTTAAATCTACTGCCCGAAAAATCCAAAACAAAGTATGAAAATGAATACATTATTTTCATAAATTGGTGTCAATGGCAAAAAATCAAGAAATATTCTGAAAATGTACTGTTGACCTATTTTGGACAAAAAGCACAAACTTTAAAGTCATCAACTCTATGGTTAAAGTATTCAATGTTCAGACAAACTTTGAAAATTAAAAATGATATTGACATTAGTCATTATGCGAAATTAATTGCATTTCTGAAGAAGTCAGTGGGATACAAAGCAAAAAATTATTAACATTATCCAAGGATCATATAGACAACTTTATTCGCAATGCACCTGATGATGAATATTTATGCAAAAATGTATGTTTTTTAATATTATTTAAAATGTATAATATATCACGATCAGTATTTACATTGGTTTTTGGTTTATAGGTTGTCTTGATTATGGGCATTGCTGGAGCGTGTAGAAGAGAAGAGTTAGTAAAAATGAAAATAGATTATATAGAATGTAAAGAATCCCTTTTAATAGTGTGCATTCCAGATTCAAAAACGAATCAGTCGGAAATTAACAATTATAAATGACACCGCAGAAAATGCCATTGATTACGTTGGATATTATAAAAAGTACATCCATTTGAGAGAACAGTGCAAGAATAATTTAGGACGCCGCTTGTTTTTCCGATATTCCAAGGGGCGTTGCACAAACCAGGTTACAGGAATGAATACCATTGGTAAAGTACCCAGTGATATTGCCAAATATTTAAACTTATCGAATCCTAACTTATATACTGGGCATTGTTTTCGACGTACTTCTGCTACGTTATTGGTGATTTGATACAGCTTAAAAAGCATGGAGGTTGGAAAAGTAGCAACGTTGCCGAAGGGTATATTGATGATTTAAGGACCAACAAAATACAAACTTTTCAAAGAATATCTGGCCAATCTCAAACCCAAAAAAAATCAGATTTAACATTTCCTGAGATTTGCAATACTTCTGATCCATCAACATCAGGAATAAACATTAAAGGTTGTACAAACTGCACTTTTAATTTTAATATAGTAAATAATAAAAAATAAGTCAATTTTATTGTATATTATAAATAAGTATAATATTGTATTTATATTTTCAATGTTCTCTCTGTATTCTGTTCCAATAAAAGTTAAATAAAAAATACATAATATAGGTACCTACAAATATTTATTAAAAAAATATAAATGATAATATAAGGAAAACTTGGTTTTTGGTATTTTATTGTGTATTACATTTACCAATTTTTTAATAAAGCTGTGTGTTTTGTTTGCTTAGTTTTGTTAAGAATTTACGACAAACTTGGTAATAATACAAGTATTTTACTTAATTTTTCAACCTACATTTTGAGATATACTAAATAATATCCAAAAAATGCACTGTCGCATTAAAAATATTGATTTGCCATTTAATGGGAAATATGACAACACTGGACAAAATAATTATTGTATTCTCTATTTTTGTTTGTGTAAGTTATTTTTGCTTTAATAATTACCTAACTCTTTAAATAAAAAAGTTGGCCCATGTCAGGTTTTAAAAAAAAATTACACTAGTATATACTATTTTTCATATATATCGTGATCGTAGAAAAAATCTAGTGTGTAATTTGAGCGGAAAGTTCTTTTTCGTTTTCGACAGATTGCCGAGCTCCGCTGACGCGTCGCGCAGCAACTTTCTGTCTCAATCGGCAAAGTATCACTTTCCGCTCTTAATACACAAATAGCTAGTGCTGTTCTGGGTTACCGTCATTGTCATTGGGTCATACGATTTGTCATTCAGAATAAAATTAAAATAAATAGCATTTATAACGTAAGGACAAATAAACAAATCGTTGAATGAGCAAGTCTTCAAGAAAAAGAACCGACAAAAGTTGTAATTTAAATGATGAAACATCTGATAAAGAAGAAAATTCAACAAAAACTAAAGAAATGAAGGATATGTCAAAAATTGAAACCGAAAATGAAAATCAAAACATGTATTTAAAAGTATTGCAGGCTAAAGATGATCTTATTATAGCTAAGGACGTGATAATTCGAGAACTAAATGAGAAGATAGTTTTGCTGAAAGAGAAAATTCAATATATCGAGAACACTCAAAGTTCTCAATGTTGTAATAAAGAGGATAAAAATAATGTCAAATTGTACAGTGAATGTTTAAATTCAATAAATAATTTTCAACCGATTACATTAAGTCCAAATCCAATACCAAAAGCTAAAGAATCGATGATTGAAGGAAGTAGTTTAATAATAAAACCAAATACCATCCAAGAAAAGAAAGTCACGAGAAAGGAACTTGGGATACACATAAATCCGACAAAACTAAATGTTAACATCAAAACAGTTGATAATCTTAGAAATGGTGCTGTTAAAATATATTGTAAAAATAAAGAAGAAATAGAAAAATTAAAGTGTGAAGTTGTAAATAAAATTGGTAAAAATTATGCAGCAAATATGGAGGAAAAAAAAGTACCAAGAATAAAAATAATTGGAATAGAAAATCAAATGGATGAAGAAGAACTAAAGAAAAATATAATAGAAAAAAATGATTTTTTAAAAAATCTTCAAATCAAAATTGTTGCCATTAAAAAAATAAAGACAAAGTATATGGTGGTGTATGGCAATTTTGGAAGTTGATCCTATTAATTTTGATGCGATTATGTTACAAGGTATTCTTTTTGTTGACTTTTCAATATGTCCAGTATTTGAGCACGTAGATTTATTAAGATGCTTTAAGTGTACAGGGTACAATCATTCAGCAAAGAATTGTACGAAAAATCAAGTTTGCATGAAATGTGGAAACCAAGGGCACAACGCAATAGTGTGCAATACTACAAGTAATATGGTAATTTGCCCAAATTGCAATGAAATATGCCTGATGAATTAAAATGTTCTTACATTACACCAGTGCCAAAAGTAAAAAACACTAAAAGATGGGATGAGATGAGGCCAGTAAATGTTTTATGGGATGTTGAGAAATTATTAGAAGAAGTCGTATATGAACAGTTATTGGAATTCATTGATGCCAACAAAATTTTAGTTTTCTTTTAAGCTGGTTTTCGAAAAGAGTACTCTACAAAGACAGCCATTCAATGTGCGATTGAGACGTGGAAGAGAACCATTGATCAAGGGGAAAATGTTATAGCTGTATTTTTGGATTTTAAGCGGGCATTCGAAACAATTGACAGGGCTAGATTATTGAGTAAATTGTATCAGTATGGTATTCGCGGAAACGTTTATAAATGGTTTAAAAATTATTTAAGTAACAGGTCACAAAAAACAAAAATATCAAAAACATACTCAAATAAAAAAATAAATAATATAGGAGTTTCTCCTGCCTTTAGTTTTAAAAATGTGTAAGTTACAATGGTTTGCTGATGACACCTTAATTTACATTAATGTTTTAAATATTTTTAATGGTCTAAACTCTAAATACTCTAAATTCTGAGATAAATATATTATTAAATTGGATAAAAGTAAATAAATTAAAATTAAATATTTCAAAAACTGAATGTATGGTTATGGGTAGGGTTGTGCCTGGTCAATTGACCGCAGTCAATTGACCGAGATTTTGACCGATTTTGACCGGAGAGATTTTGACAGGGTCAAATTCGGTCAAAAACTTTTGCAGCCTTTTGTGAGAGAAATTGGTCCTCATGGGGCATTGTACATTCGCTCAGGACAGCTTGTTTATGTAAAGTACAACTTAAAGCTGTTAAGTGGCAGTGGAAATAAAAAAAATGGAAATTCGGAGGAACCAGCGCTAAATTTTAGTAGTGAGGATAAAACGAGTGATTCAGATTCGGAAGAACATAAAGGCAATGCCGGGGGGTGAGTTCAGTGACGAAGGTGATGTACCTTTATCTATGCTATCTATTAAGACCAGTACTGCCAGAAGTCTCTCATTTCATCATCAATCAGTCACTCGCTAATTACTTCATTAGTAATTTAGTATTGTTAGATTAATATTATACATAATATTTATGTGTAATTTTTGTGTTTTTTGTACCTCAGAATGGTTTCTTTATTTTTTGTTAGCTGTTTTAATAAAGACACGTTTCTATGTAATTACTCATGGCTTTGATTCTTTTTACAAAACTGAGGAATTTGACCGGGGCTTGGTCAATTGACCGGTCAATTGACCACAAAAGATTTTGACGGTCAAAATCCCAACCCTAGTTATGGGTAATAATTTAAATTGTCAAAATATAAATGTTGTAATTGATGGTGAAAAATTGGAATTAGTAAACAGATTTAAATATTTAGGGATAATAATTGATACAAAATTAAAATTTTATAATTATTTTGAAAGTATTATATCGAAGATTGCCGGAAAAGTGGGTTATTTTAAAAGAATCAGTTCTAATTTAAGTTTGTTTTCTAAAAAAACTGTATTTAAGACTATTATATTACCACATTTTCTTTATTGTTCTTCCATTTTATATTGTGCTAGTAAGGAAATATTTGATAAATTACAAATTTTACAAAATAAGGCAATGCGGATTATTTTAAATTGTGACAAATATACAAAAATTAATTTTATGGTGAAAAATTTAGATGGGGTGAATGTTAGAAATTTAATTTTTTATTTAGTATGTATCTTTATACATAAAATTAAAAATAACTTATTGTCTGATTGTTTAAAAAATTTTTGTTCTTTTAATTATGACCATCATAATTATAAAACAAGAACTAATCAAAATTTTTATGTGGATAGAGCGACTAAAACATTAGCATATAAATCTATTTTTTATAAAGGTTTGATAGAATATATTAATTTGGAAAATTCTATTAAATCTCAAAAATCATTAAAACTGTTTAAAAAAACTTTAAAATTACATTTAATTAAAAAACAAAACGATACGTAATATTTGATACAATTTGCAAAATGTTTAACTTTTCTGTCTGTTTTTGTTAAAAGAAGGTTGCGTTTTAAAATTTAAAAATAAATCTATAAACACGTGTTAAAAAATGTATTAAAAAATATTTAATTGTAGCTTTTTGCTAAATAAAACATGTTACTACTACTACTACTACTTCTACTACTACTACTATTAGCGCAGTGATTATTTCCGAAAAATATTTCGATAATTTCAACCCTTTCTGCCGTGGAATATACCATGGTTAATTTATGTATAAAGCGTTAAAAGGTATTTTAACAACAAAGTTCGGTCGAATCAATTCCAAACTATGTACTAAATTCTTATTTAAAATAAGTACGAGACATTTCCTTCTTTTCTTTCTTCAAGAAACAACTTTTTTTGCCACAAAAAACGCTCCAATCGCTATTTTCAACACCAAAATGATAAACCATGGGCGTAGTGAAGAAAAGCATTTACTTATTAAGTAAATTATTTTACTCAAAATTCTTCTGAAAGTAGTTTAAACTAATCTGATTTACCTATTAAAGTCTACTTTAAGTTTTAAATCAATAAATCTCCAAAACTACTGAACTGAAGTACCTACATGAATTTTACATCATTATAAAGGGAATTGAAATACCCTTAAAATAAGGTATCACTCGACCCCCCTTTTCATTTAAGATTGTAGGGGTGGTGCCACCCCCGCCCATGGTGCCACCCCCGCCCAGGATGCTGCACGTGTTAACGTGATTTTAGCCAATTTTGTTTCCCCCTCGAAAAGAAAATCGATGGGCCTGAGCGTTTTTCTAAAAAAAAACTGAGCTGCCAGTAAATGCCTCTGTTTCGTTTTCGATGCGCCACCCTGTATACAATAATTTACAATAATTATTTAAAGCCATAAATTTGTGTAGTTATAATTTTTAAGTTAAGTATTCTGAGGATCCCTTCATGTAAAGTAGGTACCTACCCATAATATACAATTATTCATTTTAAGTGATTACACAATGTCAGTGTGTGTAGGTATTTATTAATATGAATTATAGCAGATAACACTCAAGGAAGCCATTGGGTAAACTTCTACGAAGCACCAAAAACAATAGGTGCGGCAGTTCTCACTTTGTCGACTATTCTGTTAATGCCACCGCGCCATTATTTTATTTGTTGTAGGTATACAATTTTTTATGATACTTATATTTATTTTGTCTTGGGTTTTCGGTCACTTTTTCAATGCAAAAATATCTTATTTAATTAACGTCTCGATTTCTTTTAATCATCTTCAGAACCACAAAGAACATTTTTTATTTGTAAAAAAAAACTACCAAATCTTATAATAGCATTACAACAAGAAACATCCCAACAAACATTTAAGGCTCTACAATGCGCAAAATTATAGGATGATTAACACTGTTTCGCTACTGCAGGATTCTGGAAAGCCTATTTGAAATAACTGTCGGGACGAATCATATTTTGGTAAAGGAATGTTTCTATTTCTAAGGTATAGAGCCCTTTTTGCAAAAAAATAAGAAAATATATGAAAAAATGCTCACTGAAAGTACGTATTTTTAGGCATTTTCCAGGGTTAATACCGTCGCGAATAATTTTTTTTTCAAAAAAATCGCTCTATACCTTAGAGCTTCCATGTCTTATGTTTACTATTCCAAAAATTGAGACATAAATATCTCGTAATAAGTCCGTTATCCTGCAGCGCGCGAAACGTGTTTCAGGTAAATTTTGTTAAAATGCGTTAGAAGTTGCCTATCTAAAGCTTTATTTATTTCCTGCCGACGTGATACTAGATAAAATCATGATACACTGAGAAAAATGTTACATAGGTTAAATAATTTGGAGATGATTTCGTGCTTATTGTAATTTTCTTTTGTATTGTCTGCCAATAACAGAATATAGGAGCGTTAATTTTAGAGTGGTAGTAAAGGGAGGAGGTGATTCGTTTCGCCTCCACTAAAGGCGTACCTATTAATTTTGGGTAAGCATACATCTTTCGGCTTAGACCGGAACGGTTTATAATGTGACACAGGACCAAAAGTTAAAAAGCGCGTTCGCCATTTTTTCAACAAATGATGTTTTAACTTTAAAAATTTTGTTTTTAATGTTTGGTAAAGGATAAAAATTAAACGAAATGCAGCCGATTTGTTTGTGTATTGAAATAAAAAATGGGCTATCGGATTTTTAATTTTTTATGTTGCGTTCTTCCTCGAAGTGAGTGAAGTCTCTTGATAGTAAAACAAATATATAAAGTTAAATAGCTGATCGCAACTCAGACATCGGGACAAAGCCATTGAAACTGGTTATATGTCCCGGTAAACCGGGACGTATGGAAACCCTATATTAATAATTGTTATATCTAAAAATTAAGTTTCATGTGCCTTGGTAAAGGTTAACAGGTGCAATAAAATTAAGCTATTTATGAACTTTGTTAGTTGGTACGGGAGCGTAAAAAGAAAACTAACTGTTAGGGCGATGACACACACGGCGTTTTTGTAGCGGCTTCTGCCGAAGCGGCGGCCGACGCTGCTGCAGCAGTGACAAGACACACGTTATGGGTTCGGCGCGGTTTCTGTCAAGGCGGCGGCCTTGGAAAGACAAATCTAGCTTAATTTTTTAATTAAATAAAATAATTTGCTTTGTGTGTGTTTTGCGTCAATTATCAACACATGTGCCGACTCGGCTGCGCGTTCCATGGTTTAACGACTGAATAGTACATTTAAGACAAATCCGGCGTCGGTCATATTTATCTGGCCTTTTTATTGACTCGCAGCGCTGCAATTTTTGATGTAGCGAGATTCCTGTGTATTGACAAGGCGGCTAAAAAACTATACTAAACATCAATTGTAGTAATGGGAGTACTCAAGTACAAGAAATGAAGTGAAGTTCGATTCCCAAAAAAATCGATGGGATTCGAATACCGCTCGGAATCGATTATAATGATAATCAGTAATTCTCTGGAATGGATTTTTTTTATTACAAATACTTTTTTCGAGTAGGAGATCTTAATGTGTGGCGACCTTCTTTTAGATTCTTTAAGAAGCCATTTTTAGTATTGAAAATACTACTGGTCGCGTATATACGGGTCCATTTCATGAAAAATTAACGACATCAGCAAGCGTCACGCTAGATATTAGTCGACCGCGTCGGCTTGGCGGTGTGGGTAGGTCAAGGTTGCACGGGAATAGAATTAAAAAAAAGTGGAAATAAACTAAACCGTGAATGTCTCTGAAACAAAGCTATATAGCGCGGCGGTGTTGGCGTATTACACAGAAAGTCAGGGGTAAAGATTTGAAAAAAAGCAGAAAAAACTGAAAAGTGAACATTTCTGGAACTAAGAATATTAGCGTGGCGGTCTTGAAATATTACAAAGGAAGTTGGGGGTAAAGAAATAATAAAAAGTGAAAAAAAGTAAAAAGTGAATATCTCTGAAGCAAAGCGAAATAGCGCGGCGGTCTTGACGTATTACAAATAAAGTCGGGGGCGAAGATTGCAAAAAAGCTGGAAAAATTCAAAAATGCATATCTCTTGAACTAAGAATAATAGCGCGGCGATCTTGAAATATTACAAAGGAAGTTGGGGGTAAAGAATTGAAAAAATTGGAAAAAATTAAACAGTGAATGTCGCTGAAACAAAGCGAAATAGCGCGGCGGTCTTGGCGTATTACACAGAAAGTCGGGGGAGAATATTTAAAAAAAAAAAACGAAAAAAACTCAACAGTGAATATACTGTATGTGGTAGGTATTTTTAATATGCCTATGATACTTGCGTAAGTTGCAAGATCTATGTATTTTTTTTTTCAAGAAATGGAAGATGTCTATACGGCATTGACGACCATCTTTTTAAAAGTTCTGGCCCCTTGCGAGCTGATAATCACTACTCAATAAAGTAATCGATTCTTAAAAGTACGTAATTTTAAACTATCCGATTCATGAGAATATCCGACTCTGCCCACCACTAATAAATTGGACAGTATGTCATGTAGAGTATAAAAAGACATTGCGTTGGTAGTCATGGCCGTTCACAGGGAGGGGGACAGTGTCTAAATTTTTTACAGCCAGGTTTTAATAGGAGAAGTTTTACGGTTTTTTGGCTGCCCCTTTCTGAAATGTAGCAGTCAGGTGGTGTTATTAGGTTGAATACCCTAAATAAGGCACATATACATATTATAGTAAATTTTTATTAAAAATATGATTTAACAATGACAGTCTATTAGGTAGCAGAAATAAATGAAAATTGTCTTTAATTTTTATCTTGTTTGAGTATTGTGGATTTATTATTTCGGGAAGAAGGTAACTGAAAAAAAAATTTAACTGCTCTTCCATTTTTCCTTGCCAAAACCGGTCATCTCTGTATATGAAACAAAATTATTATTAAAGGAAAATAAATAAGATACTTTAAGTCTTTCTCCATTGGTATATTAAAAAACATAAGTTTCAAGGTTAAATACAGGGTAATTCTCTACATGTTTCGAACGCATAAGCATTCATCATCAGGATAATACAATAAGGAGTTTAGAAATATAATAGGTGCAAACAGTTTTAACAGAGCTACGAGATGATGGAAAAACAAGCAAAGTGCTGGGAAAATCTTTCAACGTAATGGTAAACCTACCGAGAGGCCAGAAATTTTTTTTTAAAACTTAATTTTTTTTTATAGAAATCGTATTTGCCCCAATTTGTACCACTGTTGCCTGTGAAATTGCTATAAAGAATGGCTTTTACTGTGTTTGCACAATGTGTACTTTTACGTAATTTTTTACTTTGTAAAAATCCTTCTACAATGATTTTGGATTCCATAGCTGTTGATGCTCTGTCCCAGTTTTTGTAGCAGATGTGATCTTTTGCGGTTTAGGTTTTTAACATAGGCACATTTTTATTACTTCTCTAGACGAAAAGTACAATTTAGCAGCTAAATAGTAAGTACAAAACTTTTCGCCGCATGGTCAAATGTTCGCTGACGCTTTCATTATGATGCGTTTATATAGACGGGAATATCCATCGGTTCCCGCCTACTGTCGCATTACTTTTGCAATAACTCCAGAAAAATACCGCAACAAAATACCTCGACTTTGTATTGAATCGACACTGATACTGAAATGCTTTATTCCATTTTTGTAAGTGTGACGATACGGTACCTTCTTTCTGTGTTTAAAAACAGGTCGCCAAATGTAAAACGATTACTTACCTTGTTCTCTTTTGAGGGGCAGCACAACTGTTCCTCAAAAATAAAATGCTCTAAAAAAATTAAATATAACGGAACGCGTCAGAAAAAATAACGCACGAGAGTCAATGACAGTTTCTACATTTTGTTATGTATGAAGTTATCCCCTAAATACAATTTAGGTTGGCACCTTTAGCTTCAGGATGGGCCAAGATTTCAAAATTTGATTACCTACCTTCTTTTAAGTCATTATAATAGGTAGGGTTTTCCAGGGAATTCATGATACCTAATATACCTATGTAATTAGAATCATAACAGATCATTCACAAAACTTTTTGCTATCCCAAATTTTATTTTTTAGATACCTATGAAACTTACAAATTTTCTTTGATTTCATTAATAAAATAAAATAAAATAAAATAAAACAAAAAAATATAAAAATCATACTATCCATACGATTAGGTATATTATTTTGTCTAATTTTAGAAGTACCTAAAACCCACCTATTTTCTATAAAATCAAATGCGTTTCCAAAATAAAATCAAGTCAAATGTATCTTCATTTATTTAGAAATAAATCGATGAAAATAACAAATTCTCGGAATTCGATCGCCTCGCTCCCGGTGAAGACTTCTAATTTCAGTGTATATCGGTGTTTACGGAATATTTTCCTTCACGGCGTGATATCGCGAATATGTCCAGCTCGGATAAGTCTTTGTCGCAAATAAATTCCTTTCTCAACAAAGTCGAGCCTTAAAGCCTTGTCGACCTCTAATTTGGAGAAAATGACCTATTTAAGTAAAAAATAGTCTATTTTTTACCTCCAAATCGGCTTTTTGGACGAAACGACCAAAGAGACTAACCGTTTGGTCAAAACAAAGTGATTCGAACCTATTAATATGTGCTCAAAGTAGGAAAATATAAGAGGCCCAAGAGATGGTAAACCTTGTAAATCGACTTGATAGTTAGGTCTAAGGAAAGTCAGTAATAAAGGCCCAATCAGGTTATTTTTTACCTTAGATTGGGCCTTAAAGCCCAAAAATCTTTTCGGCCCATACGTGAAGAATAAATTACTTATTCGTTTTATCTTTAATATATCTTCATGGTCACGTTATAATGTGAACATTTTTTGAGGTTATGTATACCCTATATTAGTCTTACATTTTGTACTTAAAGCCCAGAAGGCTTTAAAGTATAATATAGGTTACAGTTATGACTAAAAGTAATTTCTTTATAGCTAAACAGTCCTCTTATTTTGGCCTCAAAGTGATTTTAACCGGATATAAAACCGTATCTTCCAAAAATTAGGTCTTTAAAGAGATTCTGGCTTAGAAATATGTAATGATGATTGTAACGTTCATTGCACTGTGGTAATCTTCCCACTTGTAAGGAACATAAGAATAATCCCAGGAGGAGCTTGACCCTCTCCTTTTTAAAACCGCCACTATTTTAAAATAATCAGTTTCCATTTTTTCGGCGAAATAAAATAGGTCACGTAGGAGCTATACAAAACGCCGGAACAACGAAATAAAGTTATGTTATACGTTTATATTCGAACTCGGCCAAAAAGTAAGGTTAGTTAGTTAGATTATAATGGTAGTGGATATTAAGTAATCCATTGCGAGACATTTCAGCGACCCCGATAGAAACATTTTATGGAGTAATAGGCTGTACATAGGCCCTGCAGTAGTATTCATTAAAACCCCAAATTAGGCTTCATAATACAGTTATCAATTTATGCCAAATAAATGAATACTTCTCCTAATTTAGACCTATCAAGACAGAAGGAAATTTTCTCCTAGCATAACCTAATACCATTATATATACTCCATTATATCCATTTTTTAAGGCCCAAACCACAGGAAATCATGACCTTTAGGAAAAATATTTTACTGACGCCATATTTTTTTAACATGATGTATTATTTTAAATTAATTTTGTTAAATTACTTGTAACACTTGAACAACAACAAATATATTACAAAAACCGAGCACGCATAAATGAGCTAACTTATTTGTCCAAGCACAAAATATTGGCATATTTTAAATTTCTTGTGTTTTAAATTTTGATTTACCTTGTTTTTTTTTAATTAATTGCCTTTTTTTCTGGGGCGCGGTTAGTTTTTCAAGGTAAAATTGAAATCTATAGGAACATTTTTTACGCGCACCTAATTTTACACCTCACATTTATGAAATAATGATTTTATAAGTACCTATCTATATACATACTACAACTCCATTTTAAAAATCAATAGCGGCTGACATGACATGTTCTGATTTAAGAAAACTCCTGCCTCCTACCGCCTGCGCTTTAATAAAAATAAAAACAACATACTATTTTCTTCTTTTTCTAAAATTGTGGTTATGGTTTTCTATAAACTTCATAGCCCATAACAGGCCCAACATAGGCCGACAAAGGATAAATACAGGTAAAAAAACACCTCTTTACTTACCACGAAGAAGACTACTTGGCCTTGTCTATGAAGCCCAATTCTCCTAATGACAGGTGTTTTTTACCAGTTTATTACCTTGGTTTTATTCCCCACTAGGTGATAAAGTGGTATAAATTACTAACTTCTGACTATGTAAAGTGGCCTGTCGGGCTTTATAGTAAAAAACTTAGGTAAAAGTCACCTTTTTTAGACTATAATTGTTTTTTGGGATACCTTGTGTTGTTTTTTCACTATAACTACACTATATTTTTATTTTATTCATAATCATGTTCTTTAAAAAATAGCAAAACAATACATTTTTGAAGGTGTCGGCAAGGGATTATTAGATTGGAAATTCCGTTACTAAAATTTTTTAACTACATCGTATAAAGAATATAAAAGTTTATCAATAAATAAAGGTTTATTATTTATATAAAAATCAAGACTCTACTTTTAGCACTAAGAGGGTTACCTAATTATTTACCATACACTTTATCGCATTTCCTTCATAAAGTCCCATCTCCATTATATCCATGCATACTGCCACAGCTCTCCATTAATGGAGGACGTGTAATGGATAAAATTGGCAACTTATTTCCGGCAAATTCTTGCATAAAGAGCATCTATTAACCCTACTCCACTTTGCAAATGCAATTTAATAAGGATGAAGTGGTACTTTGTACATGAAGAAAAAAGATAGAAAATGTGCTGTGTGGATTGAAGATTTATCTACACGACTATTATAGTATTGTTCTAGTTTTCCTTGCATATTGAAAAGGCCTAAAAAAGGTGTAAAAGTAAGTTATTTAATTAAACTGTTTGCAATAAATTTAACAATCATTTTGTACGAAAAGCGATTTTATTTATTATATTATCTATATTTGTTGCTGACAAGAACATCCCCGGCTTCTTCTCATCTCACGACGGCTAAATAAGACCTAAGAAATGCCATACTATAAGTTGGTTGGTTAAAGGCGCGGGCTGAGTGTGTGGTCCACGCTTCTTACACTGCAGCTTTTTTACTTATTGGTCGCCCCAGGTTGTTAGAACAGCTTTATTCCCTATACAGTATAAGTCCAATTTTGTCATGTGAGAAGCTATCACCGCGTGGAATATTTCCGAAGATTTTGAATCTTATAAATGATAATAACGGCGGTTTCGTCCTTTTGACCGCAAAGTCTGTAAGTCACTGTAAATTAGGGGTAGCTAAAAAAGTTTGATTATTTGATGTAAGGCAGGCGACCGAAAAGTTTTGAGAAGAACATCAAAAATAATGGTAATAAAGATGCATGTACTTCAACACTACGGGTTGCGGGTAATTATTGCTGGTCACTTTTCTATCACGCAAGCGAAAACTTCACTTGTTTTACCCGACTCGTAACTCTGGGTATGCCGTAGAACTCTTAAAGGCGACCATTTACGCGGAGATATTATGAATAAAATTAAGTACGGACCTCGGTAATGTTTGATATGAAAAAAATGGCAAATTAATAAAAGAAAAATAGAAAATTTCAAAAATAAAACATTGTTGTAGGGACGGACCACCGCCGAAGAATTTTTTTTCAGACAGTCAATGTGAAGCTGTTGGGAGAAATTCTGTTGCTAAAATATAGAAAATAAATATTAAACATAATAAGTTTAAGAACTCGCGGTAAAAAAACGAGTACAAAGACCGTAAACAGTAATAATTTCGTATATTCGTGTATGTATATTCTCCCAATTGCCTTTAAAGTACTTTTAACTGTATGATATTAACCCAAAATAGAATTTTAAAACATTTTCCATCTCACATTCATAAAAACATATTAACCTTCAGAGAAGTTTAGCAGTATTCCAAAACTTGCCTATATAACTTTAAACGTATTAAAATGATAAAATGGTAAACTCTAAACTAATGTTTGACATACGTAGAAAGCTATAAAAGCTCAGCATGAATCTTTTGAGAATTATGACATCTGCGTGACTGACAAGATGGGTGCGCATACATTAATAAGTTCAATCGTGAATTAGTAAAGTGTTTAATTTTAATTATGAATACTGTATTTCTTTTTGGTCGTATATCACCAAGCCATAGCAGCCACCTTTTTATATTTTATATTTTGTAATTAAATTGATATTCTCTTTTAAAAAAAATTGTGTGCAACACGATTTTAATGCTATAATTTTATAAATTCTATGTTAAAAAAAATTGTACTCAGTTACTTCTAACACCTAACATAAACGTTCAGGGTATTTCCCAGCTCAGCCCCCCCTTTGAACCGAGTTCCTACCTAGGTACCTCAATGTGTTTATTAGTAAAACTAGGTACTTAAATTGTAAACTGCGATGAAGTTAGCAAAAAATTGTGTGCAACACGATTTTAATGCTATAATTTTATAAATTCTATATTAAAAAAAAATTGTACTCAGTTATTTCTAACCTAACATAAACGTTCAGGGTATTTCCCAGCTCAGCCCCCCCTTTAAACGGAGTTCCTACCTAGGTACCTCAATGTGTTTATTAGTAAAACTAGGTACTTAAATTGTAAACTGCGATGAAGTTAGCACGTCACACTCTCACATTATGGTATAAGATCCTCTTTACCGCACTTATTGAGAATGTCTTCATAGTCTGCTTAGGCCTTATGAGAGCAATTTCCGTCTGGCTTTTAAAGTTTTAAAAAGGCGTTTTCTATTACACTGTTAACGAGCACCACCTTTAAGAAGGTGTTCTAGTGCATTTTCTTAAATCTATAATAGGATTTTGCACAACATGTTAAAATACGTATACTTTGGTAAAATGAAACGATGTTACCTTCGTTTTTAGCCATTTTGTATGGCTCGGAAACCCTTCTATAATACTTACTAGATATAGAGAAAACGAAGGTATGTAATGATACACGCAAAACTTCATCTTTATAAAGCCATTTGGCCACGTCAGAAACTGATTTTTGTTTTCCTTGTCAATCTTGCAAAACAAAAATCCGCTGGCATTTTTTTGAAATTTGTTTTTATTCTTAAAATGGATATACCTATGTGAAACATAATTTCTTATAAATGGTAGTTTTTTATTGACCAGTCTCTGTTATTGACAGTATTGTCGATGCCGAATTTTGGGAAGGTTGCAATTCCAAAAAGTGGGATTTAAATTGAAATTTTTTCCAATGGCGTGCGGCTAAATCGGTCTGATTTTAAGGGTCTTTACAAAAATTTTTAAATCGTCGATTAAAAAAAAGTATGAAGTATTTCTCTAGGACTCCCAAGGAGTAGTGTGTATTTCAAAAACGAAAATTAAATCTAAACACTCAATAAACATAATGCCTAGCATAATCTCCCGGACAGGGAAAATGAAGATTTCCAAGGTAGGGGTAGGTCGCGGCCTGGGAATATTGTAAGGAGGTTGGAAAATGAGCAATATTTTCATGTTTAAAGCAAGATTTGCTAAGATTAGTTTGAATATGCCGTTAATTCATGGTCCTTTAATAGTGCAGGTCGATTCTTTAGTAAAGGAGTAGATTCACCACCTTTAGCGATTAACGTTTACCTACCTTAAGATCAAGATTTACAAACCAAATAGTTCAACCTTTAAGAACTGACAGCAATATCCTCCTTTCGAGACCTACATCTTGCCTAGAAAGCTAATAAAATTTAAAAATACTTCTCATACAAATACGACTCAGCTCGAGAAAACAAGAAAAAGGAGGGGTTTCTGGTCATCGATAGGGATTGTTAGGACCATCCTTGGTTTGCGATGAATCTCGGTGAAATGTTGTTGGCCTTAGGTCCGGTTTATCAGTGCACGGTTATGTACTTTAGCTGTTGGTCAAGTTTTAGCTGCTGGCCATCTAAACGTCAAATCAGTTATAGTTGGCTGGCAGCTATAAAGCCGAAACTTTAGCCGTGCACTGATAAACTCGCCCTTATTCGTTGGCCGCAACTCATATCTTGTCTTAAAACCGCTATTAATTTTCCTCCCACTGAGATTCCCGAGGAAACTTTTTTCGTCTTCTCCTTATTAAAAAACGAAGGGTGAAATGCCTATCAGAGCTGCATTATAATCATCCAAACCCTTGCGTTTCCTTTACTCGCTAAGTTTCTAACGTTCTTAAGGTATTTTTAAAGTACTTCTGTACAATACTAGGTTTTTCATTATTTTCTTAAATTACAAAGTAGTTTTTATATTAGAAGGTATTACTAAATATTACAAGGTATTACTGAGTATAACCAGCTACTACTTAATTTTATAAGTTACTGTTATTAATCACTAATTACTATAAATTACCTCACATTTCTTACTTCCCGATATTCTAGATATAGTAATTTATCAGGCTTTTCCTCCTCCTTTGTACAAACATTTCCTCATACTAGGACATTTTTGACATTATATAACATGACATTGTACAAAATGGCAAATTCGAACGATCTTAAATTACCAATTTTATACTGACATAATATTAAGTATGGCTTTCGTATTTAAACTTTCAAAAACACTTGATTTCTGGCAAATTGATATCCAAAGATCAGAAATCAATACTTCACCCAAAACAATTCAAAATACAAAATACTTAATAACTACTTGTTTAATACCCATTTCACTTTTTGACAATATAATTTTCTTCGTTATTCCTACACACATTTTTAGCTTGTCACTTAATTCAAATAATATATTAATATTTCCGCTATGTATTTCCTGGTAACTGTACACTAATGTACAGTGATTTCTTCGGTGTTTCGCTCCTTTGGTTAAAATGTATAAAGCACTAAATTGTCGCCCCGTGAAGGGGCTTTTACCGTCATATCGCTAATAGTCCCTAATTCAAAAATTTGCGCCTAAAAAGCGCACCGCGGCAACGGCATCTTAAATTAAACATTACGTGACATTTATTGGGCGGCCGGAATGTCAAAAATTCCTCCTAATAGAGATTAATGACAGCGCAAGCTTTCCGTGCAGACTTAATTTTTAATAAAGATTTATGGCATATTAAATGATTTGTTTTAATTTTAAAATAAAGAGAAAGAAGTGACATGACTTTTAGAAGTAAAACAAGAATTTTTTTATTGCCGACAGAGGAGCAACAGTGTTGCCAAGGAATAAATAGGTTGCATTTTTTCTTATTTATATTGGTATTAATTATAAATAGAAATTAAAGTATAGATAAAGTTTGTATTTGCATTTTATTGTGTTATTAAATCAATAGGAAGACATGACGTAGATTAACTGTCAGATCTAAAATTAATTGTGTATTTGTTTTTTTTTTTAATATAAATTATTTCTTTTATAGCATTACTTTGTTCTATGTTGCAAGGACATTATTTAAATTAAAAAAATATTTCCTTTGGTCATCAAAATAGGCATCAACATGCTCTTTCAATTATTGGTTATCGTCTGCAAAATGACACCCTCCCTGAGGTGATGCAATTCCCCACGGCGCCAAGGGAACATTTTTTAAATTTTCTATAAATATAACCTTATAAACATTAAATTTATAATTAAAAACTAATAAACTTATAAACGAGATTAAGCTGGTACTTTCGGTCCTGGTTAATTCATTTGACACATGATTATGTTAATATAACATTTGAAATATATCAATAATTATTTATCTCCCTGTCACTTTCAACAGTCAAAACATTGATCAAAGTTAGTTAATAATATCAAATTGGCTAATCGAAAGAACACTGTTAGCCTGCGGCGCTTCTTCACTACACACCGTAGCTTAGAGTCGATTCACTCAGTAAACCTGCAAGATGGCCGACATGTCATATGACAAAAGTCATATTCCAGCTAAATAAAATAAATTTTTGCATTTTCAATGACTTTTGTCATATGACATGTCGGCCATCTTGCAGGTTTACTGAGTAAATCGAACATACTCATGTTTGCTACAATATTATAGGAGTTGACATTGGTGCAGTTATGTTTGTAACCTTAGAGTGTTTGCTGTTAAGAAACTTTTCAAAATGCCAAAATGAACATTTTGGTTACTTCCAAGTGGAATGTTGCTTATATAATTTTCTTGTTTCTTTTCATTTATTAACTTGCGTCACTTTTACAATGATAAATTTGCCAGAATGTTGTAGATGCAGAATTGTTTTAGGTCCATGGTCCATATAGTGTTAGTTAAGTTTAACTTGCAAGAATAGACTTTAAAATATTATATCTCCACGTTTGATCCGCTCCTGGTTATACCGGAAGTTATGGCCAACTTTGATATTTCAAATAAAATATCCTATACATTTGAGCATTTTTGGATACCTAAGTAACTTTTGTTAGTAATAATATTTTCCTATCTCTTAACCGTTTTATGTAAAAACATACCGAGTAGAAAGTTCAGTAAATCAATAAATCAGGCGGCCCATAATACTCATAGAATTACTAAAATATTTATTTGCACAGCTGCAGTAAAAATTAGATTAGTGTTAGAAGTATCTAACAACGTTACTAGATGTCGCTACTCGCTTCATATTCTCTTTGGTTGTCGCATTTATAAGTTCAAGTTGAACCGACCGTTTCCTTTTTTTCGTCAGATGCTAGATCCTAGCCTCACTGAGTGATTAGTCATGTGGCGAAACGCGTCTGGAGATGGTTCTGACGAAACGAAATAAAACAAATAAAGCTCTTCCAGTTATTAGTAAAGGAGTTATTCGATCATTTTACTTTTCTATTTCGCGCGATCTAGTTTACAATAGGGAACTAGTAGTGGCGGCTCGTGACTAGTTAGTGAGTCAGGGGGGCGCTGGCTTTAAATTAAAAAAAATTAAAATGTCTATTATTTTTGAAAGTACGTGTCTGTTTTTTCTAACTTTCTCGTTGTGAATTTTAATTTCATCAGCATAAGCACTACTTAAACAAGTTAAAATATTATAGTTTGTCCTAACATCTCAAAACTTACCACATTATAACGATGTTTTGCACTATTTTCATGTTTTTTATTTTGTCTGAAAGATGTTTTAAGTCCTGCACCCCATTTTCAGTCCAATTATCATCCCCGCCAAAAAGAAGACACACGAAACAAAAAAAAATAATTTTTGTCCTCACAACCGCATATCCAGAATATTTTATTATATATTTCTTTGTCAAACTTACGCGTAAACTGTGCCTTACTTTTACATTTTGATTGCACTTGTACAATGTTCAATATTGGTAGTGGCCGCCCTGCATTTTTTAAATCAAGTTTTTCACTTAAGCTCAGAGAACTAAACACAACCTTCTGTAAATCACTGACATTCATATTAGACGAAATGTTCCAATTTTATAACAACTAATAAATAACTCAAAACAAATAAACAAAACGTCAGCGAGTCAGCGGCAGCGACAGACGACAGGTCGCATCGCGATTCGCGAACAGTGGGCGCGGAAAATTGGAGCTCTCCGTGGCCGCTCGTGGTGCGATGTGTAGGTGACGTCAGGCCTCCGTCGTCATGACAACCCATCGAGAAGGCGCGTTGAATCGGGACGGATAATCGGTCGCCCGCGCTTAGTACAACCTTGAGACCGCGCAACTCGCTTGTCTATGAGTATAGCCTGCCCGTTAGAATAGGGCTACGACGTTTGGTTTGAATTATTTTAATTGAGAACAGAGCCCTTCATTAACCAGCCGCCACTGGGAACTAGTAAGTGAAGAAGTTAACGGTGTGAGCTTCATCGTTAATCGTTCTCGACTTCTTTCAGTTAAGTTTTTGTGCCGACATTTCTGAATTCTAAAAAGTTCGATTTCTTTAGCGACTACACTTCAGAAATCTCTTAACAGTTCGCACGCAACGACCTACTACAACCTCACTAATACCCTAATAGTTTTGCGGCGGACTAGTTTGTCCTACATTTCAGATATTCCTTAATAGTTCGCGGCGAACTAATTCGTTCTAAACTTGAAAACTAGTTGGTCGAGTTCACCTTTAATAGTATATTCGCGAACTACCCATCACTACTATCCATTAATTTAATGGTTGCCATTGCTACAAACTTTCAGCTTCAGCCAACGCTTGCAAAGTCGCCAATGGTATTTTCCAACTTTTCTGGCACTGGCCGCTTTTTTATCACATAACAGACACAACGTCCATGGACACTTTTAAATGCTTGCTTGTGACAAGGTAATGTTAACAATTATTGTATTGCAACTCAGCAAAATCTTTAAAAAAAAGTCCACCAATTGACCTGCTGTATAAGTTAACATTAACTAACTCTCTTGCAAATTTCAAATACCATTACACTTGCAGTACGTTTGCAAATGAAAACTTTACAAACGAAACGACAATGGCGGAAAGATTTGCTGTTTGCAACACGTTTGTAGGAAACTTATTGCAAGGAAAGTTCGTTTTCTATACTTATTCTAGAAAGGTTTTCGCAAACTTAATACATTCTTACCTTGCTTAAAGGGTCCCGTATAAGGGTTTATTTGAGGCGCTAGCTGATAAGTTTGTCCCCACGGCGCTGACTTTTCTAGATACGTCACTGAGGTGATGTTTTAAATTTCCGAATAAAGAGAAGTGGAAGTTAAATCCTAACTATACTGCGACTAGAACAGCTCAATACAGTTACACTCGAGGAAAATGACTTGGACTATGGCTGCTTTTTACACTGACGTATTGTAGAGACGCTGGAGAGCATTTGGGTCATATAAACCATAACTTTCTGTCAATAACCGTACGTAATTTTGTTAAAATATTACTGCAAAAAACTGCTACTACTGAATTGCTCCTTGACATCTATTGAACAAAAATAATTGCTTAGTCCTAAAGAAGACAGAGACCGGTAGTTTTTCAGCTTAAGGTTGTTTGCGGTTTTTTTTTTATGGAAAAGGAGAACTTTGACAAACCCATTATTGCATAGACCTATTTCTATCTTAGGGAACTCAGTTTCTGTGTCCAAGAAGAATTACTTATCTTTGGTAGAGTACAGTAATTGCAGCGCAGGTGTTTTAGGGAAATATGTTGATCATATATCATATCATCAAATATCGTAAATTATTTGTTTCATTGTAAAAAGAAAAAGTCTAATTTCGCTCGTTCTTTTATGGAATAATAACTGCACCAATTGTAAAGAAATTTCGGGAATCATTCAAATAAAAAAATACCATATAACAGATATTTTTCTTATTATTGATAAGCCCATATGCATAAACCTATTATTAATGAAACGTAATAATTAGTCCTTTACCCTACAGTTTCGGCAATTTTGACATGTACATTGTACACTTCTATTATCAGTCTACGGAGACATTTATGATATTTATTTTATTTATATCCTACCACGTGTGGCTGCCATATTGGTTTTTAACCAAAAAACCAGTAATGATATTTTATGATTATTAAATTCAGCCCTAAATACATTTTGCTAAAATAATTTATTGTTGTAATAAAATCATGATTAATATGTTTTCAGTTGATATTGGAAATAATAAATTAGAGTAAATAAATTTCCTTTTGGCACGACCAGTTTATATTTTTGGAATATTTACATACGGAAAGCAAATAATAATTATAATTTAATGGTAATTATATATTACATGCACAATAACTTCGTATATTTGATTAGCTTAAGTGTTTATAGGTTACTATTACTATGAAGACATACATGAAATGAAAATTAAACTGAATGTGTTCATTGTTACAATTTTATACAGATCTTTCATATTTTTCGAATTCCTGAAAAACTATTCTAAAAGTGTGGTAATTTTTTGTCAGTGTAAGTTTTTTGTCAGTTTAAGTTTTCTTCAAGCAGTAGCGTGTTATGAATTAGGTAGGGGGGGGGGAGGCTATTTTTGTCACTGCAACCCTTTTTCATAGGTAATATTTATCCTAATATTCCAATATTGGATTAGTCATATATATAGTCAGATGTATATATTATGTATTAGATTCTTTAGAAAATGATTTGCAAGCGAACGTTTTTCTAAACATAATACATACATATGATAACATATTCTTATGTGATAATTGCTATGCTGTGATATAGAACATATTTTATGTACCTACATATTTGAAATTTAATAGTTGAAAATATTTACAATAGCAGCACAGCCGATGCATAGAAAAATATAATCACTGGCCTTAAGCTCTTCCCCTCAATTTATTATTACCGTGCGAGCAAAAATTATTTGCATCAAAGAGGGCCTTGCATCTAAGGACTTAATGCTTAGCCGTAGAGCTTAATACCTGTTGGGTGTAAGTAACTACCTGAATTAACAATCAATCAGTTATTCCGTCATCTTTGACAGTCGTTACAAGTAAATTGATTCATCGCTAATTTTTTACAATTTCTTGAACAATTCACACAATGGGCTTTACGGAAAAGCACAAAACATTCATGGCTGAAGCGTATTTTTGAAACAGGGTTACAGTAAATGGCGAGTGGCAATACAATCCGGGTTTGTGCATGGACGATTTTCACGAACATTTTCCTAACGTTGCTTTTATTGCTGGGGATTTTTATCATTGCCTGAAAAGAACCGTGGCTGTGTTTAGGGAAACAGGTTCTATATAACACAAAAAAGGAGCATGAAGACCATCTGTAAAAACAGAAGAACTTGTTGCAAACGTTCGTGAAATAATGCAAAATATGCCACCAAATTGTACAAGACGCCTGTCCCAAGAAGTGGGAAGATCTTATGGAACATGCAGGACTATTCTTAAGAAGCAGCTAAATTTATTTTCTTATAAAGTGCAAGTATTCCAAGAAATACAAGCCGCAGATTTTGAAAGACGAAGGAATTACTCTCAATGATTTACCCAAAATTTATTGGAAAGAAATGATTCATTAGACTTGACATTTTTTTCGGATGAAGCCTGGTTCCACCTCTCCGGTTATGTGGATTCTCAGAATATATGTAATTGTTTTTCATTTTCTTTCTGTATATAATATATTGTTACTTTGTTAATTTTGTAAACAACAAAAACAAATTTGTATTTGTCTAATTATTTTATTACTCATTAGTTTGGCATATCATGTCATAATATGAATTTGACAAAATTTTAACCTAGATTTGGGCAGATATATCGTCCCCATATCATTGTGATCTAAACCAAGCCCTGCGTTTTTTAATCCAAGCCCTCTTTGACGCAAATAATTTTTGCTCGCACGGTATATGTATGTACATACTTGCTTTTTACATTTTTTAATACTTGAATAAAAAATGCCCCTTTCCCAGCCGGAATTTATTGCACTTGTGAATTAAAAAACTTTCTGTGGCGTAGTTTGGTCATTCTAAAAAAGTTTGGTCCAGTCCTCATGTTCCTGCATCCGTCCCTGCAATTCAGCCCCCCCCCCTCACAACGACGCCCGCACAATACGCCACTGTATATACCTTAAATTAGGTTGACATACCTATACACAATAGCACAATTGCGCCAAAAGTGATGAGCACGAGCCCGATTACTCTAGGTACACCACAAATATTGCTATTCTTTTATATCTGTTCAACTCTGTTTAATTTCTACATAAAAACACTGTTTGTATAATACTCTAAAGATATTATCCGTCCCTATTTTTTGTTAAAGTTATCTGTCACATTCAGTCCATGGTTATTTCCCCCGAACAGGAATGCATTATGGCCCTTGCTATAACCTTTCTGAAAGACGCGCGAGCGTCCTTTTAAATGTTTTATGTGGACATGAAAGTTTATGTTCCGTGTATGTTTTGTCGGATTGTCAACGAGATCATAGTGAAAGATGAGCTATTATTAATTACTAACAACCATGGCGGGAATGATTATTGTATGTAATCATTATAATGGTAATGGGTCACTTAACAATAACTAGTGTGGGGTGTAACTAACTTTAGTAATTTATATTATTTAAGGGGCGTATTCACTGGCCAATACCGAGCAACCAAGGTGTCCGATCAAATGGCTTTAAAATTTCCTGGCAATCTGGTTACTCTGAATTTATGAATTTAATCATTACGCGACTATCCAAGCAATTAAAATTCGTCTCTCTGCAATCAGTTGTTATTTTTTGTAAAATAGTCACCACGCTCCTATATAGTGATTGTTTCTAATTAAAAGAAAAAATGCTTTCCTGAACTCTTTAGTAGCCTACAATCGCCTTCTTTTTTTTTTCATCTTCGCTATCAGCATTTTCCATTTGACATGTAGATATAAAAACAAAACAACCAAAAGTACTAAAGCACGACGAGGAACCTAATGTGTTTATTTGAAAACTTCCCACCTCGATTTTCCTGCTTTAAAATGAAAATGTGGAAAATCGCTCGGACCCGTCGATTTATATTTCGAGGGGGACATCTTTTGCGTATATTGTCAATCGTGTTACTTCAAGCCCCTAAGAGGGAGGGGGGGGGGGTAAGATCTAAATCTTAAATGGATACCCCTATTTTATATATTTTTTTTGGATGCTGCATAAAATTCTAAACATTTTTTAATCAAAGCATTATTAGTCTATACTTAACAGTTTCCGAGATATTTACTCTTGAAAAATTACATTTTTGAACTTTGACAGCGCCTAGCCTTTCTAACTGTACGTCTTAGAGCGAAACGGCTTACATGTCCCAATCTTCGATTTTTATTATCTTTCCAATAGTGTAAACTTCCGGTCAAACCGGAAGTACTATATTTCGTACATCCGGTTTAACCGAAAGTTCACACTATTGGAAAGATAATAAAAATCGAAGATAGGGACATCTAAGCCGTTTTGCTCTAAGACGTACAGTTAGAAAGGCTAGGCGCTGTCAAAGTTCAAAAATGTAATTTTTCAAGAGTAAATATCTCGGAAACTGTTAAGTATAGACTAATAATGCTTTGATTAAAAAATGTTTAGAATTTTATGCAGCATAAAAAATATATATATAAAATAGGGGTATCCATTTAAGATTAAGATGATCACACCCCCCCCCCCCCCACGGGGCTTGAAGTAACACGATTGACAATATACGCAAAAGATGTCCCCCTCGAAATAAAAATCGACGGGTCCGAGCGATTTTCCACATTTTCATTTTAAAGCAGGAAAATCGAGGTGGGAAGTTTTCAAATTAACACCCTGTATAGTGACTTTAATATTGTTCTACAAGCAGTCACATAATATACACCTACCATTTTAAGAAAGTTAAGTGACTTTATTGCCAATGTCCATTCACGCATCAGCAATCTTCTGTCAATCTGTGCTTCCAATCACAACCCGATTCACCTTTCCTCTGGTAAATTAAATAATCGCTCGGCAACCAAAATATCGCTCGCAATTTGATTGACATTGCCTACTAAACGAACAAATCGTTTGGAAATTCGATTGCTAGCAACTAGACTATCAATTTGATTTTGGCATAATCGCCTAAAGAGAAAAATGTTTTTATTATTTTAGCCCAGCTCCACATTTATGTATATCAGTTTCCTATTACATATTTGCAAACAATTTTTCTGTTTTCTTAATTCGTACCTACATTTCACCATATTTTTAAAAGGAAAATTTGCTGTAAAAAGATTTTCACCTGCGGCGCAGTTTTCCCCCATTTAAACATTCTGGTCCCCTCTGCCGCAGGTAGGCATTGGCGCACCTAAGGGGGTAACGTAAAATTATATTTATATATTACAAACTAGCGTGTACCCGGCCTGCGTTGCAGCGCTTTCTCTGAGATAATAAGGCGAGTTCACCATCACGTCAAGATTTATAAATACAATCCCGAACAAACCTCTAAATTTATTAGTGTTTCTCTACAATATTATGCATGTATTATACATAAAAAGCTTGCTCTTGAATCACTCTATCTATTAAAAAAAAACGCTTCAAAATTCGTTGCGTAGTTTTAAAGATTTAAGCACATATGAAAGGGGACAGACGGGCTACAGCGACTTTGTTTTATACTATTAGTATAGGAGCTGACAAACATTGCGGTGAACGATATTTTTCAAAATTTTCACCTACATGGTCTAATTATACATAGTATAGACAAACTAAAATCGACCGTCTGCCATTTCAAAGTGGTAGCTTTAACTTGGGGGATGCAGTTAAAAAAGGGTGGTTTTAAGATTTGGTGAACAATATTGATCAAAACCCACATTCACTCATTTGAAAAAACAGCTTAAGAATGTGTCGAAATCACGTGGGCAGACGATTTATTTGACAGCTTAACCCTAGCAGATGCCTGTCAAAGTGGCATATTTTATGGTAAAGTGAACGACAAGTAAAACACATTAATTTTGGTGGGTGTATTCCCCTATTAGTACTTTAACTAAAAACAATATGGCAGACGAAATATTTGACAGCGTTTCTGTGGCAGACGCTGTCAAAGTGACAAGTTTACTCTTGGTAAACAATATTTATAATAGCTCAAATTGGTAAAATAACATAAAACTACACAGGTATTTATTAATTTTAAGAAAGCAGACGATTTATTTGACAGCTTAACCCTGGCAGACGCCTGTCAAAGTGGCATATTTTATGGTAAAGTGAACGACAAGTAATACACATTAATTTTGGTGGGTGTATTCCCCTATTAGTACGTTAACTAAAAACAATATGGCAGACGAAATATTTGACAGCGTTTCTGTGGCAGACGCTGTCAAAGTGACAAATTTACTCTTGGTAAACAATATTTATAATAGCTCAAATTGGTAAAATAACATAAAACTACACAGGTATTTATTAATTTTAAGAAAGCAGACGATTTATTTGACAGCTTAACCCAGGCAGACGCCTGTCAAAGTGGCATATTTTATGGTAAAGTGAACGACAAGTAATACACATTAATTTTGGTGGGTGTATTCCCCTATTAGTACGTAACTAAAAACAATATGGCAGACGAAATGTTTGACAGCGTTTCTGTGGCAGACGCTGTCAAAGTGACAGTTTACTCTTGGTAAACAATATTTATAATAGCTCAAATTGGTAAAATAACATAAAACTACACAGGTATTTATTAATTTTAAGAAAGCAGACGATTTATTTGACAGCTTAACCCTGGCAGACGCCTGTCAAAGTGGCATATTTTATGGTAAAGTGAACGACAAGCATTACACATTAATTTTAGTGGGTGTATTCCCCTATTAGTACGTTAACTAAAAACAATATGGCAGACGAAATATTTGGCAGAGCTCCTGTGGCAGACGCTCTCAAACTTGCAAGTTCACCCTTATTGATAAACAATGTAAATAGCTCAAATTGGTGAAATAAAATACTACTTTGGTAAATGGTATTCAAACATTTTTATTGCAAAATTGGTATAAAATAAAAATTATTCTTTAACAAATATAAAACAGGATTCTTAAAACATCATGAAATCAGTCTCTCGTTTTTATTCGTCAACAAAACCTAAGAGTACTTCAACAAACCTAAAACTATTTATACATACAGGGTGTTAGTGAATAAGTGCGACAAACTTCAGGGGGTGCTTCTTTAAGTGATTTTAAGAAGAAAAGTTCTTATAAACATGGGTCTGAAATGCATAGTTTTTACGATACAGGGTGTCAAACTTTAAAAAAAAAATCGGATGTTCGTAAATATCTCGATACTCTTGTACTCAATTCTGTTGAAATTTGGTAATTCTATTTGTAATAACAAGACGATAATTTAGCCTCAATTAGATTAAAATTTTTAAGTCCAGTGGCGTCCCGGAAGACAGTCCAACTAATATTTTTGACAAAAAAAATGCGCGCCACTGGCTTTTTTAAAAATTATGTATTTTTTTTTTAATTATGCAACTACAAATACAAATATTTTATTTTTTGAGTTTTTTTCATATCTTGCTTTATTTTTGAGAAAAAAAAATAAAAACCACTTTATTGTATGTCCCCGGGACAATAACAGTAAAAATTTAAACCACTTACTATGCTATTAACCAATTAAAATTACACAAAAGTTCTCTTTCGAATTTTTCGCATAGATTTTAAAATATTAAAATTCAAAAGAGGACTTTCGTGTAATTAATTGCTTAATAGCATAGTAAGTAGTTTAAATTTTTTACTCTTATTGTCCCGGGGACATGCAATAAAGTGGTTTCTATTTTTTCTCTCAAAAACAAAGCAAGATATGAAAAAACTCAAAAAATAACATATTTGTATTTGTAGTTGCTTAATTCGAAAAAAATACATAATTTTAAAAAAAGCCAGTGGCGCGTAGTTTTGTTGTCATAAATATTAGTTGGACTGTCTTCCGGGACGCCACTGGACTTAAAAATTTTAATCTAATTGAGGCTAAATTATCCTCTTGTTATTATAAATAAAATTACCAAATTTCAAAAAAATCGAATAAAAGAATATCGAGATATTTACGAACATCCGATTTTTTTTAAAAGTTTGACACCCTGTATCGTAAAAACTATGCATTTTCGGACCCATGTTTATATGAACTATTTTTCTTAAAATCACTTAAAGAAGCACCCCCTGAAGTTTGTCGCACTTATTTACTAATAATAAAAAATATATAATATATTAAAAAAAAAAAAATAACAAAAAAATATATTCTACAAAAAATGCAAATGAATCTAGTCAAGCATTGTTCCAACAAAAAAAACACATTTCTTAAAACTATAAAATACTTAGGATTTTAAAACATCACAAAATCAGTCTCCCAGTTTTATTATTTTACAAATAAGTAACCTAAATAAGAGAGAGTACTTCAACAAATCAGCAATCCAGCATCATTCTAAAAAAACACATTTCTTAAAACTATAAAACAGGATTTTAAATTATTACAAAATCAGCCTCCCATTTTTATTTTTTCACAAAAAAGTAACCTAAATAAGAGGGAGAGAACTTTAACAAATCTTAATGTATTTATCTAAGCAAAAATAAATCAAAAAAATATATCATCTACAAATGAATCTAGTACCTTAAAACAGCATAAGTTATACCAAACACTAATAAGTTCCCAAAAACTTGCATACAAATTTCAAATTACAAAATCAGTCGTTATTTATTGCTGTAAAAAATCATCCTCGTCGTCACTTGATTCAACCAAAATTGCGTCGGCGTCGTCGTCACTTTCGTTACTTAAATCAGATTTATGCAAAATATCACCAAGTTAAACGGGCGTTTGAGGCCCGTCAAACCACAATATATTGAATTTATTTTCTCTCAGTATCCAACCATTAATTAGAGGATCGTAAAAATTTGAAGTAACTTTGGTTGCATTCGTCCAAATAAATTGCTGCAATTTGGTTTGTCCTTCGAATTTTTTGCAGTAGTACTGATTTGCGAGGGGGAAAGTTTTGAGCATTAAATTTTTTTTTTAATAAAAGTGAATTTTTTTCTGATGTGCACCCATAAGTTTTAATAAAACATTCCAATCTGGCCTTATCTATACCTTTAAATTTGGTTTTCCATATAATTTGCAAACATAGCCTTCCAGAGTATTTAGTGTTTCCTGAGGGATGTCTTTAAATGGCTTTGACCCCAATGACGCAAAAGCAGCTTGAGTTTGATTGCAATTTTTTAATATTGTAAAAGGTTTCTTTTTTCCTTTGCCATAAAACGAGGCTTCGTAATCACTAAATGCATGAAATGCTGGTAGTGCTTGGCTAAGAGTTGATCCTAAATAATCGTGTAAGATTAATATATCTTAACGAATTATTCGAAATTTGACCAGTTTCTATCCAGAGTGGGAAAATAACTGTTATTACCCAATAATATTTAATAATTAATAATAAAACTATATATGTAACCATTGATAATCATTGCTATTAATTTTATCAGAAAAACGAACATTTTATAAAGGAAATAGCACAAGAATACTATTGTGAGCATGAAGAGGCCGATAGTAAAATATTCTTTCATATAACAAAAACTGTTTGCAAAAATATAGTTATACGAGCTGCAGATACAGATATTGCAGTTATTGCATTAGCGCATGTTGACCAATTTAAAAAAGAAAATAAGCTTGTTTGGATGGAAACTGGTCAAATTTCGAATAATTCGTTAGGATATATTAATCTTACAAATATACACGATTATTTAGGATCAACTCTTAGCCAAGCACTACCAGCATTCCATGCATTTAGTGGTTGTGATTATGAAGCCTCGTTTTATGGCAAAGGAAAAAAGAAACCTTTTACAATATTAAAAAATTGCAATCAAACTCAAGCTGCTTTTGCGTCATTGGGGTCAAAGCCATTTAAAGACATCCCTCAGGAAACACTAAATACTCTGGAAGGCTATGTTTGCAAATTATATGGCAAACCAAATTTAAAGGATATAGATAAGGCCAGATTGGAATGTTTTATTAAACTTATGGGTGCACATTAGAAAAAAATCCACTTTTAGTTAAAAAAAAATTTAATGCTCAAAACTTTCCCCCTTGCAAATCAGTACTACTGCAAAAAATTCGAAGGACAAACCAAATTGCAGCAATTTGGACGAATGCAACCAAAGTTACTTCAAATTTTTACGATCCTCTAATTAATGGTTGGATACTGAGAGAAAATAAATTCAATATATTGTGGTTTGACGGGCCTCAAACGCCCATTCAACTTGGTGATATTTTGCATAAATCTGATTTAAGTAACGAAAGTGACGACGACGCCGACGCAATTTTGGTTGAATCAAGTGACGACGAGGATGATTTTTTACAGCAATAAATAACGACTGATTTTGTAATTTGAAATTTTTATGCAAGTTTTTGGGAACTTATTAGTGTTTGGTATAACTTATGCTGTTTTAAGGTACTAGTTTCATTTGTAGATGATATATTTTTTTGATTTATTTTTGCTTAGATAAATACATTAAGATTTGTTTAAGTTCTCTCCCTCTTATTTAGGTTACCTTTTTGTGAAAGAATAAAAATAGGAGGCTGATTTTGTAATAATTTAAAATCCTGTTTTATAGTTTTAAGAAATGTGTTTTTTTAGAATGATGCTGGATTGTTGATTGTTGAAGTACTTTCCCTTATTTAGGTTACTTATTTGTAAAATAATAAAACTGGGAGACTGATTATGTGATGTTTTAAAATCCTAAGTATTTTATAGTTTTAAGAAATGTGTTTTTTTTTGTTGGAACAATGCTTGACTAGATTCATTTGAATTTTTTGTAGAATATATTTTTTTGTTATATATATTTTTTTTAATATATGTATAAATAGTTTTAGGTTTGTTGAAGTACTCTTAGGTTTTGTTGACGAATAAAAACGAGAGACTGATTTCATGATGTTTTAAGAATTCTGTTTTATATTTGTTAAAGAATAATTTTTATTTTATACCAATTTTGCAATAAAAACCATTTACCAAAGTAATATTTTATTTCACCAATTTGAGCTATTTACATTATTTATCAATAAGGGTGAACTTGTAAGTTTGAGAGCGACTGCCACAGGAGCTCTGCCAAATATTTCGTCTGCCATATTGTTTTTAGTTAACGTACTAATAGGGGAATACACCCACTAAAATTAATGTGTAATGCTTGTCGTCCACTTTATTGTAAAATATGCCACTTTGACAGACGTCTGCCAAAGTTAAGCTGTCAAATAAATCGTCTGCTTTCTTAAAATTAATAAATACCTGTGTAGTTTTATGTTATTTTACCAATTTGAGCTATTATAAATATTGTTTACCAAGAGTAAACTTGTCCATTTGACAGCGTCTGCCACAGAAACGCTGTCAAATATTTCGTCTGCCATATTGTTTTTAGTTAACGTACTAATAGGGGAATACACCCACCAAAATTAATGTGTATTTCTTGTCGTTCACTTTACCATAAAATATGCCACTTTGACAGGCGTCTGCCTGGATTAAGCTGTCAAATAAATAGTCTGCTTTCTTAAAATTAATAAATACCTGTGTAGTTTTATGTTATTTTACCAATTTGAGCTATTATAAATATTGTTTACCAAGAGTAAACTTGTCACTTTGACAGCGTCTGCCACAGAATACACCCACCAAAATTAATGTGTTTTACTTGTCGTTCACTTTACCATAAAATATGCCACTTTGACAGGCGTCTGCTAGGGTTAAGCTGTCAAATAAATCGTCTGCCCACGTGATTTCGACACATTCTTAAGCTGTTTGTTCAAATGAGTGAATGTGGGTTTTGATCAATATTGTTCACCAAATCTTAAAACCACCCTTTTTTAACTGCATCCCCCAAGTTAAAGCTACCACTTTAAAACGGCAGACGGTCGATTTTAGTTTGTCTATACTATGTATAATTAGACCATGTAGGTGAAAATTTTAAAAAATATCGTTCACCGCAATGTTTGTCAGCTCCTATACTATATGTTAAGATTTAGCAATAGTTGGGCGTAGTCCACCACACTACGGCGCACTCGAAAATGGCCTCTCCTCCTCCCCCGGGATCCAATCCTGGGTGCGCCACTGTAGGTCGTAGATACGCCACTGGCACGGAATTTAATGTAGCTGACAATGAAAGTTTGATAAACCCTATAGCATGAACAAATATGTCTTTTCTTGAACCTCTATAATTGGTTTTCTTTGAATTTTCATAAACACAAACAAAAGTGTTCTACTGATGTTTATATCATATTTTCCAATTTAGAGATTGAATTTCGGCCGGTTTCGTTCGTCTCTAACAATATACGAATATAAATGTATCATGCATAAACGATTTTTATGACAGTGTCTAGCTAAGGACATAAAAACCTGATTGAATCCACCACATCAATGCGGAAACAATAATTTTTGGGATAGCTTTTGGTTTATAGTTTTCGTATAAGCCAGGTTTAGAAAATATTCTAAGAAAAGAATAGTATACTTTTAGTTCTTTAGCCTTATTTACGTAACATGCACTGAAAAAACATACCTACATTGAATTAGTATTTACAATCTTAGAATGTTATTAATTTTAGAATTTTGATATTATACCAGACGAAATAAGTAAGTGTTGCTATTTTTCTATTAAGTTTTGAATAATAGAGAGTAATAAAGAATTTATCAAAACTTGGCCATTTCTACAAAGAATGGTAAGACCAATATACTATCCATCACGCCGTGATTATGTAGCAGCTAGTAAACCAAAAAATCTAGTTTCGGTGACAGTTTCGGTTTCGTCCAAAAATCGGCGGAAACCTCGGGTGCGCCGAAACTGAGTGTTCGTGAAATCTTATGAATATTATGAACAAAATACTCAATTAAGTAGTCATTCATTACTTTATATCCAAGTGTTGATTTTTGAAAAAGTTTACTTACAAAGTCTTTAAAATGTTGTTAAAGTGTTGTGTATTTTTATTCATATTAAATTGTTAATGACATGAATAAATAGATATATTTGTTACATTATTTCAATAATAATTATTGTTTTTTTAACATGTATCAATAAGTTTCGGTTTCGGCCGAAACTGAGACCAAGGTCGAAGATTTGGGTTCGGCTAAAAATCTTGTTTCGGTCGGACACTAAATAAAATATTATATGTTTTTAGATTAATGATGAGAAGAGTTATATGAATAACACTATTGTCGCGTATAGGGCGGTATGCTAAGTTTAGCGAGAGGGTAAAATAAAGGTAGACAGGCTTTTAAAAAACAACTATAATCTATTTTTAAAATAACAGGGCAATTATTATACATACATTTTAATATACCGGATCCTAGGGGCTGCTCTACTGGCTAGGGCGGTGAGTGGCAGGTGCCGTAACAGGCAGTCGAGACGCGTCTTTATTCAACTGGTCGGCCACCCTCAGAGTGACACTTAAAAGACCCAAACTAAGAGTCTGGGACCCAACTAAGAGTCTGGGACCCAAGAAAGAGGGTCCGTGATGTGACCCGACTAAAAGTCCGTAATGAGACCCAACTAGCCACTAGGAGTCCGTAATGGGACCCAACTAAGAGAGTGATGCCCAAGCTTGTCGACTTGCTATTTATAACTGATCGCCCTTTGTTTAATTGGATCAGTATAAATAAAACAAGCCGATGTTTATGTGCAGTTTGCAAAATATTGGGCTAGATTTGAATTAGAAACAATAATAATTAATGAAATAAATAATAAATTTGGAAAATGCCCTATTTCCATGACACTATTAATTACTAAATTTGGAGAATTGTTTTTAAATTATCGATTTTTTTCCTCGAAGTCGTTTTCTATTCCTTTAATAAATAATCAATTATTAATCGATTTATCAGAAATTCCAAGATTAAAAAGACCGATAATTCAATTATTGGATTTTAAAATATTTTATGTCCTTTTACTGGATTATTTGACTCATTCCTATATTCCTACTCACCACAACATGAAAAAGCTAAAAAAATATAGTTCTTTATAGGTTTGCTTAATTGAACTTAAAAAAAATTACAAAAACGTTCATTCAATGACCCCGGAACATAGATCAAAATCAATACGTATATATTTTAAATTCTCCATTTTGACAAGGAATATTAAAAACTATTCTATTAATATAAATGTATTTGCAATAAATGCCTATATCGGTACTGTAATATTGTAACGTGCATCTTTCTTGCTAGTTACTCTTAAACCGTATAAATAGATGATCTCGTGAGGGAGGAAGGCATAATTACAAGCCTAACGAATATTTTAATTCATGCGGTTGCGAACGACGCGATGCGCCGCATAAATGTAAATTGAGATCAAAATAGATGTGCATTGTGCAGTGACTGCACATGAACATAATAATATACAAAATCAGCAAATGTGAATAGTGGGTGACGCTTTTATGAATGTATGTACTTACTGTCCAAAGTACATTACTATAAAGGTTAACCTTATTGTAAGTTATGTCAGCCTAAACTCAAGTAGGTAGCATAATTTGATACATATTCTTCTAAATTCAATTATTTTTTTCTTATAAAAATGTGCAAGAGGATTTAGAATTTCAAATTAACTATTGATTGGCAATAAAGCAAGAACAATAGCAAGCGACATTTTTTTAAAGATATTTCAGATATAATCTTATTTGATCAAGATAATATTCCAATTCCTAAATTGAAAACACACGTGTCTAGAAGTCTGGATACCTGCCGCTGCCGCCCGTCTTGCTTGTCTTTTCTCACAGCCTTTTTCCTCAGCCACCCCATTGGACTTTTTTTAATTTGTTGGTACAAAACTTTATTTGGAATGGGCCATAATCACCGGCGTAGCTGGGGGGGAGGGGGGCATCGGGCAAAACGTTTATGTTTTGATAATGAATATATACAGGGTGATTCACGGTGGATGGAACGATAGACGTTTCTGACGAACCAGTAAAGGAATCGTTCTGAAAATTTGGTCGCGTACATAAACATACATGCTCTACCAACCTTAAATATTTTTAACAATACAGTGTTGCCGCTTCCACACAAAAATAATAGTAACTTCGAATTTTTAAATGCAACACCATATATTTTATTTTATTTTAGAATCCCCCATTACTTTCCTTATAATTTTTATTAACTCTACTCTATACTTATCTCTTACCTTTTTTAAGATATAAATTAATTTCCGTTTTTTTGTCCGATAATGTCACTTTTACAAATGCTGATAATTTTGAACTCTAAAACAGTGAATCTTGAAATTTGGTAAATAGTTAACTAATTATTAATAACTCTTTGCCATAGTCCCAAATCTTAGTTGCAATATACAGGGTGGTTGAAAAATACACTTATTCTGGTAACTTGAAAAAGGTTATTAGTAAGTTAGCCATGACAAAAACGAATGTTTACGTATGTTACTATGGTTATCGTTTTGACATTTCATTAAGTTTAGATACAAGATAGAAATACAGTTTTTCTATTTCACTCTTAATACGCTCAGTACGATACGCATTTGCGTATCGTAATAAAGCTATTTCGATACGCCTTTTTTCTTTATTTGATGTTGGTAAGTTTTATTTCATTGACTTGCGCGGCCTTTGTGATTTACGAGAAAACCCATTTTTCGCAGAGGAAAAATAGCTTGATAACTTACTTTTTTATTCTGTGTGGATAACAGTCATGTATGTTGGTTGCATAAATCTATAAATCAATCTTTTGTAGATGCTTCAAGCTATCATTTTCTGCCAAATCCTATCCAAAATTCAATCTACTAACCTTCCAATGTCGATTTTAACCTCAACTTTATTTGAATTTTCCATCTTCCCTATTAGGCAATCCAACGATGTGTCAAAAATGACAGTGGTTGGCAAATACTGCTTTATAATTGGTGCAAGTGGCTTAATGCTTTTTGCCCTTAGGGATGTTCCGATACGCTGAAAGTATCGATCTTTTGTATCGATCCAGATCGATACAAATATATATAGGTATATAGAATATAGGCAATACTGGCATTCTGTATACCAAGAAAGGATAGCCAAAGCTTTGTGTGCGCGCGGATTGAGGGAGAAAAGCAGCAAATGCAGCACGAATGACGCGTGGGTTTTGGAATTTTGGGATCTATCGATACTATCTGAACGATACTGAGTAAAATATTTCAATACTCATTATATATCGAATAAAAAATATCGATACAAAATATCGGAAGGTAAAATATCGATACTCAAAAATATCGTATCGTATGGCGCATCCCTAGTTGCCCTCCACTGTCATTTAAAGTCACGTGGTTTGGATTCCCTAATACTAAATTGCAATGCCGTGACGTAAAATCACGTCTTTTGAAATTCGAAAAAAAGTAGCAAAATCTTCCGCATTTTCGAACTCTCTGTATATGTACCGAATGTACAAGGATCACACAAAACGTATTCCGTCCAATTTCAAATCTCATATCGCTAAAATAACTTTAGAATCTCGTGGTGAAAATGGGTCAATAAATCAAAAAATGACAGTTTGCAAAATAATTTTTGTTGTCCAGAGGCTACTATGATAAAAAATAGTATTACCAACATAAAATTTAGACATGAAAATTTACAAAATTTTAAGGATTTATTTTCTTTTTAAAATGTATTTTTCTTGATTATAAAAAGTGAAATAGAAAAAAATGTATAAAGCACATGTTTCATAAGGCGTTTTAGCGCACGAGTCAATAAAAAACTCGCCACTTTGTGGCTCGTTTTTTAAAATAGACGCGTGCGCTAAAACCGCTTCTTATGAAACGTGTACTTTAATATACTATTAAAGTCATGGAAGAAAACTATACAAATGCAGTTTTTAGGAATTTATTTATTTTATTTGGACAATGTGATAGAATTATCGCCAGGACATGTATAAAGTTTAACGAAATGTACTCTAATTTACCGCCAATGACTCTTAGAAAATTTATAAGGATCCAGAACAATTTTATTAAATGTTAACTATAGGTACTCAAATAATAAAAGACTACTACAATTATAACTAATAAAATGCTATTTTAACAGATGTTCAAAACGCTGGCCGTTTACATCCAAACACTTTAATATGCGGGTTTTGACTGCATGGATTTCAAGAAAAATTTAGTTTTAATGTTTTTTGCATGTTAATGCAAACACACATTGTCCAAATAAAATAAATAAATTCATAAGAACTGCATTTGTATTTGTATAGTTTTCTTCCATGACTTTAAAGTGTATTTCTATCTTGTATCTAAACTTAATAAAATGTCAAAACGATAACCATAGTAACATACGTAAACATCAGTTTTTGTCATGGCTAACTTACTAATAACCGAATAAAAATTTAATTGTATAGAAAATTTAACAAATTATGCTTAATACGTCAAAAAAATTATTAAACCAGTTAGTTAGGTACAGGTATGATATACAAGAATGAAGTAACATTTTAGCAGCTTTTCAAATTCGTAATAATATACAGGGTGTTATATTTGAAAAAAAAGGACGTATGGTCACTTTTTCAAGTTACCAGAATAAGTGTATTTTTCAACCACCCTGTATATTGCAACTAAGGCTTGGGACTAGGGCAAAGAGCCCTATGTTATTAGTTAACTATTTACCAAATTTCAGGATTTCACTGTTTTAGAGTTCAAAATTATCAGCATTTTTAAAAGTGACGTTTTCGGACAAAAAAAAACGGAAATTAATTTATATCTTAGAAACGGTAAGAGAAAAGTATAGAGTAGAGTTAATAAAAATTGTAAGGAAAGTAATGGGGGATACGAAAATAAAATAAAAGGTGTTGCATTTAAAAAATCGAAGTTACTATTATTTTTGTGTGGAAGCGGCAACACTGTATTGTTAAAAATATTTTAGGTTGGTAGAGCATGTCCGTTTATGTACGGGACCAAATTTTGAGAACGATTCCTTTACTGGTTCGTCAGAAACGTCTAACGTTCCATCCACCGTCAATCACCCTGTATATAGTGTAATTATATCTTTCTTTATAAAATTCCTGTCTCTATATTAAATTATTAATATGTGGTTCTAAGTCTATCAGTCCTTGAATCTCCAAAAGTAAAAAAAAAAACTTTAAATATAAAGTTGATCGGTAAAGATACCGATAAGTCCAAAGTGATTCAAAATGTTTTGTGGGTTAGCCACCCTCGCGAAGTAAAAATGCTGCCATCCTTAGCCTAATTTTGAAAACTGAAACTAAGGTCCTTGGAAGGCTGAAAAATAGTATTTCCTATGCTAACATAAAAATATTTCTATCATCCCTGACGCTGGATGTTTTGTTGTAGTTAGATAGGATTATTTTTTAGGCTATACTCGTGGATGGGGATAATACGAGCCCTGTCTTAGTGATGTTGATCTGATTAACAAAACTATTTCTTTTTGTTTGTACATTTTGTTAAACACAAATTATTTTATAAAACAGACAACTTAACGTTAAACATTTCTTAAAATAACTGTCAAAAATATTATAGTATATTATATTTTCAAAAAGTTTGTTTTATGATGACATAAATTCAACAAATTTTATAATTTGAGTGGTTGGCCAACTCACTATTAGTTGAGTGTATACTTGATTAGATTTATTCGCACGTGAGTAATGCAGCTCAGGATATAAATGCAAAAAAGTAACTATAGGGGAGACCGGGGGAATGCCGCGCACCTAAGCAGAATTACTCCTAAATTATTAAATATTTTTATCTTTGACGTAATTTTTTGTATAAGGAGTGTTAATACAATACACGAACTATTGCAACATTGAAAATCATACATTTCTTTTTGTAATGTCCATTAACACAAAAAAATAAAAATGAGCGCCTGCGCGGTATTACCCGGGCATTTGGGGGAATGGCACGCAGGGAAGTGTTTCAATACAGTTTAACTAAGACTTTATTATACATAAAATACAGGTATGTAGGTAACCCAAATAATAATAAAAATATAATAGTGAGCAAAGAAATAAAGAAACATTATTGTATACTAACATAAAAAAACACATTCCAGCAGATACTTAGGTATAAAAAACAACTGTTAGCAACAGTAGTCACAAAGGTTGAATTTTCCTTTTTCTTTACCACTATACAAGCGGCGTGTGCCCACTTTGAGCAGAAAGTGCAACGATACCATACCTCGTTGTCCCTTCCAAAATAAACAAGATGAACACACAGGGGGTAATACCGCGCAGCGTGCTATTCCCCATTGTTTATGCGCGGTATTTCCCCGGGAGATATTTTCCAACCTAAAAATTTAATTCAAGAAAAGTACTTACATTTTATTGGTGATCACTTAGACAACACTTTTATAGGCCCTAGCAAGTGAAAATAAAATATATCTTCTTTAAATATGCACAGTAACTAATAATTATCAACCGATTAATTTGCACAAAAGATAGGTCAAAAATCCATTTAGCACAAACACGTTCGCTGTTGGTTAACGACTGCCGGCAATTGTTCCAAACTATTGGCGCGTACTTGACATGGCTACGGCAACAATTCGTGATATACACCTGTGCATTCCTGGTTGCAGTTTTTTCTACAGTGGCCTGCGCGGTATTTCCCCGTGCGGGGAATTCCCCCAGTCTCCCCTATTAGGTGAGATAAAAGCAGTGATAGCACTCTTTGTATTCTACACCATCGTCTCTGATCTGTAAAATCTGTTGAAGCATGTACCTAATGTTTTTGTTATACAGAGCATTGTTACTTTTAATAATTGTTTAGTTTTATTCTCTTATTAAAAACATCATATGAATTAGGCCCATAGTATAACATGTAGCTTATTTCGTGAAATGTTAAAGTGAATTTAGGGAAACGAGTCACACCACTCTTCTGAATGTAACAAGGTTCATTAACCAAAGATCTTTTTTCCTATCCTAATAACCGGACTTTTTTAATTCACTTAGAGAAAAAAAAAACTAGAGCAATTATTTAAGTCATCCCTTAAGACTCACGTCTCTATCTACTGTGCAGGCCATTTGTTAGAGGCGGCCGGATGTCGAAATAAAACAAATGACTGGCCAACCGCATTCGGCAATTAGCGACGTCTGTCTTTTCAACTCGAGTATTCGGACTAGTATGTCTTATTCGCACAGTGCAGTGCAAGCTGTGTTTAAATTATAGCGCTTTAAATTCACGAATCAAAGAGTACTCGTACTTCTTAAACGAAAAACATTTTTTTTTTAAATACTTGTTTAGATGATTATTTATTTAATATTTGAATACAACTACAGGCTTGAAAGTACAAATTCATATTCATGGATATGGTATACTGATGCGTTTTAAGTAGGTATATTTGAAGTAGAATAAGTATGGTTGAATTTCATAAAGAAGTATTTTAACAATGTCTCGCGGTTGCATATTGAAATAAATATTGGACAAAATATCTGTTAAATCTATTAAATTATTGATGAATTTTAAAGGAGACTCAAAGTGTTTGCGGCGCGCTTCTAAAAACACATTAAATTGGGTTCGTAGGCGAAATATGCTAGTAGTTTTGCTATACATGCCATGCCGTTATTTTGTACAATTTTAAGTCCACTTTTATAAATAATATATTGATTATAGAGGTTGTGACAGTTTCAAAATGAACTGTCTTGTGGAATGAAAAGTTTACTGATTTTTTAAAGTTTGACTACAATCAATAAGGTATCAAAAGTCACAAAATATTTGCCATAATTTTAAGCCATCCCCTTTGAGCCTCCTATTTCAATGATTGTATCAAGAAGTCTGGTACAGTCAATACTATGTATCCCGTTAAAAGTCTAGATAAAGACGCCTAATATAACCATGGATCTTTTCACTATAACCGAATTCATCATATTCAGCATTAACATCCCGAATTAGAACCTATTGAAAATCCATCCCAATCATAAAAAATTTCCTAGAAGGCTACAAACCTTTCCTAGAAACAATTAAAAAGACGCCGCGAAAGCATAAAGTTTAAAAACATGAGATCAAAATCTTAATATGTAAGTAATCCCATTATTCGAGGGCAATTCTTTTATTTGTCAGCATCGACGGATTATATTGCTATTTTTGGTTTGATAAATTGAATAGACAAGAACAGCTTAAAAATAGAAAACAACCCGTCCGATATTCAGGTAGACGCGGCGTTCGACCTTCAGCTGGATCACTGGAACCCATAGGTCGAGGCAGATGTGACGTCAGTGAGTTTATTCTCGCGTTTTTATCAAAGAGCGTATCTATAAGTAATTCGAAATTTTAAAAACTAAAACCGTAGAAAATGTTGTTTTTTGTCGATAAGATTATCTGGCCCCCTTAAATTAAAAAAAAAATTAACGGTGCAAATTAGGTTAGAATATTTGTATCCGCTAATACTCGCGCATCAACATCATATAGATAAATACTATAGAAAAGACAGACTTTATGATACATAAAAAATGTATTTTGTGCATGCATGATCCCGTGGGGTCAACCACTAGTGGCAGTTGGTGTACAAACAGGTGGCAGTACTGGCATTATTGGCAGTAGGTGGCATTATTGGCAGTAAGCGGCATTCTTTGGCAGGAATAAGCATTATTCGGCAGTAACGAGCATTATTTGGCAGTAACTAGCAGTATTTGGTATTTATCGCGGCATATATCGGTGTTTTTTACCGTTAAAAAGCATTCATATTGCCGTCTGTGTTTTTAGCTGTTAACAAAGTAGTATTATCAGCAAATCGAGACACTCATACTTACTATCTCCTGCCAATAAACATAATAAATTTGAAGCAAGGAAGCCACTATCATAAAAAACACCCTTGTTTACTCCTTTTTGGTATCTGGTATCTGGTTAAACAGCGGCCAACCAGTATATGAAGATGGTGTGAATCACTGCAAAACCAGAGATACATTAATGGGAATTTAGAAAAAACGTATTTTCTTTGAGGGACAAAACAGAAATTTTATAGGATTTAGAAAGGTTTCTATTAAAATTTTCATTTTTTCCCCAACCCAAAGCTATAGAACTAATACCTCGAGATTAAGACGATCCAAGTTTAAGAAGTTTCTGCCAATTATAGTAAAACAAATCTTAGATAATATGAAATAATGAACTATGTTAAATACTGAAATAATATTTTTGCGCAACTACAATCGATATTAAAAAATATGGCTCTCAATTTTAACTTATTATTATAGCATCATCCCAATGTATTCAGTGGCACTTTAGAAACATTGAAAAAAAACCGAGAAAAAAACCTTTCTAAGAAATGTTGTAAACCAAAATTACGTAAAATCAAAATTTACTATGTTAAGACCTAAAATTGTATTTACGTGTAACTACAATTAATTAGTAGAAATCCTATAGGTATAATAGAAAATTCCACACCAAATTGTGTTTAAAGTTTAAACTAAAATAATTTAAAACAAAAATCGTAATTAAAAATAATTTTATTTTAAACACCAAATACCGGAATCCGCAAGTTTTCCTCGCCATGAATATTTTTAGAAAATAATTAATTTTCAAAATATTTATGAGCTTCAGTAAATTTCCGGAAATAATTTAACCTCTTGTGGTATTAGTAGTGAAAATGTGTTTACAGATTCAAGAGATATTGGGAAATAACATAGTTACAACCGATCGAAGGAAATGCAACATTTTAGTTTATTTAAAATATCTCTAAAACCAAAAGAACCAGAATCAGTTTGCAAGCACCAATAAACTGCTAACATAATAACCTAAAACTATTCTTATTTAACCGTCTGTCCATCTCTTAAAGTTTCAGAGATCGCAAAACTGTCAGCACCAATTTCGGGCACCCTCTATATAGATACAGTTGCAGGTAGGTATTCGGCTGTTTCAAAATATTGTCATAATATTTAATAAAACCTAGTATAAATTGCTATTATTGGATAGCTAAATGTTCAAACGTTGTTTGGCATGCATGTAATATATTTTTAATTAAGGACTTTAATTTTTAGGAAGTAATTGATAATTATGTTATGTCTAAAATGTAAATAACCAGGGTGAAATGACTATTATATTTAAACTAGCAAATCCTGATATTATGTTATCAATCTATCTACGATTCACAGTTAAAACAATATTCGACACTTTAATACAAAACTTCGGAGGGGCTATTCGGAGGAATAAACTGTTTTAAACTGCTTATAGTCGAAGTTATAGCTGCTCTCTAAAAGGGTCATTGTTAAGATATTTTTATAGGTTAGTTGGCGAAGAATAGTCCTTTATTTAGAGGGCATATTTTTTGTAGAAATATTCGTTGTAACAAAAACCACGATCCGATTATTACAAGCCATACCTACGTTAGGATATCCATCCAATTACCCACGTAATAATATAAAAAATCATATTCACAATACACTGTATTTCGAAAACGAAAGTTAAATCTAGACAGTCTACAAACATAGTTTAAAACACACATAGTGCCTATAGTGTAGTATTTAAATATTGCTTGCATGAAGTGAATCGTATGTACCTACCAATGTTGTGAAATTTGGTGAAAGCGTAGAGCATATAATATATTGCTGTATGCATTGCATGCCGTTTTAAATTATTAAAAACAATCGTAGGTAAGTACATCTAATTTTAAAATTTAGTATAATATTAAGCCACTCCACATAATATTACAAACGCCACTGAGTTTCGTCTTTCTGAATAAGTGGTTCAATGTCGGTATGTTGGTTTTTAATTACTTATTTTATTTCTGCTGAGAACCAGGTGCATGAAACCTTTTTTTTTTATTACAGAGGAAATGCACTCTTTGCTTTTTGTTATGTCAGTTATTATAGAATGAGCGATTATCTTTGTATATTACTTTAAAGTTCACCGCAAGTTTAGCAAGTAGGCCTATATTATTATGTAAATTAACAATTTAATTCTTTTAAATTTACGTATTTTTGAAAAACGGTATCTTTTATACATAAAATTAAAAAAAAAAAACATTTTTCTTAATAACAATATCACCGTTATGTCAGTATTTACAAGCCCCAACCCCAATTTAATAACGGTTTTCTTAAACCTGTTGAAAGGTTCGTTATTATTTAAATTAAAGTTTGATTTCTACGGATATACATAAATGTATTTTGTATTATATCAACTTATCAGTATAACTATTATTATTTAAATATATCAACTTGAAATTAAATTAATAAAATCTTTCTGTTTCGGTATGATATTGAATAAAAATTATTAAAAAAAGGTAATGTTAGATTATCAAAACTATAAATTTACCTCATAAAAAAAGAAGCACGGTGTTCAGTGACGCCGACTACGGGGGGGCTCAGGGGCTCGAGCCCCCCTAAAGAAATACTTCTGGGGCTCAGCCCCCCCTAAAATAAACTTGATTTTGCTACAACTATAATTTGTACCCATATTACTGAAGCAAGGTCTCTTTGAGAATCATGGACAAGTTCTCTTCGATCCAGATTTCAGGAAAATGTGATGGATCATTTAACACAATTAGAAAATTTTGCTACTGGAAAAACAGATCTACAGTATGTTTCCGATTTTTACAACTCAGATTTTGAAAATAACAAACTTACTCTACACCGAAATATGTTTTTAGATATTTGCAAATCGAAATCATTATGTACAAATAATATTAGTGAAATTGTAAATTCTTTTAAATCACTTGATGTAATAGTAGTATTGCCAGAATACGCAAAATTTTTACGAATTGTATTAACTATACCAGTTTCATCATGTACCGCTGAAAGATCTTTTTCTATGTTACCTAGATTGAAGACATATTTAAGATCTACAATGTCACAGAAAAGATTAAACCACTTAGCCATTTTATCAGCTTATAGACCAATCCCAAATATGAATAAACTTGCTAATACATTTATTCTTAAAACAGAAGTAAGGAGAAACACATTTCAAGTAGAATAATAAGTTTTTTTTTATATTTTTTTTATTTGTAATATTTTATTTTCTATAAGTTCAAGTTAAACCATATTACTTATTTAAAGCTGGTAGGTAACTGGTAACAAACCGTTTAATAATTTTTTGATTTATATGAGCGTCTCATAAACATTCTAAACTGGTATTTTAAATTTTTTTTGTAGTTATAATAAACTATTGTTTTTAGTAAAATATTAAAGTTAGTATTTTTTGACTATATAAAAACTATTTGTGTAAGTGTAAGACGGTAAGTATTTAGTAGGTACGGGAAAAAATTAATACCCAGCTCCGGGTATATAAAAAAATTAATACCCAGGGGGGACGGGGACGGGAGCACATTTGAAGGGCTAGGAAATTTGGGTGCGGTCTTAAAAAAAATTTATCAATTTGTTAAAATTTGGGCGTGGTCCAAAAAATTTTTTCGACCAGTGTCTATAACCCACGAGCCGCCACAGCCCGGGCCCCCCTACATTTTTAGAAAGTCGGCGCCACTGACGGTGTTTCCAAGGGGTCACCCATCTAAGTAATTCTCGTGCTCGACCTTAATTACGATTAAGGGTCTACCATCCCTCTTAAGAATTTTGCGCTGGCTGCTTGCATTTAAACCGTAAACTTAAAGCCCTCTAAAGATGCCAAATTAATTTCATATAGTCCGAAAAAAGGAGGTCAATCTGTTAACCATATATATTCCTTGAGCAAAAATAATATGACTTTTATATTGTCATTTTTCATTTAGGTACCTCATAGGATTCGATATACATAATTTATTATAATATATAGGGCGTCAAAGTTTAAAATTGAAAATTGATTTTTTGTATAATTCGAGTGTTTAATAATATACCGGGTGTCCACGGAAGGTGGCTCGCCCCTCTAACTTTTTTGTTTTTCAAAATAATAAAATAAAATTCGAGGGGGATTTGTATACGACATAAAACTGCATTTTTTGACAGGTAACTCAACATTATGGAACTTCCGGTTTAACATAGTGTGACATAAACTTTCGATTTTTAAATGGGACACCTGGTATATTTTTACTTTTTTTGACTCCATATGACATTCCAAATACAACGATGTGTCACTTGTCACTTTTTGTCACCAAGAAATTATTTTTTTTCCAAATTTATTGTTTTATCTAGAGGGCTATGAATACCTTAAAATCACTTATTTCAGTTCTCTAATCTTGGGAAAAATACAAATGTTACTATTTTTGGTCCAATGCTATGTGCTATGTAAAATTTAATCTTTAAAGTTGTATAACTAATTTTTTTTAATGGCAACATGGTGGCTCGTCGGGTTAAGAAAAAAGAGGATTTTATTACGATTATTTTGATACCATACACTATTGGGTTTTAGAAAAGCTGTCATTAAAAAACTTTGAAAAGTTAACTTAGAACTTTCCTAAAATGAAGCATCTTTTGCGAATAAATTTAGATTTAAATGCATCAAGTAGCCTGTGACCAGCAAAACTGATAAAACAAAACCGTGCCTTGAAGAAAATTGAAATGCCAACCGGTTCTGCCAAAGTAAATTAGTTTGTTGTTTAAAAAACATGGAAAATAATAGTTTTACTAGGAGTGAAAAAGTTGATATGTTATTATTGTCAGGCTCATTTCGCATTTTCGGAAACAGTTTTGGGTTTGTTCGGGTTTGTTCACTATTAGGTATAGTGCCGGATTGGATAACGCCAATTAAAATATCTTTGTGCGTAAAGTCGTGCAGCATCGGTTGAATTATTTCTACATTCTCCAAACACTAATAACATATCTTCTTTTTCACTCCTTGTAAAACTATTATTTTCCATGTTTTTTAAACAACAAACTCATTTACTTTGGCAGAAACTATTGGCATTTCAATTTTCTTCAAGGCATGATTTTGTTTCATCAGTTTTGCTGGTCACAGGCTACTTGATGCATTTAAATCTAAATTTATTCTCAAAAGATGCTTCATTTTAGGAAAGTTCTAAGTTAACTTTTGAAAGTTTTTTAATGGCAGCTTTTTTAAAACCTAATAGTGTATGCCACCATGTTGCCATTTAAAAAAAATGAGTTATACAACTTTAAAGATTAAATTTTACATAACACATAGCATTGGACCGAAAATAGTAAAATTGTATTTTTTCCAAGATTAAAGAACTGAAATAAGTGATTTTAAGGTATTCATAGCCCTCTAGATAAAACAATAAATTTGGAAAAAAAAAATTTCTTGGTGACAAAAAGTGACAAGTGACACATCGTTGTATTTAGAATGGCATATACAGTCAAAAAAAGTAAAAATATACCAGGTGTCCCATTTAAAAATCGAAAGTTTATGTCACTTTCGGTTAAACCGGAAGTTCCATAATGTTGAGTCACCTGTCAAAAAATTCAGTTTTATGTCGTATACAAATCCCCCGAATTTTATTACATTATCTTGAAAATCAAAAAAGTTAGAGGGGCGAGCCACCTTCCGTGGACACCCGGTATAAATTTAAATAATTAATTTTTAATTTTGGTACATCGCTTCACCATAAAGAGTTACATCTTTTAAGAAAACAAAACAAAAAGCAATTGTCAAACACTCAAAGTAGGGGGGTCCAGTACCTACTGACCCCCTCTTTTTTTTAGTACGTGCGCCAATGGCTTCCAATATATATTTTTGAGGTACCCATTTGTTTTTGATTATTTTTTTACTCTTATAGAATTTCGATAAAATGATGCGTTTTGGAGATAATTTGAAAAGTATGGGTCCCTAACTGCTGCCAACGCGGCTTGCGGTAATCTCGTAATTTTCAAATGCTAAATCAATTCAGCCGTTGTGGCATTACCATGAAAATTTCATAAATTTATTTTCAACCAATTAGAAGGATCCTTTTTGTTTACGTTGCTTATAGCAACGGGAGAATATCGCGATAGTCTATAGCCTATTAACCTAATGAAATTATTAAGTGATAATTTTTCTTAGGTAGGTATACTACTACGACTTAATTTTAATTTAAATGTCAAGCGAAGTGACAGGTGAGACAAACCAGCAAGTAACAATCAGTTTTTTAGTCGTACCCATGGTATTTATTGTTACAAAAATATTGTGTAAAAAATGATGCATTACCAAAACAATAATTTTTTTCTCGGTTTCACTTATGTTTTTGTTGATAGAAAATTTCCCTCGTCTTCGACTTGGGATAATTTTCTATCAACAAGACCATTCGTGACCTTAAAAAAATTATCGGTAATAATTTTGCTGCTAGGGAGATTATAAGTGAATACAAGATATAACTAAGTAAACCTTTACAGTAGGTGTCCATACATACTAAAAGCAAAGGACTAGCTAAAAATAATGTAAAGACAGTGGCGTACAGATAAAAACCTGTTTTACTAAACCAGTTAAATGAAATTACATATTTTATTGTCCTCTAAGAAATTACTATTACTAATATTCTTTACATAACAGTAAAACGCCACTGTTATCACTCGTTCTTTAGACAATAATCCACTATTACGTTACATAACAAGATAATAACTATTCAAAACAAATTATTTTTATAAAGTTGTGAATACTTTAATAACAAGCAACAAACAAAATTAAAAAAAAAATCGTTTAAAGAAATTGCTAGATATCAACTCCATTTTCTTGAATACACATTCGAGTTCTCTTTCTTAAAAAAAGTTTTAACCTTTGAAAAATATGTTATTTCAGCATGAATTGCTCCCCAGCTTAAAAGATTCTTTCTATTAAATTATTCTCGCTCGAAATGGGAACCATATACACAAAATCTTTAATACACCCCCAGACTGAATATTCCGAGGGAGTAAGGTCTGGGGAACGGGGTAACCATTTAACAGCAACATCTTGGTCCCAACCGATCCAGTAATTAGGAAAGATGTGTAAATAGTACTTAACTTCTAGCAAAATGCGGGCAATCACCGTATAGTTGAAACCAAACATGTTGTCTTGCCACTAGAGGCAAATCATCAAGTAAATCGGGCAGTGTGTTTTAAAGAAATAGTAAAAATGAATGACCAATAAAAATTACTGTTATGTGAAGAATATTAGCGATAATAAGTTCTTAGTAGGGCAATAAAATAATTTAATTTAACTGGTTTACTTATCTGTACGCCACTGTCCTTACATTATTATTGGCTAGTCTCTTGCTTTCGATATTGTCACCAATTATTGCACAGCTTTACTTAATTATGTCTTGTATCCATGGTAATGCCACAACGGCTAACTTCATTTAGCATTTGAAAATTAAGATATTACCGTAAGCAGCGTTGGCATCCGTTAAGGACCCATACTTTTCAAATTATTTCCAAAACGCTTTATTTTATAGAAATTCTATAGAAGTAAAAAAAAAAAAATTAACGATTACCTAAAAAAATGTAGTTCGGAAGTCACTGATGCATGTATTAAAAAATAGGGGGGTCAGCGGGTACTTAAACCCCCCTATTTTGAATATTTTACATTTGTTTTTATTTTGTTTTTCTTAAAAGATGAAACTCATTATGGTGAAGCAATGTATCAAATTTGAAATTCCTATCTTATTAAATATCCGAATTATTTCAAAAACTCATTTTTTATTTTAAACTTTGACGCCCGCCCTGTATATCGAACATGAGGGTCAAAAATGAAAAATGCATTATAAAAATAATATTATTTTGGCTCAATGAATATGGTTTAATGGATTGACCTCCTTTTTCCGAACACCCTGTATATTAAATTGTATGTGATTGTTAAAAAAACCTAAAATAATTGTTTTACATTTAACATGTATCTACTATTGCCCAATGCTAACATAAATATTTTAAAAATAGTTGCAAGTATTCGGCTGTTATCAAATATTATCATCAGTAAAAGTTAATTAAACAGGTATAAATTTCATATAACTGGATTTCAGTTCAAACGTTTGAAAAATTAATATTACAGTACCAGTATTAAAAATAATTATTAAACAATGAAAATAAGCACAATAACTAATCACTTAAAATACGGAAAAAATTACGAATAATATAGCAAACATAATACATACTATTATGAAAATACAATCATTTCATCTACAATAAAAGCTATTGTCCAAAATTATCATTTTCTTTGATACTATACTATAAAAGTTCAAAATTTTATTTAAAATAATTATTGGTAATTAAATTTAAATTAAAATTAATTTATAGATAGAAAAGGCAGCGGACTGTGCGCAGTCAGAGTATACAATTCCAGTAGCGTATATTTTTGAAATTCTAATAGAGCAGAGCTTTGCCTTATTTGCAAAACCTGCAGCTCTCTATATGAATGGTTTGAGCCACTTACAAATATTTTGGACTTGTAGTACGGTAGTTTAAAATATACTTTCGAAAACTGACTGCAGGATAATGATTTGAATAAAAAATATGTTTTATACCACGCTTTAATAAATGTAAATTTTATTGTAAAAATTATTTAATTATTTCTTGGAAACATTTTTTTAAATACTTACCTAAACCGTTAATCAAAAAATGTGCTATAAGGTTTTACAAAACATTAGTTTCTATACAAATAACTCCCCCATATTATCCAACTTATGCACATGTTTATAATTAGCACACTAGGCATAAAAACACTACATGTAGAAACGCATCTTTTAAAAATTAATTATTAACGCTATCAACTTTTACTTGAGTTTATCGCACCAAATTTATATCACGGCAATGTTCGAAAAACCCTTAAATCAATACGGACAGTAAGAAGCGAATTTGTAACACTTTGTAACGTCCAACAAAATGCATTGAGCTCGATTTCAGTTCAGCTTGCCTTCAATGAAATGTAAATTGCAAATGTCAACACAGACATAAATTTTAAAATGCCTTTGACTTCGTTCTGCTGACCACGCTGCACAATGTCTTGTTTAATGCAAATTATCTGTCGGACAAAAACTTTCGTAAGCGTCGAGAAAAATAAAATCAAACCTAACCTTTGATCAACAGTTTCCAAAAGTGCCCACGATACACTGTATAGAGCTGTCTATAACAACATAAAATAAAACCTTTGGAAAGTGATTAAAATAATATTCGAGTAAATTACGATAGTGGGCTCGGGTATATAACTATTAAGCAAAAAACATTTTACCCTGGTACATCGCCTTTTTGGGGGAAATTATTTATTTCATAAAAGTAATTTTCTTGTCTGTATTAAATATTATACAGGGTGTTCATTTAAAAACTTCCCACCACGGATTTATCGAAAACCACTGATTAAAAGAAAAAACGCCGAAACACGTCAAAATATTTGCTAAAGGGGACAACTTTTTAACCGAAAACTACTTCACTCCCATTTACCGTCTGCCCCCCGGGGTCATCCCCTTAAAAATTTTAAATGACAAGGGGTATCAAGTAATAGCTTGTTTGAAAGGTATTTCAAAGTGCTTTATTTTGACGTTTGATTTTTTTAAATTGGTCGATTCGTTTTCGAGAAAATTGGAAAAATCTTTATTTATCTTAATTTGTTCAGATGGAAAACAACACACGAAAATATCACTTTTTATTTCAATAAGTGTTCAAAAACCAACATAAACAGCAATTCGGAAGATTAGACCAACAACCAAATAACAACTCGAATTTTTTTCCGCCTTCTTTTTATCAACACAGATAACATGTATTTATTCTTATACCTGTTTAGTTTTTTATAGTTGCTAAGGAAAAGAAAGAATTTAATTTGCTGTCAGTTACCTTTGTGACAATCTTAAGATAGTGAAAATTAATTTATTGATTCAGATTTTACTTCCAAAATGGTTTACACACTAGCCGAAAGAGTGGAAATAATTCTAATTTATGGTGCCCAAAATCAATGTGCTCGGCAAACTGCCGACACATTTAATCAGGAAAAGATAACTTCGCATAGGTATGTTTTGGACCTTGTTACTAAATTTACTCAAACTGGATCTGTTGCAAATAAAAAACGTAATAATCGTAGAGTTTTGGATGAAGCCGCTCAAGTTGAAGTTTTGGGTCATTTTGGCATAAATCCTAATACTTCATTACGCAAAATTGTTGATGCGACTGGTATTTCATTAGGCTCTGTACACACAGTTATTAAATTGCATAAATTTCATCCATGCAAAATGAAAATATTGCAAGAGTTAACGGAAAATGATTTCGATAGGCGAGTTGAGTTTTGTGAACAAATGACTGCAGCGATTAATGATAATACCATTCATGTAAAGAATATCTGCTTCAGTGATGAATGCACATTTTATCTAAATGGATTTGTTAATAAGCATAACTGCAGGTATTGGTGCAATGAAAATCCTGATGCTTTTGTAGAAGGGCATACTCAGTACCCCCAAAAAATTAATGTATGGGCAGGCATTTTAGGAAACAAAGTGATTGGGCCATTGTTTATTAATGGGAATTTAAATGGAGGCATTTATTTAGATATGTTGGAAAATACCATCAATCCGCTTATCAGTGAAACCATTGAAAACCAAGTCGAAGACCATGGAAACCCTATACTTGATGAGGCTGAAATATATTTCCAGCAAGACGGCGCTCCTCCTCACTATGTTCTTCCGGTTCGGCAATGGCTAGACAACGAGTTTTCAGATAAATGGATAGGGCGAAGAGGGCCTATAGAATGGCCTGCTAGATCTCCTGACTTGACGCCATTAGACTTTTTTCTATGGGGCCATTTGAAGTCTATTGTGTTCACTCCCCAAGCTAAAAGTTTGGAAGAACTTCGTCAACGCATCATCGAAAGCTGCCATGATCTCCCACAACATGTTTTTGAAAATGTCCGTCAGGAATTTGAACATCGCCTTATCATTGTTTGGCCAATAACGGGCAACATTTTAAACACTTATTGAAATAAAAAGTGATATTTTCGTGTCTTTTTTTCTATCTGAACAAATTAAGATAAATAAAGATTTTTTTAAGTTTCTCGAAAACGAATCGACCGATTTTAAAAAATCAAACGTCAAAATAAAGCACTTTGAAAAACCTTTCAAACAAGCTATTACTTGATACCCCTTCTCATTTAAAATTTTTAAGGGGATGACCCCGGAGGGCAGAGGGTAAAAGGGGGTGAAGTAGTTTTTGGTTAAAAAGTCCCCTTTGGCAAATCTTTTGACGTGTCACGGCGTTTTTCTTTTAATCAGTGGTTTTCGATAAATCCGTGGTGGGAAGTTTTTTAAATGAACACCCTGTATAAATGAATAATGTTCTTTGGCGTGCAAAGTTTTTTAAATTAAGAAGTTGTTTGGCTCTGCTCGGGATCGAACCTAGATGGATAACCAGTCGAACGCTCCGCCATTTGCGCTACGGAGACTCTGAAATTCTCGCCCCAACTTCGACCATATAACTTAATCAATTTTTTGTTAGTAGTATACACAGTTTGGAATCTTCTGCAATTTCAAACGGGGGGGGGGGGTTATTCAATGAAAGAAACACACTCTTGACCATTGATCATTAAGAATTAATCGTTTATCCAATGCTTCGTCGACGTTTAGCGACTTCTGCGGAAATCCGATGAGTGATTTTATTTGTCATTCTAGTATATCCTTTTGCTTACTTTTTGATAACTGACATTTCCAATTTTAACTCGTTAAAGTCACTAAGCTGTAATTGTTTTCGTTACTACATCGACTAAATTTTATAATTTTGCATAAAGCAAAAAACACCTAATAGGGTCTTAGTTTTTAGGTAAATGTGTTCAATTTGTTTGGTACAACTTAACGAATTTCCAACATTTAATTTATGTATGTTTTAAACCATGAATATAAAAATAAAAGATTTATTAGTTCTAACAAAAGACAATTATTTTAAGGAAAAATCGTACTAAATAAAATAATCTCCACAATAGTTAAATATTATCGGGGCAATCATCATCAATAATGCTTTTATGTTTTACCCATTTAATATGCAATTGATACACTGTGCGCCGAGTCATAGTAAGCAAATTTCAAATTTTAGAGAATTTTCTTCATATCCTAGGAAATTGAAATCTGAACATACAAATATATGAAGTTTATTTTTACTGCCTGCGGTTACTGTAATTAAAGGATTTAATTTGAAAAGGAAAATTATTTTAAATTATCATTGCAGTCATGATGGTTGGCAGAAGTACGCAAGGAGTTGCATTCACCCTTCCTTAGATGTGAGGAATAAAAAGTATGCCTACTGAGCGACGCTAATTTCGTAAATATTTTTTCTTCTATTAATATTACACAGGTCCATGGTCATGCTACTCCCAGGAAAATTTGAAAACATACTATGCAAAAGAATGCAAGCCGCACAGCCTTACTCAAAATCATAGAAAACTGATGCAAGAAACACTTTTTGCCAGTAAATCCAAATAAAACTGCGATGGTCCATTTCACCAAAAAAAGAACACTAGGAACAGTTCTCGTCCCAAAAACTCCTAAAAACCAAATTAAACGTCTCCACAGAGGTAAAATATCATGTTGTCACCTTTGACAGCAAGTAAAATGGAACTCTCGCCTAGAAGGATAAAGAGAGCATACTAATATAGATCATACGAACAATGCTGTCGAACCATCGGGAAAACCTATGGTTTATCCCCGAAGGAAGTCATATGGATCTACACGGCAATCATAAGACATAATATGTTAACATAGGGGCTGTAGTCTGGAACCAAGAACAAACCAAACAGCCAGCCGAAAATTAAAACAAATTCAAAGAATTGCGTATACTTCATACGAAGTCAGTTAAGACAACGTAAATATTGGGGGTATGATCAATTTACTGCATCACACCCTGAAACTACAATACAAATATAACAAAATATGTACTGATCGCTCCCTATACAGATGTTCGTATGAACAGGAAGATGAGACTGTCGAACATATCTTCCGTGACTGCCCTGCTCTTTCATCCAAAAGAAAATTCATGCTCCTCGAGTACACTGGCCCTTCCCGGCCGAAATGAAGGAGATGCCACTTGGCTTGGCGACGGCATCAACTACCTACTTATAAACTGTTGGCTGTCTTACGAGCTAAAGCATCCCCTCTTATTTTATTCTACTACCTTCATATATATTTCCGTTTGAAGGATGCACAATGTTTCAACTGTGGCCAAAGTACTGTGTACCCTAGCTCACCCCAGGATCCCAACATACACTGAATATAAACAGATACACGCGGCTTGCCAAGCAAAATACCGCCAATATAGCACACCTATTTTAAATTAACGTATACGATTGGCCAACAAGAAGATAAGCTAGTGAAGACTCGACCTGATCACCCGATCATGACACGCAGGATTAATATTTGCATCTGTCTATCTTGAAAATAAATATACTTTAGGGCGCTAATGCATTTCATATGTTGCTTTAATTTGTAGATAGTTTAAATTTAAAAAAAAAAACATTTCCGTTGTTTTCTGTTTCAAAAAATTTACTTTTACATTAGAGTACCCACACTAAACTAGTAAAAATGTTTAGAGAAAAACAAACAAGAGAAGACAATTCCACTGAGTTGTATTTTTGAAATTCTTAGAGCGGAATATTTTAATTTAATAGTTTGATTGAGTTTAATTTAATAGTTGAATCGTTTGAGTTTAGTAAAACTTAATAATATTTTTAACGATATAATACACAAATAAAACTTGAATGCACAACAATATACTTACTGTACTCTTTACTACCTAAGGTTTTGATGGCAGCTATAACGACACATGTAATTTCTAGTAACGTTCTTTTAGGAGAACCTAAAGTACTAAAAGTGTGCTTAGGAAGGTTACAAATGCGACAAAGACGGCACAGTACTACACTATTCTTAAATATGGAAAACATGTCAATTATTCGTTTAAAAGAATATTCTCAAGGAAAATCAGAAAAAAAATGATTTGAAATCCCGCAAATCCCCCAAAAAGTATAAAATATTTTAATATCCTTATATCGGGACTTACATATCTATCAATTCTAAAATAAATAATTTAACTAAAATCTGAAATATTGTGTATCAGTCAGTAGGTTGGCCCTAAAAATGTTATTTTTAAAATCCTTGTTACGGCCTTGTCTAAACTTATTAGTTTTTATGATAGAAGCTATTAAAAATTTAGTAACATTATCCATTACCCAACAAGGAGCAATTGAGTTTGATACTCATATGGCTAGCTATGGCTCCCCGCCGATCTGTCTACTAATTTCAACTGTTTTACGACGTTATCGCCATATTATTTTTTAATTATTAATATGTTAATGTAAGGTGCCGGAACAGTAAACATTTTATTGCGTCGATTATTCGTTATAATAATATAATAATAATAATAATAATAATAATAATAATAATAAAAAAATTGTGTGATTGTGTGTGCTTAAGACCACACGACAGAAGTGAAAACTTCAACAAGGTGAAATTAATAATATCAAATACAATTGTTCGGGTTTATTCGAGTTTGCTAGGGTTTGCTCGTATATAACCGTATAATACCGTATATACCAAGACGTTAATTAGTATGAGACAATTATGCAGTATTGATTTTTTTTTAATGAACTTTCATCACATCTTACGTCGAATATAGGGTGAAGTAAGGTATGTTCGTGATAATTATAGTTTTTTCGTTGCAAAGTAATATAAATGGCATGCGGTGGTTGTGATAATTGTCGGGAAACTAAGACCTAACATATTGCTTTTCAATTTTGTTTCTTTTAGGTTAGGTTCGTAAGCAATCATAAAAATAACATAAACTTGGAATACGGGATAATTTTACTGCATACGAAAAAAGATATTTCCTAAAATTGAACAACCCTTGAAAAAAATGCCAGAACATACCTGAGACGCAACAAGTGTCTATCTTGTGATCTTAAACACACAAACAACGCACACTGTTTCCACGTCGATACTGAATGCGACTGATGCGGCATGCTCTTTCATATAACGGTCATTCTGGTCAGTTCGGATTGAATATAGGAGTCTAATTCGAGCGTAACACAGCCGAACGTTACGCGTGACGGCTCAGTTTAATTCAGTGCCCACAAAAAGTGCTAAACGCGCCTAAAGAAGTTTTCACTTCAAAATAACATAAACTTGGAATACGGGATAATTTTACTGCATACGAAAAAATATATTTCCTAAAATTGAACAACCCTTGAAAAAAAGGCCAGAACATACCTGAGACGCAACAAGTGTCTATCTTGTGATCTTAAACACACAAACAACGCACACTGTTGCCACGTCGATACTAAATGCGACTGATGCGGCATGCTCTTTCATATAACGTTCATTCGGGTCAGTTCGGTTTGAATATAGGAGTCGAATTCGAGCGTAACACAGCCGAGCGTTACGCGTGACGGCTCAGTTTAATTCAGTGCCCACAAAAAGTGCTAAACGCGCCTAAAGAAGTTTTCACTTCAATAATAAAACTAATAATAATAACAATAATATTAATAATAATATTAATAATAATAATAATAAAATAAACCACAATTATGTGAGAAAAAGAAAGATAATAATAATAACATAATAACAGCATGGCAGGAATAAATCTCATACAAATAGAAATTTTGTTACCATCTGACGAAGACAGCGTGTGTCGGAACAATTGGTATGGTTGATAATGATAACAATAAAAATAAGTGAAGACCTTTTAAACGTTTGTCTTATTATTCGATTATTTTTACAAATAGAAAAATTCCTCCAGATTCTTTTAATTCAAAAATATATGTATTTAAATGCAGCGGAAGCCTTGAATACAGCAGAATACATTTTTTCAGCGCAGTTAAATTTTAATTTAATGACACAAACGAACAATGCGACGGTCAATCGCTCTCCCTTGTATTGTTTTAGAACGTATCGATAAAAACCGGGAAGTTCGACGTGTATAATATAATGACCGACAAGAACCGTTTCCGCCAGAAATACCGAAAACAGGCGTTTTTCGCGTTTTTGTGTGTAATTGGACAAATTCCGATGTAACAATCGTATTAGGGGCGTTTTTTTCCGTTTGGTTTGATCCCCAATTTCGTTGGAATTCCGGCATTTGTGCCCTAATAAACGCTTTTTCTATAGAGGGATGCTTCCAAGGATACTATCCCTTCAAAACTAATACCCGTAATCCTTTTACGTTAAGCTTTTGTTTTTATAGCCAGTTTAGTATTGTTTTATCATGTCATCGATGTAATATAATGAAAAAATCTGTGTCGTCTTTTATGTAAATAATATTATGTTAACATCTCTGTACAATTTATTTTGAGAAAGGTAACAGAAAAAATATGAATAATAATTCACGACATTCGCCAATCCACGGACCCAATTATACTGCGACATATTTGGGGCATTTGCGCATTTGCCATTTATTTTATTTGCACTTAAAAATAATTTAAAACGCTTCCATCTTGCACCTATTATTTCTCTGTGCAACGGCAGACCGTTTTCTTTTCTGTCTTAACATAACATCTGAAAATTTATTATTTAATATCTGACAGATTTGTCACTTGTTTAAATTTACTTCTAACCTTACTTTTTCTAATGTCATAACATGACGCGTCAAATTTGCCCGGTGGAAAATGGGTTTCTATCATCTCCCTCTTGTCTATCATATCGCCAGACCTACTGTACAGGGTTGTTGACGGTAGACGGCACGTTAGACGTATAAGACAAACCAGCTAACGAATCGGTCTGAAAACTGGGTCATTTACATAAACGGACTATTTATTTAAACTATTTTTGACGATACCGTAACGCCACTTCTACCAAAAATTAGTTGCAACTTCGATATTTTAAATGAAAAATATTTTATTAAATTTTCCCATACCATTTAAGTCCCCATTAATTTCGTAACAACTTTCTTTAACATTATCTTATACCTATCTCTTACTGGTTTCTAAAATAATAATTAGGTATATTTCAATTTATTTGACAAAAAACCTTAACTTAAAAAAATAATTATATTTTTTTACTCTGATGAAATATGAAGACCCTGAAATTTGGTGGACAGTGAAATAATACTAGGGGACTTTTAACCCAATGCCCAAGTCTTAATGGTTATATACAGGCTAGTTTAAAAATACAGTTAGTTTGGTTACTTGAAAAGGTGAAAATGAGTATATTTTTTTAAATTTATTTTTGTATGTCATATTGACTTATAAGCCATTAGGTATTTGTAAAATTTTCTCGACGATTCAATATTCATCTGGTTTTTATGCCATGATAAACTTTGGTTTGACATAAAAATTATGTCACTTTCGTTAGTGTTGTGGTTTTTTTTTTAAATTATTACCGATACAGGTGCTCAATACAGTTAAAAATCATAGAAGAAAACAATGCAAATGCAGTTCTTATGAATTTATTTATTTTTTCTACAACCATTTAATAATAGGTGCATAATACTTCTGATAATAAGAGCATTATGCTATCCATAATACAACAAGTGTAATTATCATAAAACAACAAGTGTAATTATTATATTTCCCATATGAACTAAACTTTTTTTCTGATAATAAGAACATTATGCTATCCATAATACAACAGTGTAATTATCATAAAACAACAAGTGTAATTATTATATTTCCCATATGAACTCAACTTTTTTTCAGGCGCTGTATAAATGGATGGTTTAGATAAAGTATAGTATTTGACTCGCGTCTAATGAACCATAATACACTCGGATGATTTACAACACTCGCCTTTGGCTCGTGCCGTAAACTTCATCCTCGTTTTATTATGGCCTACATTATACGCTCGTTAAATAATATACTATTATTTGGATTGGAGTTTGGTTCAACTTTAAAAGCACCAAGAAATTTAAGGTATTCACCCGCTGTATGGGTAATAATTAACAAAATACCACAACAATAAAGAAAATGGCATAATTACTAAAAACCGAATAGAAATTAAGATGTCAAGAAAATTTTACAAATAACGGCTTACAAGTCAAAAACTTGACGATACAGTTAGATATATGATAAACAAAATAAAGGACCAATGGCCAATTATTTTTAAATCAGTGATAATATACGGGGTGTTACATTTAAAAAATATACTTATGGTCACGGTTCCAAGTGACCAAACTAACTGTATTTTTGAATCATCGTGTATATCGCAACTAAGATTTGGGCATAGGGTTAAAAGTCTCTTAGTTCTATTTAACTGTCCACCAAATTACATGGCCTTAAAAAATATAAACTTTTTTTATGTCGTCGTTTTCCTTCAAAAAAATTCAAATTTAATTATTATTTTAGAAAGGGTAAGAGAAGGGAATGGGATAATGTTAAAGAAAGTTGTTAAAAAATTAATAGAGATTTCAGGATTTCAAAAATAAAATAAAATACAGGGTGTACCAATTAAACTATCGAAGTTGCTGCTAATTTATCTTCGAAGTGGCAATACTGTTTGGTCAAAAATATTTTAGATAAATAGAGCATGTAAGTTTATGTAAATGACCGAATTTTCAGATAGTTAGCTGGTTCGTCCTATACGTCTATCGTACCACGAATCACACTGTTTATATAAATAAAAATTGTAAACGAGACAATTAGGCTTTGGAACAAATCGCACTTAAAAAGCGGATTAACAATATTTCACAGTCTCACCATGATATTAATTTACGCCCTATTTAAAATGCCGTTTTTAAACGAAGACACTTTTGATATGCTAGCTGCTTTCTTCGAGTTCATGCATGCAGAATGCAACCATGCAGGCACGTAGCCAGGATTTCTTCTCGGGAGGGGCCCAGTGAGATCGGGCTAAAGGCGACAAAATAAAGCGCCGCAGGCGAAAAATTTTTGGGTACCACGTTTTTTTTTAATCATGGTGCTTGGTCTTCAAATGGGAAAAATAAAAAACACAACACAAAATCCTCAAGAAAACCACAAAAACAAACCCGGTAATAATTAAGGTAAAGAAAATTTAATAGTGTAGGAAATGTTTAATGTGTTGCCTATATTGCCGAAATCAGAGCTCTCTAATATTATATGGATATTTTGCATAAAATTCATTTTGTTTTTGTAAGTTTTATAAGTATGGTCTCGAGTTTTAGGAGGGGGCCCTGCCCCCCTGGGCCCCCTCCCTAGCTACGTACCTGAACCATTGGCCAGAGTATATGGGGTAAGGTACCCAAGAAGACATGGATAATAGACAGTTTTCGTTGTCTTTTAAAAGCGATTCCGATAGCCGCTATTTGACAACTTTGACATTTGAGCTGTCATTTATCGTTATCGTTACGGATAAGTGGCGGGAGCTAACGGACGGAAGACAAAGCCATAGCGAAAACGGAACGCATGCGTAATGACCATTTTTTGACAAATGCAATCAACATAACTTATTTTTTGTTGAGGTCTGTTTTTAAAGTTTTTGGTTAGTATTTTTTGTTTCGTCATGGATTCAACAATAAATTCCCTCAAAAGATCGAGAAATCGTTTCACGGATGAGGACGATATCATTTTATTAGAGGAAATATTGGCCAACAACCCATATGGCAATGCATGTAAATAGGCTTCGGTAGTAGCCAATTTTGTAAAAACCACAGGGAAAGAAGTATCATTGAGACGGGTTAGAGAACACATCCTACATCATACATAATTTTTTCAAATCGGAAATAAAGTTTGCATTCAGCATTATTATAGTTTTCTAAATTGAAATTTCCATACAGCTGTGCTCGCGATCAAGCACCTCCAAGAGAAGGGCATCATCCGAATCACTGGATGAGTCCAATAAATGCAACCTTTCGTCTATCATGATGTTTTAGCATTTTGGGTACTAGGAAATTAACCAAGCAAAAAAGATACCACAAAACGTGTATGAAAATATGAATACAAACCATTAAAGATACAGATAGGTTATGTTATATTTGTTATGTTAACTGTCGAATTCGACTTAACGTTAACGTTAAGCGAATTGAACGAAAACTATTTTTACGATCTGTCAAATAGCGGCTTCGTATTCGTATTCGTTATGGTTAACCGTTTGAATTTGCCAATACAACGAAAACTGTCTATTAATATAACTTATAACCCAAAGGTTTTCAACGGTTTGGTGCAACGATTGCGTGCTACAGGAAGTGTTTATCGTTCTGCATACTGAAGATGTGACACAGGTAGCACAAAATGTTTTATCGAAGTCAATTCTAATGTTAGCACTAGAATAATCTCTACTTAATTCGGCATGCATAACACCTACTCTAGAATACATCAACTAAAGCAAGGGCAGTGTGTGCTACTCGATTTGTTCCTTGCAAAAGATCTGTTTAATAATTAACTTGTTAATACGGTCAGCGGCTAATCAGGCGGTTTGATTGTGAGTAAATAATGCCTGCCAATGTCACCTGTGTCACCGTCAAAATTGCTGGTTATAGTTAATTATTATTAAAAACCTTTGTGCAACCCAACATATGAGATTTAAATATAAAACTACTTAGAGAATACTGGTAGCTTGCTTTAAGAACATTTTACGAATTAGGTAACTGCAAAATTGATTAAACAAAATGTCTTACTTTCTTTCATTACCGTTTGATTTTGAAATAAACTTTAACCTATATCAATTTATACCATTGTGCATGAATCAGAATATGTAATTGTTATTTATATTATAAAGAAACTCTTAAAATCACATTCTAATAATCTTATTAAGCCTCTAAGCGACATAATATGTTCATACGGTAAACCGTACCATCGTCCAAATTTTCACTTATAATATCACAAGAGCTTAAATTATTTCCAGGAATAATTTAAGCTCGCGCGGGATTCGGTAAGAAAATTTCACACCACTTAACACCATAATTTGGAAAAAAAATTTATAATCAAACTTGACATTTTAAACTAATTTTACTGCTTGTCAAGTTGGCCAGGGTATTTTGACATAATATGTTGAATTGTCATTTTTGTTTAACCGATTCTGTCACAAAGCTTAATAATTACTAGGTAATTAGTTTAAAACGTCTGTACGTTGAGTGTTGAGTTTAATAAGTGTATAGCGAAATGTTGCGATTTGGTAAAGAAAATCAACAAGTAATTAGACAAGAAATTCAAAATATAACACCAGATAACACCCGAAAATCAAAATCAAGTGTATGGAAACAGTTTGTTGAATTTTGTGGAGAAAGGTTGTATATTATTCATGAGTTTATGAGTGTAGTACAGGTGTCTACTATACTGGAGGACTACGCATTTAATATGAAAAAGCAAAATTTTGAAGATTATAAGCAAAGTGTGGTCAAAGTGATGTGGAACTCTGCTGCTAAGCAGTTACAAGAAATTTATTATGAAAAATATAAAATAAAATTTAATCCGTTTTCTGATGTGGAATTTGCGACCGCCAGAGCTGCACGCGATGCTAAGCGCAAAAAATTACAGAGAGACCCATTAAAAAGAAAAGTGAGTGCTTCAGCCTTAACCAGTGACGAATACAAAAAAATTAATGAATTGTGGGATGAAAATACTCCAGATGGATTGCAGCGTAAATTTTTTCACATAGTTTCACATGAGCTGGCATGGAGAGGAGGTGAAGGGTATTCTGTGTGTATCCAATACTTCAAAGAAGAAACTGATAATTTCAGAAACCCAAAAGGTCGGATAGAATATAATCCAATATTCTCTAAAACCACACAAGGTGGTTCTAAAAAACTGTCGGATAGTAAATGGTTGATTACAAATTTCGACAATCCACAAATATGTCCGGTTCGTTTGTTTAAGAAGTTAATGGCAAAAAGGGAAAATATTATTCAGACCGACAGATTATTCTTAACATCAAACCCATACTGGAGTCAACCCAATTCGAAAGGATGGTACAAGAATAGCCCAGTTGGTAAGAACATTGTATCTTCATGGTTTAAATCAGCAGCTTCTGATATAGGAATTGACACTAAAAAGTAAAAATAACTAATCATTCTGCAAGAGCAACAGCTATTTCGAAATTGGTAAAGGAAGGAGTTGGTGAACAACAGCTCATTAAAATTACTGGACACAGTAATAGTCAGTCAATCAAACATTACTTACAATTGGACGTTGAACATCATCATCATCAGATGACTGAATCCATGAGGAGAATTTCATCAAGTACTAGTTTAATTATGATCAGAGCACAATGCAAAATAAAACAGAAAGTACCCAGATTCAAACCAGCAATTCAAGCCAGCCCACAAACATTTATAATAATTGTGTTTTTAATATTAATAAAACCTATAATAATTAAATTTATTTATTATTAGTGGATATCATTAGAGATTTGCCAATGAAGATATTAGTTCAACATGAAATAAATTCTAAAATATATATACATAATAGGTATATCCATCATATTTCGTTAAATAAAAAAAAATTACCAACTTTAGTTAAACCAAATGCTAGAACCCAGATGGGTATTAGTTCAGTCTATGGCCCTTTCATAATTTTAGGTTACTAAAGGTGGTAGAAATGTATTTTTTGCTAAAGTATATTAGGTCACCATGAAATAAATTCTAAAAAAATTATATAGGTATATCCACTATATTTCGTTAAATAAAAAAAAATTACCAACTTTAGTTACACCAAATGCTAAAACTCAGATGGGCATTAGTTCAGTCTATCGCCCTTTCATAATTTTAGGTTACTAAAGGTGGTAGAAATGTATTTTTTGCTAAAGTATATTAGGTCACCATGAAATAAATTCTAAAAAAATTATATAGGTATATCCACTATATTTCGTTAAATAAAAAAAAATTACCAACTTTAGTTACACCAAATGCTAGAACCCAGATGGGTATTAGTTCAGTCTATCGCCCTTTCATAATTTTAGGTTACTAAAGGTGGTAGAAATGTATTTTTTGCTAAAGTATATTAGGTCACCATGAAATAAATTCTAAAAAAATTATATAGGTATATCCACTATATTTCGTTAAATAAAAAAAAATTACCAACTTTAGTTACACCAAATGCTAAAACTCAGATGGGCATTAGTTCAGTCTATCGCCCTTTCATAATTTTAGGTTACTAAAGGTGGTAGAAATGTATTTTTTGTTAAAGTATATTAGTTCACCATGAAATAAATTCTAAAAAAATCATATATAGGTATATGCACCATATTTCGTTAAATAAAAAAAAATACCAACTTTGGTTACACCAAATGCTATAACACAGATGGGTATTAGTTCAGTCTATCGCCCTTTCATAATTTTAGGTTACTAAAGGTGGTAGAAATGTATTTTTTGTTAAAGTATATTAGTGCACCATGAAATAAATTCTAAAAAAATCATATAGGTATATCCACCATATTTCGTTAAATAAAAAAAAAATTACCAACTTTAGTTACACCAAATACTAAAACTCAGATGGGCGTTAGTTCAATCTGTCGCCCTTTCATAATTTTAGGTTACTAAAGGTGGTAGAAATGTATTTATTGTTAAAGTAATCCATAACACTTCTAATTTAAAAAATATAATATTAACATGGTTTGTTGCAGTAGGTGGCCGTGATAATAATATAGGCGGCCATGCTTTTGACAGATGAGGTTTATATTGGTAAATTACATTAAGTTCCTGTATAGTAAACCAGCAAGCAAAGATATTCTTATGTAAAACATTTCTTGTAAGCATTAGAGTTAAACAATTTGAGAAAAATGGAATGCTTTGAAAAGTACAATTTATGTAAATACTGCAAAGAGTTGAGTCAAGTGCAAATATGTCATCCAAAATTATTATATTTAACGAATTTAATGGAAGATTGCGACCAGGAAGCGTTAGAGTCGAATGGTTTGTTTACGACAATCCAAGAAAGTCTGCTGCAGATGTCAAGTAAATATGGCCTTTTGCGTAAAAGAGTTTTGAACAAAATTGTTTCAAAATATTACATATTATGTCGTAAAACACAGACATCTAATTAATTCGTCACCTTCCTATTCACCATTAAGAAGAGACGATGGGTTAGAATTCAAGCAACATTTAAATCTTATGTTTGTACATCCGACGTTTGTTGAAATATAAATTGTTAATGCATAATAATTAAACAAATTTGTGTTTTCTGTTTAATGAAACGTTATAGCGAATAATAAATAATAATGTTTTCTAATTCAGATATTTTGCATTATTCACAGGTATATGTACATTATTTAATGGTTGTAGATCATATGTTTACCTTTTCAACTGTCAAAAAATTTCCACTTAAATATCGTGGCGCCTCGAAAAAATTTCCGGAAATTCTTTTAGTTGCCATGGTAACTAGTCATAATTAAGGTATCTTATTGGTTACAAAGTACAGGTGTAAAATTTTCAGCAGAATGCAAGTAACGTGGCCCGCCAAAAGAAATCCTTTTAAACGAAACCGCAGAGAAATGCTCCCTATATAGAAATAATTCCTTCATCCAAGAAATTATAACGATTAGAGGAAAATGTGAGAAGACCGAAGAAATTAAGCTAAATCTACTGGCGATGGCTCATTCTAGGTAAGTTATGTTAGCAGGGGCGGTTCTAGACCCAAAATATTGGGGGGGCACCACATCGGCACAGCCACAATTTTTGGTAGCCTTCGCTTGATTGTATTCCTCTCGAGATATTTTAAAGTTTTTTTCAGAAATGTTGGGGGTCCTGGGCCCACCCCTAGGCCCCCCGTAGAACCGTCCCTGTATGTTAGGACAAACAGCAGTTTGCTGCCTACCTCAAAATTTGTGGATAATTGCTTTTAAATTATTTGGTAATAAAATCAGTCCTAAATTACCTTTATCCAATGTAACTCGAAATGTTGAAATAAAACTGTTTTTAAAACCCTATTTTCATACTTTACTCTTAGACATACGTAGTAGGGACCAGTCCTCGAACAAGAAGAGACATAAAATTAAAAAATAGTTTTTCAAAATAACGCGGAATTTCACCATTCCTGCAATACTTGTAAATTTTATAAAAATAGTATTTACCGCAGGAAGAAATTAAAATTTTTATAAAATTAGAAAAATTGCTTTTTTTTGTTTACCTTAAGAAAGGCACTATGCTGCTATAATAGACGCAACCAATAAAAACAGCTATCTGTGGCTAAGAAAATTAACTTTGGTAACAAGAAGAGGGTTAAATACGAGCGTCGTTTAGGTACATTGAATATTGAATATAATAAAAACAAATTATAAAAAAACCATTCTGCTTAAAATTTCCTTTCGTAAAAAAAAATTATAATCTCCAAAGGCATAAAAGCAAATGCAATAAATGTCGGAACCTAAAAACACCCAACAGAGTAGAAAAATCCATTAAATTTTATTATATTTATTTTGAACAAACTGCCCAAGAAAATGTAAAAGCACTTCGAAGAAAATAAACAAACCTCTGGTCTTTAAATGTCCACTCGATATAAAACGATAGGAAAATACACTTCAGGAGTTTTACTACCTAATAGTTTTTTATTTACGGGCGGCTAAGATTTAAAAAATGACATGACACGTGTCTGAAACATTTAGCGCAAATTACTATAACTGTTTTTTGCGTAATTCATTTAAAACTTTTTAACATTTAAGTAAACATATGAATCTATTTCAGTAACAAAAATATCAGCCTATTTTATTAAATAACTGACATTACAATCAAATAAATCTCTCCAGATTAAAATTGAATGTCTGGACTCTGACAACTATACATTTTTACTAAACATTTTTGTTAATAATCACAATTCCTAATATGCCTAAATAATACCAATATTAACTAAATATTTCATAGTATCCATAATTCCTAAAATGATGCTTAATAAATAACGTATTTTGGATATGCGCGGTAAAAAAATATCAAGAACAAATAAAAAAAAACGGAAAGCAACGATGCCTATTGTTTTTTCTTTTATATTGGTAGGATTAACATTTACCCCATGATTGAAAAGACAATGAAACAAAATCAGAACTAGACTTGTCACCGCGACAAGGTATAGAAATCGCAAATGCTAATCTAAACATGACATCTGCATATACGCGCAAGAAAAAGTCAGCAATTTGAGAAAAACTTAATAAAGTAAAAGCTAAGGCTTTTTTGTATTCTGGTTCTACTTTTTTTTAGACTCCTTACCCCTCATTGCAAACTTTCCCAGCCAAAAAAGAGCAAAACTCTTATATAAGACAGGCTTGGGAAAGCAGAAATTATTTTTTGGGTCAAAATGGTTTAAAGTGGTCATACTGTTATGACTTAAATTGACATCCCGTGTATAACGTTGAACAGCACAGTAAAAAATATTTACTTATCAAACAGCTCCCCTTACCCTTTTCTAAAAGTTCAAAGGAGTAACTCGCAGTAATAATTCAAATAACTCCCTTTATTTCAAAGATTTACGAAAAAAGTTCGCCTGGAGCCAAGAAAATAAAATTAAGATAATTTTAACTTCTCTTTCTATGGATATACAAGGTGTTTTCAACAGTGCAAGACATTTTTATATCAATAACATGGTTTTACTAAACGGTCTGGCCTCTAACGTAATGTTGGTTACATAAAACGAAGCCTAATACAAAAGTTTATTATTGGAAACAATTATTTACCCAACTTGCAACCCTTTATGCATAATGTAAATGCGGAAAGGATTGTTGTTATAATGTAGTATATTATGAATTTTTTACTATAATTAAACTTTTAAGACAAGCCGCGCACTGGCGATTTTTTTAACTGATCAAGTTAAAAGTTGCTCAATTAAAAACTCGCTAATTAGTTTGAACACCGCGCATGATCCACTAGATAGTTGCTTTCGTTAAATCATTACGATAAATAATTTTGTTAAAGCTGCTTGTGTTGTTGGTTCCTTTTTTTAATAGCAAATTAGGAATTATTTGTCGAGATCGGTTTTTACCTCGCAAATGAGACAAGAGCAGGGAAATTTCAGAGGCATTAATATTTACCGAACGATCTTGCTGGTTTAGACTTTTATTTTTTAACCTACAAATTTTGTAAACATTAGTAAATGAGCACTCCACTGCTCGCGCTTTATCTAAGGGATACACACCGAATTACTTTCGTCGTATTTCGGTTTCTTTCGGATTGATTGCCCTCCTGCTATTTGCCCAGCTAGAGGCACCAAATAAGTCAGTGCAGTTTTAGTATTTTTATTTTAACTTAAATTTTTTCTCACTTTTTGAATTAGGCGAAAGTATTAGACTTTGCCGAAGAAAATTTTCCAAATTTTAAGGATCATTAATTCCAACAAAATATAGGATACGTTGCACTCTCACAAAATGAAATAGTTACATAGGATTGGCGAATTTCCCGAAAAGTGAGTTTATTTTTATTCTTTAATATCATTAAACTTCTAAATTTCTTGCTTTTTGAAAATTTTCTCTTAAAAATCGGTCGAAATTCTCAGACCAAAAACAGGTACCTAGTTCCTCGCCGATATAATAAACGAGCGACGTTTAGATTTCTCGCTGTCCTCTGGAAAATTACACGAACTGATACGGAGCAATCCGACATCTGATGGTAAAACTAAACTCTTTTATTGTAGAGCTACTGTTTATAGATTGCAAATAGCATTTTAATTACTATAATGTGGAAATGATACCTTAAACCATTAATGGCTTCATTTCACACACACACACACACACACACACACAACGAAAAAAATTGAATCTCCACCTTCTCCTGCACTGCGTCATGATCCTTTAAGAACGCCATACATTTTATATTACATCTCCTAAAATAATCATTCCACGAATCAGTGGCAAGTAATCTATTTCTAGGAGAGAGCCTTTTAAGCCACTCTACCCTATTGCGTAATATATTATTTAATAAAGTATTGTAAAGAATTTTGAAAATTCTATCTATGTTGATTTTGGCTTTGTTGGAAAAATGGAAGTTGTTTAAAATTTCCCGGATAAAAAGTTTGCCAGACAAGGAGATTTTAAATATTAAAAATAGTTGCTTAGTGGTGTATAAAATGAAAGTTTGTTTTTAGTTGCATGCAGAACACTTTTTATCAACTTTTTTTTTCAGCATTTCTGTTATAAACTGAGATAGTAACCAGAAAGTGATTTGTTCGGGTAAAAATATCAAAATTCAGTCCCGCAAAACACAATTTTAACTGATTTCAGTAAGAAAATACTGCCCAGATCACGTCTTACAAGGTTCCAGAATTTATTTAATAAATGCCCTTATTAATATCTGTAGATTTTGTCAAGAAGATTTACCTGCGGCACTTTCCCATCTCTCCACTTGCTAAATAAAATTGTATAGAAAAAATATTGCGCCGCATGCTTACATTTTTACAACCCATTTTACACATGTTCAAAAGATATTGGCAAGTAAAAACTTAATAATATAACATCAAAGGAAATGCGCACCACTATTCCAGTAAATACATGTGTGTACGTTAAAAAGACGTTCATTACAGCTTATTTTTATTACGTACAATCAACTTTAAAATGTCGCAGCTTTACACGTTTTAAGTAACATGCTAGAACAAACGTTAAGAATAAGTAGGTACATATTATAAAACAGACATATCTAATGGGAAAATGCGTTTTTTTTTTACGTTTAGATATATAACTTTATTTATGTTTTTTAATAACGTATCATAAAGGTACAAAATAACGTTATAAATAATTTTAAAAAATAAACGTTAAAATATGATTAGATTTAAAGGTTTATTCTTCGTCACAGTATAAGATATAAATAAGGATTAAATAAGGTCTACAAATAAACTAATAAATATTTCATAATTATTCTTGGGATAACTACTTCAGCTCCTGAGCCTTTTAAAGCAGCCAACCTGCGTACGTTGAAAAAATTAAATATATCTAAATATAAAATTCAAATCGTAATAAAACAGGGTTTCGCCAATTTCTCGAATATAAAATGTTTTGTCCTAGAATATAATTTTAATATTAATTAGGTTCCGATGATTTTTATTTAAATTTTGGTTACAATTAAAAACCCAAAACAATACAATATATTGAATTATTATAATAAAATAATTTTTAAAAATGCAAGAAAAAAGTGCTACTTGCCGCAGCAGACAAGCTCATGCAGTAATAAGAATAAGCATTGACTAAACAATTATATTGGGGTGTGTTATTGGTTTAGCACAAAACGCTTGGTTGTAAAAACGGTATATGTTTAAAAAAAAGAAGAAAAGGGTTGAATCCCCCCACCGCTTAAAGTCCTGAATGAATACTTTTTCGGGTCGCTTTTATCCAACTGCTTCTTTCCGAGTTAAGGGCATAGGCCAAGCTTTTACATATTATAGTAGTTGCTTCTAAAAACTTGTTTTTTCTAATTTTAAATGTACAGTTGACGACGGATAATTTCGTACACTAAACTGTGACACTGTAAATGCAACTTTTTTACCTTTATTACCTTTGTAACGTGTTAATTGTTATCATGATATCTATCAAAGTATTGTCATTATCTTAGTTGGTTTAAAAATGCCTCATTTAAGTATTATTGAAAAAGCAAGAATAAAATGTTTAGTAGAAATACGGTGGTCTTATGGAAAAATAGCTGATCATTTTACAATACCTAGACCTGGAAGTACTGTTCAAGGAATTGTAAAAAAATGGCGCTATCATCAAACCCTTGAAAGGTCTGTTGGGTATGGTTTAAAAAATAGAAAAATCATCAAATGAAGAAGACCGAAATTTGATGGAGTATTTAGGGCAAAATCCATTTGAAACTGCAGTATCCGCTATGCATATAACAGGATTCCCCGCTTTATCTAGAACTGCGCAACGCCGAGTAAGACAATAGCCTAGCATACACCAGCATTCATTCCCGACGTTTTTTCCTTCCACGTTCTTTCCTTTTAATATTATCGATCGTTAGTGGAGTAAGAGATGACGGCCTTATGCTTCATTTAGGTATAGAAAAAGTTTTGTTTCATTTCAATTTCTTAAAAGGAAAGAATGTGGAAGGAAAGAATGACGGAAAAGAATGCTTGTGTATGGGCAGCTATTGTTCCGAATTAAGAAATCAAGCAGCTGCATCCAAACCGTTTTTTGAAAAATAGTGATAAGGAACAAGGAATTGGGTTTGCTATGCAATGTTTACCAGAAAATGATTTTTTTTTGGCAAAACGTTATCTTTTCCGATGAGAAAACTTTTCAGTCTACATATGATGGAAGGGATCGAGTATATAGACCACCAAATTCCCGATATGATGAGAAAAGTATACTCAAAAAAAGCAAACTAGTGGAGGTTTATCCGTTAATGTGTGGGCATGGATAAGTGTTTACGGTGCAGGTGTATGCTGGAATATTGGTGGAATACTAAACAGTAATATACACTATTGGACAAAAGTAGAGCAACAAAGTGCTGTTATTTCTTTGAATTTGAAAAATTAAATAAAATATTGTGATCCCCAGCTAATTTTAATGAAATATGATCCCCACAATATCAGTAATATTTCACAATATGTTGGTACACTTTAAACAAAATAAAGGTAGAGAAATATTTATAATTATAAAAATCGACGAAATGAAGTACGACATAAGTAAAGCAACAAATTGTGTCAATAGTATTTTATTTTAGATATTACGATGAAAGAACATTAAACACATTTAATAATTACAATAGCCAGTATTATATTAATAGTTATTGAATATCAATTATTATTTATTACTTACCGACAACGTCGCGGCAACGAATCAATCAATTTTTGAAAAGTATTTTCGGGAAGATTTGTCCAAACTTCATTGATTTTATTTACCAATGATTGTTTATTTGGAAATAATTGTGTACGTATTCCACGTTCTACTTCCTCCCATAGATTTTCAATGGGGTTAAGGTCTGGGGATTGTGCCGGCCACTGCAAAACCCGAACGTTATTTTCTTGAAACCACTCTTGAACAATTCATGAAGAGTGTTTTGGATCGTTATCCTGTTGGAAAATAAAACGCAACGGCATTTCCCACTCTGCATAAGGCAACATTACATTTTGCATTATATCTCTATAGACAAATCGATCCATGGTGTTATTAATAAAGCTTAAAGGACCCACCCCATTCCATGAGAAACAACCCCATAGAAAAACACTGCCTTTACCATGTTTAACTGTGCGTGTAACGTATTTGGGATTAAACCTTGTGTTGATTGGCCGTCTTACACGCTTTATTCCATCAGAATTGAAAATCTTATAACGCGTTTCATCGCTAAATAGAACTTTTTTCCACTCGTCTACTGTCCAATTTAAATGTCGACGTGCAAATTCAAGCCTAGCCACTATTTCTTGCCGAAATAAGCGGCTTTTTAGCCGGGTGTCTACTACAATAAATAGCTTTGCGTCTATACCAACCTTCTTTGCACTGTCCGTGGACTAACCATAACTCCTAGAATTTCAGCAATAATTCAAGGATCGTTTTGAGCAATTCTCTTAATACGTCTGTCTGTCCAAATTGTTGTTTTTCTCGGTCTTCCCGATTTTGGTAGATTCTCAAAATGTCCCCTTTCATGGTAACTTCAAATTATTTTGGATACGCTGTATCTGGGTAAAACAAACCGTCCTGAAATTGTGGCTTGTATTGTACCTTCCAAGTGCGCATTCACTACTCTCTGCTTTAATTCTTTCGCAATTGGAATACCTCTTGGCATGATTAATCCAGCACAGAAATATTAGTTAAACAAAAAATAAACTCGGCAAAAATGTTTAACTTTTACTTTCACTAAAACCTTTGTTTTTTAGGAAAATATTAAAATGTTGCTTCACTTTTGACGCATTTCGATACTGTATTTGAAAGTTTACGTCAATATCAGTTCATTTGTTTTGATTGTTGGAAAAAGCTGTGGCCGTCGATAACAGCAGCCTACTTTGATATTTAAGACACAATGTATTTAAATACGATATCATGCATTTAACTATTATAAAATCGAGATTTCTTTAATTTTTTGAAAGTGTTGCTTTACTTTTGTCCGATAGTGTATATCTTCAGATTTTGGAAAATGCTTTCCTCCTTCTGCCGCGATACTGCAAGGAATATAGGAAACTGGTTTAGACAAGCAACGTAACATTGGTACCTACTTGGTGCTCAAGAAGTCCTGATTTAAATCCAATTGAAAATGTTTGGGGATTGATAGTAAAAAAAGTGTACAAAATAAATTTTAAACCACAGAATGAAATAGAGTTATTTGATAAAATAGAAGAAATTTGGGAAGGGCTTACTCCGGATTACACCAGAAGTATTATTTTGTAAATGCCAAGAAGATTACGATTAGTGTTAGAATCCAATGGTGCAGCAATTAAATATTAGTATTTTATTTGTTGTTTGTTAATAAATTTACCCTTTTTGGCTTTATAGATACTTTTGTAGTTTTCCTGGTATTATTTTATAATTGTCTTATTTCACGGCTGTAATTTAAACACAAAAATATATAGAAATACTTAAATAGAAAAAAATGGTGTTCTAACCAGGAATAAGCAGCAAGATGAGAAACCCGTTTTACCCAATTTTGTTGTAATTGAGTTATGTATGGGTGGAGTGTACACATTTATATGTCGTCAACTGTACATTATATGTACATCGAAGAAAAAACAAAACTTAAAATTAATATCTCACGTCTTATAAGTTTGAAAAGAAATTATTACCATCTTGAGTTTCAATCATTGGAGAACTATTTTTAAGGGTTAACAAAGCTAATAGAAAAATAAAGTTGTAGGTTATAACTTTAAAAGAAACTTTTAAAAATAAATTACTCGTCTGGGCCGCTACTCAGTTTCTTTAAGGAATTTATTCAACAAATCAATGGGCTTTTTCACTAAATTTTAATTTTTACTCTACCGCATAGAGGAAGAAAAAATAAAAGTTTTAACGGATTCAGTTTTTAAAATTTTGAGAGAAAATAATTAAACAAAATACTCTTTAATAAAAACTCGCGAAATCAGCGATCTATGTCATAACACAAAACAAATTGACCAGAATAATATCCCCAGTCTAGTCTCCTGTTCTTGTCTATATAAGTCTGTTATCGGAATCGACACCAAGAGTGGCAAATAAAATAATTGCGCGGATCATGGAATGACGTACTAATTATCTGATCTCTCTTTTTAAGCTTTCTCGGCGAGGCGTCTTTCCAATTGTTTTTAGAAAATATTTGTGGCACTCTAGGAATATTATTATTATTAGGATGGATATACATATTTTAAATAGGTAGTGATGTAAATTTAAAAAAAACGTTCTGTTTTTTTTTTAAAAACGTGTTTTTTTTAGAAAAAAAACAATGCGGTTTGTTTTTTTCAAAAATGTTTTTTTTTTCAGAATCATTGTTTTTGCTTTATAGAGAAGACTCTTATTATAGTATTGTAAATTGTAATATTAAAAATATTATTTATAAAAGAATGAATACACGCACTACGCACCACTATGTATAAAATAAAATAACTGTTAACTGTTGCCGCATCGATATCAAATAAAAGCGATCTGTTATGTTTACCTATTTTTATTTTATTATTTCCATTTTTAAGAAAAATAATTTTCCCCGAAAATAGTTCCGGCTCCGGCAGATGACGGCAGAAGGTGCTGTAGTTTGTTTTGTTGCGCAAATTCATCTCATGAAAGAAAACTTTGCTTTGCTGGTTGCTGGAATACTTAACCTTATCAGTAGCTGTCGCTGTCATATGATGATTTTTAATAATTTTATTAGAAATATAAAATTTCCCATTTTTCTTGTGTATTTTCAAGAATTTTGGTCCAACCGGGCACAACGCACAACCAATAAATATGTTTATTTATTTTTTTCATAAAAAACAAAAAAATAATTTCTTTTTTAATTAATATGATTTTTTTTATTTGAAAAAAAACAGTGTTTTGTTTTAAAAAAAACGTTTTTTTTTACATCACTATAAATAGGTATTAATTTGAGATGTTGAATAATGTTAAATGGTGAACTTCTTTACCTGGCAAGATTTTCCATAGCTTCCTACTTGGAAGTATTATTTAATATGACCAAGGTCTGACCCTTCCAATTATCGCCCTGTGAGCCTAACTAGTATCTGCTGCAAAGTTATGGAGCGATTAATCAGTGAGTACATTCGCAGAGAGTTGGACAATATGGGCTTTTTTTGTGCTGGCCAACATGGCTTCCGACCGGGTTACTCATGTGAGACAGCTTTAGCGTTGTTTTCTCAGGACGTGGCGGAGGTTGTAGATCAGGGGGTCAGTTGGATGTGATAGCGATAGATTTTCAGAAGGCATTTGATGTAGTGCCTCATGATTTGTTGATAGAAAAAATAAATGAGCTAAACATCGATAAGAGGGTTGTACGTTGGATTCTCTGTTTTTTGAGTGGCAGAACGCAGTGTGTCAGGGTGGATAATGAAATTTCAGATGTTAAAACCACTACTTCGGGTGTACCCCAGGGAAGTGTTATGGGACCGTTGGTTTTTCTCATTTTCATTAACTCCATTGTTTTGGGCATTGCCTCTAATATCAGATTATTTGCTGATGATTGTATAATCTACAGAAGGATTGTGGATCAGTTGCACTGTGTGAGACTACAGAACGACTTGAAGTTGGGTTGTAAAACATAAAATGAAAATTAGTACGAAAAAATCGTACAATATATCATTCGGTACGAAAAAAGTCTATTATAATTATATTCTGCATGGTATACCCATTAAACTTGTAAGCGAGCTCAAATACCTTGGGGTTACGCTTACAAGTAAATTAAACTGGTCTGTTCACATAAGAAAAAATGTTTCACATGCTTATCAGATTCTCAATTTTGTTATGAGAAACCTCAGAAAGGCGAACCCGGAGGCTAGGGCAAAGGCTTATATATCTCTTGTGCGACTTTGCCTGGAATATTGTGCCACTGTTTGGCATCCGCATCAACAAACCTTAAGTGACCAATTAGAGATGGTCCAGCGTAGGGCGGTTCGTTGGGTATTTTTGAACTTTGGGCGTGATTTTAGTCCGACGGAGGCCATGAAACAGCTGGGCTGGCAGACGCTGAGGGTCAGACGTGAATATTTTGTAAGGATATTAATGTACAAAATTTACAACCGTTTTAGTGCACTGCTGGATTTGAATCGCGCTGTCGCTAACGCCACCTATCGATCGCGATCAGATCATCAATTTAAAATCAAAAAGCCCTTCTGGCGTACAAACACTGGTTTGTTTTCTATTTTGGGGGTTGGAATCGATCTCTGGAATAGCCTGTCAATTTTTGAGGGAGGAATGCCCTCTTTGGCCTCTTTTAAATCTTTAATTAGGTCAGAATAAAGATTTGACGGGATTAAAGGACATATATTATTATATATAGATGCAAACATGTTCCTTCTTAGTATATACCTACTTTTTTTTATTATTCTTTGTATTTTAACATTTACATGGTTTTAAATGTTGTCTAATATGTTCTTTACTTGTATTTACTTATGTTTGTTTTTAAATGCTATGTAACTAATATACAACCACCGGCTGTATTGCTATTGTTTGTAATTTAAATAAATAAATAAATAATAAATTCGATTAGAGTGAAAAAGTCCATTAACGGAATCGCAACTTGTCTCTAATTTACCAATTCAGTTTTGTTGAATATTAACAAACAATAGAGGTTTATTGCTTTTATTGTTTTTCTATTAGCGAGACGCGAGCTTTTTAAACACTACTTTATTGTGCGTATGATTTCAAAAGAAAAATAATTTTGTTCCCTCGTTTTTTAATAAAAGAAGTGCCGAAGCGACGGATTTACGTGTTTTCTCATGAACCCTTTGGTGTTGAGTTGCGTGGCGTTGAGTTGCGTAGCGTCGCGTGCGTGGTCTCAACCTATACGGGGTGAACGACATTACTTTGGCACATACATATAAAGTCCTAAAACAATAATTTTTGACTAATAGGTATATTAAAAGATAAAACGTCATTATCCTTAAAATGATAATTAAGTTTCTTGTTTATTCAGTGGCGGATTTACAAATTTGCCGCTAGTAGGCTATTCAATTTTTGCCGCTCCTATACCAGTGACGGCTCGTGAGTTGTGAAACAGGTGAAGTGTTCGGGAAAGAAAAAGCCCGTTGCAGGCGAAATGCGCCGCAGACGAAAATTTTTCAATAATTTTTAGTAAATATTTTAAAAATTTATGATTACCTACTTATTTTATTGAAAATGAAATTTCTTTCTGCAAAGCCAGTAAAGTTCCAACTACCTTTTTTTATCCCCATTAACAGACACGGGCAACAATAAAGTTTATTTAAAAAAATACTACCCGTCGACCATGAATAAAGATTGTACCATTTATTTCTGTAAGATAAAAAAAAAAATTTTTGGGCCAAATTTGCCGCCCCCTAAAATCTGCCGCCCTAGGCTCCAGCCTACTCAGCCTAATGGTAAATCAAGCACTGTGTTTATTGTTGCAACAAAAATTTAAATTAAAGGGCCAGCGTACGCACGAAAGATGTCTATCACATAAATATAATATTAGATTTAGGTTTGTTTTTACCCTTAATAGTTTAATGTCGGGTTTTACGGAGATTTTAATCAACAATAATTAACTAACCATATAAAGTTGCCCGGTTTGCCTATTCAAGGCTCCAAACCTTCCTTTATGCCACAATAATTGGGGCATAAAGGTGGAATTTGCTAACTGTCAATAATTCTTCTTTTAACTTTTTGTTTTGTCGACAGAACAGATTGTTTTGGTGTTTCGTTCTTTTTACGATTCTCAAAAAGTATGATTATTTTTTAAACTGATCAGTTTTATCACAAACACATAAACAAATTACTTTTACTTACATACTTACTTACTCCGTAGCGCTACAGCCCTTGATAGGCTTTGGCTGACGCGACGACTTGCCTCCATCCATCTCGAAATTAAATTGATGAAATTAAATTAAAAATACCTCTCTAACCTGAAAATTAAACCGACAGACGTTAAAATATTTATTGGGGCGAAGCATATTCTATACAGGTTTTCATTGGTCAGTAATAAGAAACTTGCAACAGAAAATCCATTTCGATATCTTAAGTTTTGTGTCTTGTTGCTTGTTACTTAAAACTTAATTGTATCGCGATTGGTTTGTTTCTTCGTATCAAAGCTTATTTTTGTTGCTTATTGCTTATCGCCTAATGTTTATTTTTTAATTGTGTCTCGGCCTTTAGATAGACCTTCACGAGAAAAGCAACGGTACCGGATAAAGCATTGCAAAATTGTGTTTTAAGGTGAGTTCTTCTTATTTTTGTTTCTAGCAAAATAGAAAAACAACGATTTCATAATTAAATACGTCAATATGTCGGCACCTTTTTAATAAAAAAAACAGAGGGGAACAAGCTAATTTTTCCTTTGAAATCACACGCACAATGGAAAGTATTTAAAAGGCTTTACCGGCATCGGCTAATAGAAAACGATAAAGGCAATAAACCTCTATTGTTTCGTGAGTTTTAATTGAAGTGACTCGCAAAGATTATAGGGATCTTTTGCGATATCGCTAATCAGCCCGGTAATTAATATTTGACAAAGATCGAGTTTTCGTTTGGTGACAGTGGTGACACAAAAACAAAATATATAATTATACGGAAAGAACATCTTAAAATTATTTACATACCCTTACCGCATTTAATTTCTTTTGGTTTTGAAAAAAAATTTTTTTTAAATATTTCGTTTAATTTACAATAACGTTCTAAAAACGTGCAATTCCCAAATAATAATTTACAACTCACAATTTAAAGTTCTAGAGTTCTAGGTTAAAATGTCATGATATCAAAAAAAAATTAACAACCTAAATTGTTCCGTCTGAGAAACAAAGTTCCCAGAGTCAGCAAAAGAGTATTTCAGCCAATGCAATGGATGTGGTACGTATACAGGGTGTCCGGAAAAAGGAGGTCGATCAGTAAACCATAATATTTCTTAAACAAAAATAATGGGACTTTTATAATGCTATTTTTCATTTTTGACCTTCATGTTCCATATACAGGGTGTTTCAGAATAAGATGCTGATTCTTAACGATGTGAATCCTTAGGTGATTTTAAGAAGAAAAGTTCAAATTAATATATATCCTTAACCTATCAACTTTCGAACTACAGGGCGTTAAAGTTTTAAGAAAAAAATCGTTTTTCTATCATAACTTTAAAAACTTTCTAGCTATTTTTATGAATTTTTCACACATGCCCTCTAAGCATCAATAGCCATTTTTTGGTGTAGAAATTTTTTAAAAATTTTTAACCAGTGGCGTCCTGAAAGGGTTTGGACTAGACATTTTGGAAAAATATTATGTACGCCACTGCTTTTTTTTAAGATAAAAATTATTTTTAAAATACTCATTCATTTTAGGCCAAATTTAATATCTTGCCTTTATCGTCCGACAAACAGTTTCTGACAAAAAAAAATAAAACGCATTAAATGCGCATTCGCTATGTGCCTATGGTTTATTTTTAATAATAAATTAAAACAACTTACATTAAATAACGTGTGAACAAAAACGAAAATAATTTGGATTAGCTGTTGAAAGGGGCCACCACATGCAATAATGCATGCTTCAGCTCTTCTCCTCATTAAGTCTCGTACCCTTTGAAAAATTCCTGGAGTATTCCTGATAGTGTCAAAACAAACCATAGGCACATAGCGAATGCGCATTTAACGGTTTTATTTATTTTGTCGGAAACTGTTTGTCGGACGATAAAAAGGCAAGATATTAAATTTGGCCTAAAATGAATGAGTATTATAAAAATAATTTTTATCTTGAGAAAAAGCAGTGGCGTATATAATATTTTTCCAAAATGTCTAGTCCAAACCCTTTCAGGACGCCACTGGTCAAAAATTTTTAAAAAATTTCTACACCAAAAAATGGCTATTGATGCTTAGAGGGCATGTGTGAAAAATTCATAAAAATAGCTAGAAAGTTTTTAAAGTTATGATAGAAAAACGATTTTTTTCTTAAAACTTTAACGCCCTGTAGTTCGAAAGTTGATAGGTTAAGGATATATATTAATTTGAACTTTTCTTCTTAAAATCACCTAAGGATTCACACCGTTAAGGACCAGCATCTTATTCTGAAACACCCTGTATATGTCATATGATTTTTTTTTTAATAATTCTAGTATTTAATAATATATAAATTTCAAATTTGGCACATTGCTTCACCATAAAGAGTTAGATCTTCTGAGAAAAACAAAACAAAAGACAATTGTTAAATATTCGAAATAGAGGGAGCCCAGTACCCGCTGACCCCCCACCCCTTTCAGTGGCGTAGCGTGGTTGAGGGGGCGGAGGGGGCGAAAGGTAAGGGCGTGGATATGTTTTTTATGGGGGGAGGTAAAAGAGGTTGCGGCGGCAAAAGAAATAGCGCCGCAGGCGAAAATTTTTTGGGTGCCACGCCCTTTTTTCAATGATGTCTGATTTTCAAGTATATAGGAAAAATATAAAATACACAAGATCCTTAAGAAAATCACAAAAACATTGATCAAGTAAAAAAGTGTTTCGTTTTTATGGCTCATTATGGGTCCTGGGGGGGTTATTACCCCCTTATCTACGCCCTTGTTCAAAGGGCGCCTAACTGCTAATGTATAATTTCGTTTATTTAGTAAATTTTGGCAAGAGAAATAAAGTTTTTGTTTCGTCATTTCTAAAATGGCCACATGAAAACAAAATATGAACCAGCAAGGGGAATTTTGTTAAAACTCTCAGGTATATATATTCTCATTGGCGACAATAACACACTTTTAAAAAGATAAAATCGAGGATAAAATTTAGTCTCTAGTAAATTAGAGATTTCAAGCAATTTTTAATTGTTAAAGCAAAATAACTGAAAGAATACAAATTATTGGTCGTGGCAAAATATTTTTATTATAAATTAAATCAAGTAGTGAAAATAAAAAAGAATCTCGAAATAGGTAACAGGTTTATTTTATTTATTTCTATACTCTAAAAGTTATAAACAAATTACAACCTAATTAAAACCTGGAACTGGGAGAGTGGGAAGGGGGCGCCGTTTAGGAAAGGACTCAAAAAAAAATTATGCGTTTTGGAGACAATTTGAAAAGTATGGGTACCTAACTGATGATGCCAACACGGCTTACGGTAATCTCATAATTTTCAAATGGTAAATCAATTTAGCCGTTGTGGCATTACCATGGATACAAGATATAATTAAGTAAAACTATGCAAAAGGCGACAATCCCGAAAGCAAAGGACTAGCCAAAAATAATGTAAATACAGTGGCGTACAGATAAAAACATGTTGTACTAAACCAGCTAAATGAAATTATTTTATTGTCCTACTAAGAACTTACTAATACTAATTTTCTTCACGTAACAGTAAAACGCCACTGTTATCACTCGTTCTTAAAGCAATAATCTATTATTACGTATTAAATAAATTTGATACATCATAGCAAGATAATAAATATCAACAAATTATTTTCATAAAATTATGAACACGTTAGTAACAAAAACATACAAAATTTAAAAAAATAGTCTAAAGAAATTGTTCGATATCACCTCCATTTTTTTGGAAACACGTGCAAGTTCTCTTCATTAAAGAAAATCTTACCCTTTAAATAATGTGGTTTCAAGCTGTAGTGCTCTTTAGATTGAAAGATTATTTCTATTAAGAGGGCATCATAGCATGTAAAATTAACCCAATTTTTGCCCTCCGCTGTCACCGAATTTCTCCGAAACTGCACCAACGATTTACTTTAAATTAAAAATATTGAAAGACCTATCCTTAAACTATGTCTCTCATGTTGCAAATTTTCCGATTATTCTTTGGTTTTTAAAATATATACCATAATTTGTGTTAGTATCAATAACCTTTTGCTGTTCTGTAATACCTAATTTATTCCTGTTTAATTAAAATTATTAGGTAATATTTGGTGACAGCCGAACACCTGCAACGAGTTTTGAAATATTTATCTTGGCTATCGTTAATAGTTTAGAAGTCAAATGTACAAAAATTACTTTATTATCTCAAAGTAAACAAATTTAATATATCTTGAATAAAATTTGATAAGTTTAGAGGGTTTTGAGTATAGATATGGTATAAATGCATGTCGCGAGTAAAAGCCATAATTGCCCTCTTAAATGATTCTCGCTCAAAATTGGAACCATATACAAAATCTTTATTACACACTCAGACTAAATATTCCAAGGGAGTAAGGTCTGGGGAACGGGCTGGTCAATTAACAGGGACATTTTGGCCCTGACCAATCCGACCATTAGGAAATAATTGACTTAAATAGTTTCTAACTTTTCTAGCTAAACGCCCGAGTTTCTAACGGGATGTTATTGCCAAAATTGTTTTAGTTTTATTAAAGGAAACAGTTGACCCCAAAAAACTTTTTTATTCTAAATTTACAGAAAACCCAAAGAAGTATTTGTAATACAGGACTTAGTTGACTTATTCTGATTCTGGTCATTTTAAACCTAGAACTGTTAATTTCAGACTTTAAAATTTAAACTTATTTGAGTCGTTGAGGCATTTACTTGATGGAAATTCATTATAATCAATGAAAGACAATTTATTTTGTCAAATTTCCACTTTTATTGAAAAACTTTTTCTTTACACGACGCGTTTCACTGCATTGTAGCTTCTTCGGGTGTATGGTGCTAACTAATTTTATTTCAGTACAATAACAAAATGGTATAGAAACTTAATTACTCAATTTAGGTATACACATTACAAGCCTAATTATTTAATTATATATGTTCTTAACACCGTTTAGGTATTGTAAACTTAAATATTGTTGTCGGTATAATATATCTTAATCTTATGGGAAATCCAAAGAACCCCAACCAATTAGAACTAAATAATTCCCCTTTGCTAAATCTGTGTCAATAATCTAAATAGGGTTCTATGGATTTCCCATAAGATTAAGAAATATTATATCTACCGACAATAATATTTAAGTTTACAATACCTAAACAGTGTTAAGAACATATAATTAAATAATTAAGTTTGTAATATGTATACCTGTATTAAGTAATTAAGTATCTAAACTATTTTGTTATTCTACTGAAATAAAATTAGTTAGCACCATACACCCGAAGAAGCTACAATGTAGCGAAACGCGTCGTGTAAAGAAAAAGTTTTTTAATAAAAGTGGATATTTGACAAAATAAATTGTCTCTCATTGAGATAAACTTATTTGGTAAATACTGCTGTTAATGTACCTACCTATAGGTATTTAAATTAATTTTTTGTATCGAAATAACAACGGAACTCTTCTACTTTCCGCACTTAATATACTGTATCAAACTCGTGCCTTTTACTAGTCATAAAAACAGAGCCTTTTAAGAACTATCGCCACAAGCAAAAATGTAAGCAAAGTTTTTAGTAATATGAGAGTAAAATCTTGAAGAAAATGTAAGCAGAACACACGCTTTTATAAAACTTTTAAAAAAATACAAGAATTTGGTAATTTCCCCATAGAACTCAACTAACTCAAAAATAATAAGCTCAATAAACTCATTGTTTCGGATTAGATTGTGCTTTAATACAACCTGCTGCATTTAATAAAGACCCTCTATTCGGCCAGCAATGGATTGAGTAATTGAAACCCTTTCCAAGTGTAGAGAGGTAATGGAGAGTGCCTATTCACGATAATATAGGCAATAGGTAGGTATGCATAGCATTAAAAAAAAAATAAGTGCGTTTGTCGGATTACATCAAGGAGTATAGGAATGGGGAATATCCGATTAAATGGTCTAATATACAAATTCACAAATATGTGCATCTAAAAATAGTACATAAGTACTCTTTACACCTGAAAAATATTTAAATAGTTTAAGACTCATGGCTTCGTATCCAAATCCGAAGCAATCGAGACATTTGTTGCCTGGTAAGGGCCAGGTACACCGAAAGTTCCGAAAAAGTTTCAAGCTATTTCTTGGGATTGTTGGGGGCCTGAATCCTAATAAATATATTATTTAATAATACTTACGATTAGTCTAAAATAGGCCATATTATATCATGTTATAATAGTACGACAAAGTATGTCCTATGTGATTGGTGAAAGATTTAAAAATAATCCTGTATGTTCACGGACCAAGGAACATTTACATTTCAATATTATTTTGAAATAAACGTGTTTATTAATAATTTAGCGCTACAAAAAAACTAATATATTTTAAAAAAGAACTGTTTTTTAAATTAAAAATCCACAACCATAAGATATCCACGTGTTAAATCGCGGTATTTAATAACTATTATTATAATAGGAATTTAAGAGCATCGGCTTTATGTATATTATATTTTTTTTTCCTACGACCACCTACGAAAATGACAATAACAGCACGGTTAACTTGGCTAGAAAGTGCTAAATATCACACGCGTGTTGAAAAATAGTTATTTACCTAACAAGTGCGGAAAGTGGTCCTTTACCGCACGCGACGGCAGTTGCACGAACGACGCGAAGCGGAGTTCGGGCAAGCCGTTAAGGGCGGTAAAGACACTTTACGCACGTGGTAGGTACACAATTTTTCCTTCGAGCAATAATATTTGGAACAAAAATCAAATTTAAAAGAAAAAATTTATAAAAAGTAACAAATATTAATTGTTAAAAGCTATAAATATTTTTATATTATGCATTGCGCGAATGCAAGTACATCAATTGCATTTTTTGAATAAAATTAATACAGTGCGGTAAAGAATCTTTACAGCACTGAGTGCGGTAAAGAATCTTTACCGCACCGGTAAAAAAAAGAATTATATTACAAAATTAATACAAAAAGAAACAATATTTTTTAAAAATATTTATTACATACAAACATTATAATATAAAAATATAGCTAACGATAAATATTAAAATTAAATGTACAATTTGTAGCGCAATGCAAATTAAGTGCTGAGCGAGCTTGATTTTGTTCATCAGATGTAGTTGAGCAGTTTTTGTAAATTACAGAAGCGTTATTTTCTTGCGCCATGCATGGTACAGTAGATTGTTGTGACCTGAAAATTGCTAAAGGTGTAGGCGTTGGGTACCTAGTAAAAATATTCGTAATGATGTGATACTTATCGCCGTTAGTTGTGGTTAGCATCATAATGTAGTAAATTAAATAGAACATATTACGCATATAATAAAATTTACAAGAGTGCGGTAAAGAAATTTTACAGCATTGGGTGCGGTAAAGAAATTTTACCGCACTTACCGCACTGAGTGCGGTAAAGTACTACTTACGACATGAAAATGAGTGCTGTAAAGTGTACTTTACCGCACGCGAGTAGGAAAAAAATATTTCAACACGCGTGTGGAAATACAAAGCACACTATATTTAATTTAAACAGGTATCAATTTGACAACAAAACTATTTATTAAAAATAACAAACTTACGGGACCCGTGGAGCGAATTGGGGTGCTGGGTGGGGTAAAGTACACGAACGCATTATTAATTTTGAAAATCGAGTTATATACACAGATTATACACTACATTGGTGTCTGTTTCTATTAATTTCTGAAAATAAGAAAATCACCATTACACATGTCAACTTGTCAAGTGTCTGGACACAGAGGAATAATAGGTTTACAGTAACCACAAAGAAGGTTACAAGGCGCTCTCGCTGGACGTTTGGTAGAATATAAATGGATTGCAATATCGATTTATTGACTTATGTTCGATATTTAAAATAATAATTAGGTATTGGAATAATATCCATACAATGTTTGTTAATGATGCGGAGTAGGTAAACGTATTTTATGTGATTAAATTTACTTTAATTGACAATGTTAAGCAAACGTTCATAATTAACATGTTATCGATATTTGTGTCCATCTTTAATTCTCGTTTGTTATTGATTGAGGTTATGTTATTGTTTAGTCTTGAATTTACGATCGTTTGAATTTTGGTGCTTTTTAGTTTTTGTTATATTAGGTATTTGCTAAAAAAATGTAAGGAGCTAAAAAAGTCAGAAACTAAGTTCTAAGGTACATACATAGATACTATCATAGTAATGAGCGTAATCAAATAAGAGAAAAACTAGGTAAGTAAAATATGTAAGTAGGTCTTGTTTAAATTTGTTTTCATTTGTTTTGAAATTTTGTTGAAACATGCAAAACTGTACTTTGTCGGCGTCACCGTCTTTATTTTACACTGATCTTGTAAAAACTGAACAACAATGGGAGACAGCGACAGTGATATTGTACTAACTCCATTATTAGAAGCAGCACAAGATGCATTATCAAAACTACTACCCGAAAAATCTAAAAAGAGGTATGAGTATGCCTACAATCAATTTTTGGAATGGCGCAAGACCAAGCAAATCAAAATATCTTTTTCGGAAAATGTTCTTATGGCCTATTTTAAGGAAACTTCGCGCAACGTAGCTCCGTCTACACTGTGGACACAATATTCTATGCTGCACAGTACCTTGCAAGTTAACCATAATGTGGATATTACCAAGTACCTAAAATTAAAGGCCTTTTTAAAAAGACAATCTAGTGGATACCGACCCAAAAAAGCCAAACCATTGACGCCAGAAGAACTACAAGAATTTCTTGTGAATGCTTCAGATCAAAAGTATCTTTTAACCAAGGTAAGATAGTATTTTTTTAAGTAACTTTTTTCAAAAAAATATTGAATTTTATATTTGTATTGTAGGTACTACTAAACTTAGGCATCTCAGAAGCTTGCCAGAAGCAGGAACTATGCCAACTTACCATAGATGATATAACAGATATGGGTTCGGCAGCAGTGGTTAAAATTAAGGATTCAAAGAATTACATGCCTCGAAGTTTCACAATAACAAGTACATTTTATGAAATATTTCAAAAATATAAAGGACTAAGACCAGATACAAACCAAAAACGTTTTTTTTTTTAATTATCAAAATGGGAAATGTACCCAACAAGTGGTGGGCATAAACAAAATTGGTAGTGTCCCAAAAACTGTTGCTACATTTTTAAAACTCGAAAACCCAGAGTTTTATACAGGACATTGTTTTCGAAGGTAGTCCGCAACAATTCTTGTTGATGCTGGTGGAGACCTAGCCACACTTAAAAGGCATGGTGGCTGGAAATCTTCGGCTGTTGCAGAACAATATATCGATGATTCCGCAACAAACCGATTGAATATTGCTCATAAAATAATGGGTGCCATAAGTGGTCCACCGCAACATCTTAACCGCCCAGCCCAAAGCCATCAACCTCCAACCAATGCCAAGTGCCTGAGGATAAAGACCTAGAAACACCTCTAACAATTCAAAATACTGAAAACTTACCACCAAGTATGGGAAACGAACAGAAAGCACTACACTTTAACCAAAACTTTTACACAAACACCAGTACAGTTTACGAGCTGTCATAATAATAATTTTGTTTTTAATTTTTATAATAAGTAAAATATAGTAGTTTTAATAATGTTTGTTTTCTTTTGTAAAAGTACGTAAGTAGTAAAATATAAAAAGAAATATTTTAAAACATATGAGATTTTAATCCAATGAATGGAAAACAATTGTACATAATATGCAGATGTAGGGTGTAGTTTAAATACTTAGTGTGCATGTGTAGATTGAAATGAAAAAGGTAAACAACAAGGAAAAGCTTATTGACCAACTATGAAACATGATATAAAAGAAAACAAAATCTTAAGTAAGTATGATAATTTCAGCACTAAAAAATTATTTCAACACTAGTGTTGAAAAAAAAAATTCAACACTAGAGTTGAAATAATTTTTTATATGGTAGGTATTAACTATACAATCAAAGGATTTTTTGATAATTCTATTCTATGGTCGTAGGAAAAGTTGTGTACATTACTCGTGTGAAAGTGATTTTCTCAAACTCGGAGAATTTCCGCACTCGGCTGACGCATCGTGCTAAATACCTCCTCGTTTCAAAAGTGCCACTTTCAACACTTGTTATGTAATATACTATTTAAATTTAAAAAAAAATTGTACACACGCAGAATATTTTTGATCCTTAGGCTATACCAAATCTTTTTTGTGTTAAATATTTTTCTCATTCTTTTAAAATTAAATGGTAGGGGAATGTCAAAGTTTGTATATTTAAAATATTTAAAAATTACTACCGTTGACTGACGTTGAGAGCTTTTAATTCTCTAGTTTTTTATCAAAAAATAAATGTGTCATTCCTTAAAGACAATGGAAGTCCGACAGGGTAATTTTTTTGATCTTCCTTCGTTTTCTACCATCTTCAAACAACACTACAGATAAGCTTGTCTAGGCAACGCAACGGTAGCTGTTTCTAAATATTCGAAATAGACCTCTATCAAATTAAATAACGCCTCTTCGTTGGTGAAACGCATTGTGAATATTTTTCAATATAAATATGGACGTTCCTAATATCGTCGACAAAACAATAACAACCGGGAAATGCTTTTATTTTACATTTTATAGTTTTAATATAAAATTGTGCTCTTTTTGTTTTTTTTTTCCAGAGCCTCCTTATGTTTTAAAGGCATTTTATTTTGCGTGCAAGTATATTATTTTTAATTTACTTTTTATTGTAAATATGCAATTTATGAGTTTAAGTTATCACTCTGAACTCTGATGGTAAAGTAGATTATTAACACTTTGGATACGTAGAATTATATATTATAATATAGATAATAGATAAAAGAAGCGATTTGTAATCAGTATTCTAATAATCAAAGTCATCTAAGCACGCTTACCTATACTTTTAACTTTAGTCGTCAATATATTTGGTTATAAAAAGTCAGAGAACTAAAGGTTTCGACTGACATTTAATTATCTAGTTTTTATTAAAAAAGAAATGTATTCTATTTGATTTTTTTTTAAATCACTTGGTATATTTCAGAAATTGCCCTCTAGCGGGAAAATCAGATTTACGTAAAAATTAACGAAAGCGCAATTGATCAAAAAAAGAAAAACTCCATGGAATAAGACCAAGTTTGTTCGGGTTAGCCCTAACAAAGTTATCAGTTTGTATTTTGACATGCTGCCATGCACCATTTTATTTTAAAAGATAGAGTAAAATATTTAAAACAAAAAAGACTTGGCATACCCTAAGGATAAAAAAATCTGTATCTCTTAATTAGGCAAAATAAAGGTAAAAATTTAATTTTCTTCTTGATCATGTCCGTTACGCCCCCTAGCGGTCATCTCATGAACTTGAAGATAATTTCTAGTCATTTCTCCTGGAACTATTTATTAATAATATTCTTCTGATGGCTCTAAGGTTAAAAGTCTTCGTAATACGGCCGAAGGCCATTGGTATTTGGCCACCCAGTACAGAGTCCGATTTAAAAAAAAAATTTATGTAGAATAGAAAAATATAAATAAATTCGATAGCCTCAGTCGTTTTTGAACACAAGGCATAAATGCAAGAGACATTCAACAGCGATAATAGACCCTTAAATAGGAGAGTTATAATTTCTTGTCTGAAGTTTACTATGTTATTTCAAATCCCAGTGCACCATAAATCGTGAATAGACGTATTACTTTATTAAATAATGAACCCAATAAAGCCATTGTTTTAGCCTAAATCGGGGTTTAATACAGCTCACTGCCCAGAATAAAGTCCCTCTATTCAGGAAACGATGGATAGAATGATTTAAACCCTCTCCAAGTGGAGAGAGGTGTTGGAGAGGGCCCGTTTACGATATTATCGACGTCTGTATTGCTGTAGCATTGAAGAGGAACAAGTGCGTTTGTGGAATTACATCAAAGAGTCGACGGGGAGAAAAAATTGTTTTTCAAAGGAACTTTTTTAACACTTTTGCTCTTGAAGAAATTTATTAAACCTTAGAACATAGGCAGGCCTTTTTATAAATACATAGGTGTTGTGAATATTACTTATAAATAAAATATAAAATTATATAATATTAATAAATAAATATAAACTTTGAAGATATGGTTTATATTTTATTATACTTTATGATAATTAAAACAATAAGAGAGAAAATTTACCGCTTTAAATTATAATTAAACTTTAGGGTGACTCCGCCGATGTTGTCATTTCTACACTAATTTATTTTTTATCTCAAACCTAAAAAATCCAAGACTAGCATAAAATGTACACCTTCATAAATAAATAAATCGTTTAAATCTAATCGACGACCCAAACAGAAATTCCCCGCGTTTTACAACAATAAAACGAATTTTTACGATATTTTAAAGACATATTATTTAAATATAAATAGTTACAAAAAACTTTACAAAACCTTAACGATTCTTTATTTCATCATACTCAAAACCAACTGTTTAATATTAAATAACTAAAATGGACCGGACGCCATTAAAGTCTCATGTATGTACCTACGTTACCTACGTACGGTGTCTGTAAACTTAAACTGTTTGACAGTATTTTGTTAAAAGGTTATGGGTGTACTATTGCTGAAAACATAGAGAAATGAAGGTCATACAGCTCTGTCGCAGGAATCACAGAGAATGATTGGTCAATAACACTGTTGGCTTATCATTAGCTTATAGTGTAGTCTAGCAAGTAATGCCATTAAACTAAACTGAAGAAAAAATAAATATTCGCGCAAATTTGTTTGTTCGGGTTTGATTTGGCCAGCAGACTTCAAAATTCGAAGAACGTTGTTTTGTCTTAGAGCAAATATCCTGCAACTGTAAAAATTTTCAAATCACCACCAGCTGCTTGGTGTACACGGTGATCATTTATAATGTCCCCCCTCTTAACTTTTTTGTTTTTTTGCATTATTAGATAAAAATGTTAAATATAAATGTTGTACAGAATCATGTAAGCTATTTGCAGAATAATATAAATATATACAGGGTATTGCAGAAATGAGTCATATGTTAAAAATTTTTTTTTTTAAATGGTACACCCTATATATTTTTAGCTTTTTAGAATCTCCTAAAACTTCTAAATATTTTTCTTATAACATGTCCTATACCTAAATATAATAGTTTTCGAAATAATCGCATTTTACCTAAGCGGCTACATTCAAATATAAATATTCTTAATTTCAGTAAAGTTCTTAGGTAGCTGTGAATTAGGCGGTCGCGGAGAAACCAAAACTATGTTTATTAGTGACAGTTACTGACATATTAAGTAAATATAACATTTTTTTGATAAAGATGCCTTATTAATTTTGTTACAGGCCTAATTTTAAAAGCTTTATATCCATATTTTTTAAGAGTGTTTTGAACCCTTCCATAAGAGGTATTTTTTAAATTATTAAGCTCTTCCTTTAAACATGTCGATGCTGTTCTTAAAGAAATGTTTGGAGTTTCTTCAACTTTTAGTAGTATATTTAAATCACTATTTTCGTCTATTTTCATTGTTCTCTTTTTTCTCGCTAGGCTAGATGTTTGTTGAAACTTTTCATAGATTCGATGTAATGTTTTTTTGTCTGGAACGTGCATCCGGGGATTAAATCTACGCAGTTCCCGTTGAGCCAATTTAACGCTATTGTTTGCTTTAATAAATGTTTGCAAAATTACTTGTTTTTCCCTTTCTGAATAAGGCATCTTTATCAAAAAAATGTTACATTTACTTAATATGTTAGTAACTGTCACTAATAAACATAGTTTTGGTTTCTCCGCGACCGCCTAATTCACGGCCACCTAAGAACTTTACTGAAATCTAGAATATTTATATTTGAATGTAGCCGCTTAGGTAAAATTCAATTATTTCGAAAACTATTATATTTAGGTATAGGACATGTTATAAGAAAAATATTTAGAAGTTTTAGGAAATTCTAAAAAGCTAAAAATATATAGGGTGTACCATTTAAAAAACAAATTTTAACCTATTATTCATTTCTGCAATACCCTGTATATATTTATATTATTCTGCAAATAGCTTACATGATTCTGTACAACTTTTATATTTAACATTTTTATATAATGCAAAAAACAAAAAGTTAAGAGGGGGGACATTATAAATGATCACCGTGTACTCTAATAATGTGAAATTTGCTACATTTCTAATTACAATTACGATAGACCACATTATTTATATTATGTTTAATGTGATGATTAAACAAAGAATTTTCAATGTCGAGTTGCCTAATGATATAGGTACTTTGGGATAAATATTAACAATACTGTTGTAGTAGTCGTAGTAATAATAGTATAGTTAAGGTGGGAGTATCAACATGCTTGCCAACGTATAACCTATTTTGCGTAGATTTATTTATTTTGTCTAACTTTTACACAAAATTTAAATAAAATCAATATTGTCTTCATATTCTATAGGTAATAATTACCATGTTAAATAAATATCAAGACATTTTATAAGTTATTTAGGGAGAATTGTATATCGAAAAATATCGGTTACACAATTCTGCATGGAGAACCTTTTAATAGCCAACACCTTCTTTAAGCAGCATCCCAGAAGACTATATACTTGGAAATCACCTGCAGACAGAGAAGGAATTGTCAGAAATCAAATTGATTTTATATTACATCGTTGACGTAAACTTTAAGAAGTATATGAAATCCGTAAAAACCTACCCTGGTGCAGACATTCACAGCGACCACAATCCAGTTGAAGTGGACTTTAAACTCAAAAGATTCCTGAAAGTTGAAAAGGAAAGAATAACAAGAAAATAGATATCGCACAACTAAAAAACCCAATAAAAAAAAAGGAAGAAATAAGCCTTAAGATCGAGAAAGAAATAGAAACGATAACGAAATCGATACAGAGAAAAGACGTTGAAGGAGCTTGGAATGCTTTAAAGACTAAAAAACAAACATCCAAGAGAAAGACATTGGATTCACGAAGAACAACAGAAAACAAGAATGGATAAAACAAGAAATTATGGACCTCATGAATCAAAGACGGAAATACAAAACAAACCCAACAGAATACAAGCATCTCAACAAAATCATTAGAAAGAAGTGCAGAGAAGCTAAAGAAAATTGGATGGCAAGAAATAGAACAACTCCAGGACAAGTATGACACATTTAACGTACACAAGAAAGTAAAAGAAATGACAGCCAGACACAGAAAGCGACAAAAAATAATTATAAGAGACAATAACAACGAAATAATTATGGGGACAGAAGACAAACTTGCGATATGGAAAGAATACAGCCAAACACTCTTCGACGATGATAGACATTGTGTTTCACCACCACAGATAACCAAATAATTGAAAAAGGTCCAGAGATAACTAAAGAAGAGGTGGTATGCAATAAAGGCACAGAAAAATGGAAAATCCACCGGCCCCGACAAAATCAACGTAGAAATACTCAAACTAATCGCAGAAAACGAAAGCAAAAGCCTAGACTTGATAACATTACTATTCAATAAGATATTTAACGCCGGCAAAATACCATCAGACTGGCTGAAGCAAACATTCGTAACACTTCAAAAAAAAAACTAATTTCTCACAATGCGACGACTATCGGATAATAGGTCTGATGTCTCATGTCTCAAAACTTTACTCAGAATCATCCATGAACGAATTTAAAAGAAATGCGAATATCAGATGCATGGATGACATGCAGTTCGGATTTCGAAATGGATTGGAAATGCGAGAAGCGTCCTGACACAAAGATGCATAAACATGAATGTAGATGTGTATGCATGTTTTATAGACTACCGAAAAGCATTCGGCTGCGGTAACCATCATAAGATGATCGAAATTCTTCAATATGAAGAAGAAGGGTCAAAAATTATTTACGGAGTTAAAAGCGCGCGCAGGCAAAAAAATGTTAGGGTAAATTTAGTCAATGTTTTTTAGTAAATATAGCACGTCGTTCGATCAACAGAAAGTCCTCACCGCAAAAACAAATTATACTTCATTTCAATTAAGACATCGATCTGTTTTTATCAACTTTTTCGTTTTGCTTGATTATTTAGTTACGGTATGCAGAATATTAATAAGAATTAAGTATACCGAAATTAAGATCTTGTGTAAATGTACCTTCGACTTTTTATGTGTTTTAATTTATTCCCAGATACCTTCACATTTATGCCAAATTTCATATTACTCACCCCGATAGTTTGGAAGAAGGAAGTTAAATTTTAGGTAGTTCCCCTTAGATCAGTGGACAGTTCGGTTGCAAATAGGCATCCCGTTGGGGCTGCTTAAACAATTTTAGCCCCGGTGATTCAGAAACAATATATATAAATAACTAGCTATACCCTGCGCGCGTTGCTACGCTACTTACTAAAATAAATTTGAAGGAAAGACATTACACAAATATCCGGCATCCCGGCATCCGTTGCGCCACTTTTTTTTATACCGAAACCTTCTTCGGCCTGCACACAACAACTCACCAAATTTTCATCGTAATCGGATAAATGGTATAGGAACGCATACAACACATAGAGACAGACAGACAAACATTCATTTTTATATATATAGATAATAATGCCTAGCTCACAAATTAATTATACTTAATTTTCTTATAACATTTATAATCAATCTAATTTTTCCCTATATTTATTAACATGACGTTACGTTGGGCAACTATCAACAAACCACCATCGACATCTCTTCGATAGAGGATGAACAGAAGCCGTTTAAAAACCATGTAGGAAGACCACGGGAAGCAAAGGGCTTCCTATTTCGGCTTTGTTATGTTGCCACGTCCCCAGCGTTCTGTGGCCCAGGTCATCGATTCTTTTTGGGACCAAGTTTCCTCTCCCCGAAATAAAACGCACATGAAACTAAACAGTCTTTCAGTTTTTGTTTAAATATTTTTATTCAATTTCCCCACACGCACTTTTTGTTCTTTCATTTTTAAATTGTGTTACGGCTCCCTAAATTATAAATTTCCAATTTTTGTTCCAAATACATTGTAGAAAATGGGTTGTTCATTAAAAAACGAATCGTACTCTTAACTTTTAAATTGTGAAAATTAAAATCATTTACGTGTGCGAGCAAAGTAAAATAACACGCATTCGCGACGTACAAACCAAAAACTGAATTGCGCTACCGCGTGGGCGACACCTGGATACGCTATGGCACGCCTACAGCAACTGATTGAAATATTTTTTAATGGTGGGCGCCTTGTTAGATACCTCGCTATTATTGGCCGTAATTTTCAGCTATAAGCTTCGATTGACATGAAATTATAAGGCAATTGTCAAAGTCCGTGGGATATTCGGTCAAACAAGTTTTTGATGAAAAAATAAAATAACTCGCAATAAATTTATTTATTAAAAGTACAACTTGTAAAGGTACAATACGTGACATTTATTTATGAATATGAAGCTATCTAAGTCGTGGTGTTATAATGATTAAAATCTGGGTGTCATAGTGATTGGAAACTACCCGGAGTGTTGTTATGACTGGGTGATTTGTGTGATATGACAAAAAAATTATAAAATTTTATTGGCTATTGGAACTGTCAAAAATGTTTACTGTAACTGAACAAAAACGGCATGGATACAGGTCATACTGAGCTAAGCTCACGGAAACTACGTTACCGATTTACGCATAATCGGTTTGATATGATAGAACGCGGCAGCGCATTCCAGTATTATTATACATTGCTACAAAAATAATAATATCAATAGGGAACTTTTCAATTTTTTTTTTCAATAATATGATTTAGTTAGGCCTAAAAAAAATATTCCCCAATTATTACTCCTTAAAAATCAGTAATAACAGTAAAAATTCTTTAAAGTTTCGCGCGTTTCAAACGACCTTTTAAGCGCGCCAAGCCCGATGACGTCAGGAAGTATAACTTTTCCGTTATCCGTCATCCTGACCGGTGGCCGAGCTACCGAGTTTGCATTTGGATTGCCGTGTGTTATTGTTATTATTATATTGTTGTTTTAAGGTGGAATTCTCAACGTCATTCAATTTATTGCCAACCTATAACCTATTTCGTGGATGTCACACACGAATTATACTTCTTGACGACACGATCCGTTTTTACCCGCTTGGGATAATTTGAATTTTGGGGCATTTTTAAATCCTGCTAGCGGTCTTTTGGGACGAAATATGTAGTTTTTTTTGCTGCCATATGTTTTATGACAATATAGGTATACTTATGATTTATAGAATTTTTTCCCCATTTAAAATTTTTGTCAAGTTCCCTATTGTATGTGGTAGGGCAATGGGCACTGTGGCTCTATACCTCACGGACCGCCACTGGTACGGTGTCCTGGTAATATAGTTGTAAAATATGCTATACTCAAAATATAAATCCTTATAGTCTCATAATTAAAGGTTCAAGAGTACTTAGGATAAAATTTTCTCAATTTGAAAAATATTTTTAAGAAAAGTAAGCGGGTAGTTAAGAAGAGGCCATATTATAATGTATTTTTATGCCTCGACTTCTCTTCAGTATATGATTATATTTTTGTCTAAGTTGTTGCGGTTGTAAAGTTATTTTCTTTGTTGCTTGTCTGTTATTTTGGTTCTCGGGCTGTGTGATTTAGGTAAACGATCTATGTAATATATACCTAAAATAAAAGGAGTTCTGTATAAAGACAATTCGAGAACGCAAAAATTTAAAAAAGCGAGAACGGTGTTATTAACTAAAAAATCGTAAATATGTTTAGTTTATGTCATAATCTTTTTGTAAAGAGACCAGTGCGGAGTCAAAGCTCTAGTCCCTAACTCCAAATCAGTAATACTGAGAAAATATGTAGACTCTTAAATAGAGACCACCCGCCTTATTCTGACATATTTTTTAAGTGCACTGTACTCTGCCTTGAATAAGGAAATCCATAGACCTAGACCTGCATAATTACGCATTGATCATTCCTTTCAATTATTATAGTTAGTGCTAAAAGCTAAAAATAGGCAAACAACACATTTATTTTAGTTTAGCAAATATTATGTTACATCAGCGCAGCGTACTTAATAGTTTCTTAACAACTTGTATGATATAATAAACATGCTTCAGTTTAAGTGCAGGGGTTGTTTTGACATACCTTCTGTTGAAATTACAATGATCAATCAAATCAAAAACGTGTGGCGTTTCATAATAGCACACGCAACATTAAGCACATTTTTTTTATTAAAAAGTTTATATTTATATGATGAATGATGTTTTTTGTATGAAACGTACTTTTTACGGAATTATTGTCTTGAATATCTTTTATAGAACGATGACCAATTGCGCCGTTACCAATAAGGTTGGCGCTACTGTATTGTTACAAGGATATTTGTCAGTGCAGTTATAATTATCCTGTATATGGGTTACATAGTTCTTGCTAAAAATTACATTTTTACAGCTGTATTCACTAAAAGAGTTATAAATTAAAAATCGTCGTGTCCCAGCTGACGTGCACTGTTAGAAATCCTGGACGTGAGAATCAAAAAAATTTATAATCAATTAAAATAAATCAAATTTAACCTAAAATGTATAGTTATTTTAACTCTTTTGTGTTTAGTAAAAATCAGATTTTAAGAACTAACTTTTCTGGAAGTCGTTTTAACATAACAGCTAACTAAAATTAACATGCAATTCTTTTACGGTTTAAATGAATCAAATACTAGTAACTTTGATAAAGTTTATAATCATTATCAATATCTTTTTTAGTTAAAATTTTAAAATAAGTTAATACTAACATAAAAAATGTGTCAAATTAACTAATTAAGTTGTAATTTTTACTGCACAATAAAATCAGATTAATGTCAAAATAGTAACAACATATTTTATGAGTTACTGATTGACTGAAGCGGTTTTAGACAAATTGATAAAAAAACGGGAGTGGACTTTCTGGGACATAAAAAAAAGTTAAATTTGATTCTTTTCTTTTAACAGTGTGGCTAAAAGACAAATAAGGCATAAGTTTTGGATAGTAATTATTTTTGGGGGGATTTCTAATTTAAGCTTTGATTTTTACAAAATAATTCGTACTTAAAGGTGGTGTGTTTTGCTGATGTTTTAGTATTTCTTGATTGTAGTTAATCCTACTTGCGGTGGGCAAAAATACTCTAAATAAGGTTAAAGGTACTACTGGTATGCTTATGAGTGTCTAAGATCGACACGAGATGTGGCTATTTACTACGTCTCCTCTGTCATTTTGTCTTTATTAGTTTAAAAATAGTATTAGCTTCTGAGGTTAGATCTGGCGAAATTAAAGGAATAATCTTCTGCTTTCATATCTTTTCGGTTTTCGGTACTTAAAACCGATTGTTAACGCTGCCTAGCCTGACAATTGTGCCGCTGGTCTTTGCAACTGATTTTCTCTTATATCTGATGCTTATTTCGATAAGTTCATATTTAGACGTACTAGTATACTTATAAGTGTCTAAAAATGACACGAATTATTTACTATGTCCTCTATGTCAGTTACATGTTTCTAAAATGCAAAAAGAAAGAAAATATACAAAAGAAACGTTGGTTTTTAACTTTAAAATGTAGACAACTACCAAAAAAGTTGCTATGCTACTTGATTCTGAGTAAAACTCTATAAATTTTAGTTTTTACACTTTTAAATTAAATTTTGCCTATATACCAAGAAAAACATCAAAAATGGACACAAAGTGTACAGTGCAGCTCTGCACGACCCGACTCTCGGGTTCGGGTCGGGTCGGGCCACTTAATCAATAAAGGTTCGGGCTAATACACTTTTTTGGGCCGGCCGGGCTTTTCGGGCCCACCGGGCTTTTCGACCCAACCATGCTTTTCGGGCTGATTGGGCTTTTCAGGTCGTCCTGGTTTTACTGGCCGGCCGGGCTTTTTACGTTTTATACGTAGGTAATACGCAACAGCTGATAGGGTGAAGACAATACATCATAGATTCTGATCGTTAAGGCTTCATGTTTCATGTTATAGTGTGGACACTTTATCATTTAAACAATAGATTAAACGTCACTTAAAAAACTTTTTACGTTTAGTCTCTTGCTTAGATGTCATAAATTTCAAGGTAAATCTGTTCAATTAGTTTTCCGACCGGCCGGGTTTTTCGGGCCGACCAGGCTTTTCGGGCCGGCCGGACTTTTTTGCTCTTGGACAATAATTTCTTCGGGCCGCATCAATGTCTTGATTGGCGGGCCGGGTCGGGTCGGGCCGTAAAATTCCGGCCCATGCACGGCTCTAGTGTACTTACGATTTTATTATTATTAAAACCATTACTATTTGCCTTTAATTATTTCGATTGAATTTCGAAGAATATAATTCACTGAACCAGTAAAAGACATTAAAAATACTTTAATGGTATAATGAGGTTAATATCAACATCCTTCAATAAATTGTTAATCAAATTTATTGGAAAAACGGGAATAATGATAAAATTAACGCTATTTTGTAATTTCTCACTGTCGGGAAAACGAAATTATGTTTTGTGTAGGTATTCATTTGCCTCAAAAATTCAAAATTATAATTTCTAACGTGTGTTCAATATTTCTAAATAAATGTTCGAAAATAGTATATTAAAGTATAAGTATATTAAGGTCTTTAAAACACGCACGATTTTGCAAGCACGACGGCGCAGCCGGAGTGCTTGAAATAGAGCAAGTGTTTTAAAGACCACTTATCCACGAATAATTTACATTATTTTTTTTTATTGGTACAATTATTGGTATTTATATTACAAAAATAGAAATAATAACTTAGTAAGTAAGTGAAATGGTCGAATTCGTGATGTGATATACCTGCGTTGTCATGAAAATGAGGAAAACAAAAAATAAGTTCCAATCTGTCACATAAGATTCATTGTTGTCATCGTTGACCTTGGTTGTGTATTGCTTAAAAAAATTTATTATTTGACGTTAAAATGTAATTCTGTCAAATCAATAATTAAAAAGTTGACATATTTAGACTTCACGTTTCACGGGTTGTTGATGTTGCCATGGTAAATTTAAAACACGCGCGTTTTTGAAAGTGGGATTTAAACACGCTGAGGCGTACTTTAAATAAGCGAAATAGGGTATCAACAAAATAAAAAAAAACATTTGGATAAGGACAAGTAATACACATAAATGGATTTTAGACAAGGAGACAATTACTAGTCCTATTCGACGTCGTCGTAACCATGGAATCATCGTACTGTTAGCTGACAAATCAAGGACAACTCGGCTTGAGCCAATAAGCCTATTCAAGTATTCAACCCATTAAAAATACCTATTCATTTATAATGTTTAATTCAACTTAGCAATATAAAATCTAACTAAATAATTTATTTAGTATCGGGCAAGTAATTATTGAATTTAAATAATTACATAATTTAATTCAAATTTTAATTAGAATATTGTCTGTCCAATTGATAATATTTCAAATATCTTTTGAAGATCAAATTGAGAAAATTTAGGTTTAATTGGTCACGTATAAATATGCGTTTTTGAGAAGCCATCTTTTTTTGTCCTAACTACAACTTAATTAAAATAAGCCTAAATACTTTTATTCTAGAATAATTTATTATTCCAATAAGATATGTATTTATTTACTTCTACGAATTATGTCTTAGTTTCCGTAAATTAAGACGACTTTATTCTAAAAGTAATGTTATATTAAGACATTTTTATTTTACTGGGCATATTAGTCGACATTTTTTTAGGAATAGTTTAAAGTTTTAGTTGGTAAAGAAGGAATTGTCTGCCACTTTCTTTTAACATATTTGGTTTTCGAACACATTGTTTGGTGTTCTGTAAAAGATGGTTAAAAATTAAGAATCTCAAACTATATATACTGCGCCTATTATAGTATATTACATAACAAGTGTTGAAAGTGGTACCCCCCAAACGAGGAGGTACGTGGAGGGTGTCATGTCAAAAATAATTTTACAAAATAAACTACACACACAAAAATTCGAATGCACTTAGCAGTATTCCTTTTTTTCTTATATTCAAACACAGGTATTAACATTTGAGGCCCCCAAATATGAAAATATATTGCTTTTCCGTTATTTATCTCCTTGTCGTAGCTTCACACAACTCAAGCACTGAGACAACAATTAACAAGCAACTGCTCATGTTCAAGCCGAACTTGCATGCCAATCTTTCGACGAAAAACATTGGTCGTTGTTGCGTCTCAAATCGATAAGTTATTAACTTCTGGGAATCACCGAGTTAATTGTGTAAAGTACGATTTTATATACTTAAATCAAGTACAATAACGTCGGTGAAATGTGTTAACCTGCTAACTCCATTAATACAAATTTTACAGGAGAGCTATATAACCGTACAGAAAACTTTCTACGCCACTGACTAAAACAAAAATCCGTCAAGTCATAGATAGGCAATAATAGTATTTACTGAGCAACTAAAATTTCGACATTTTATTTGAATTTTTTTTATACGGACGAAATTGGGAGATAGCAGATTTTCGTTCTCTGAAAAATAAAAACGAGAACCATTTTTAAGGAGATAGCAGCATTTCGTTGTAAGAAAATAAAGTTTTTATTTACTAAAAAATACATCTTAAGCAACCTAACTAAAAACATTTTTATCTTATTCATACTAAAGGTAACAATAGGTACCGAACAACAACATTATGCATAAGGCAGATTATCATAAAATTCGTGGTAATCTTTTGGAAGAGTGCGTTTGATATGTTGAAGGTCTTCATATTTTCGCGTCTTTATCGGAAGCCGATTCTCATGTAGAAGCTGTAGTTCAGTCCACTGTTAATTAGTGATTCCGGCCTTTCGTTGAGGCAGAAGCGACCAGTCATCACTAAACATTTTTTTATAAAATATGTTTCCTTCTGGTGTATATTTAATAGCACGAATATCGGTTACTTTGCTGTCTCCTTTGGCTCTTCCAGGGCGTAAGTATACTTTTATACGCCATAACGTCACTGAACTTTCTAAAAATTGAGTGATTTAAATAAGTTACGTCGTAAGGCTTAGGGTTCCTTCGAGCAGTCCTGCAATACTTTATGTATTCTGCAGATACATTAACTACTTTTTTACGTAGGCATCTCTCTATATATCTCTATCTCATCTCTAAATATTTTTGTACTATTATGATACCTTGTGTAATAGCCAAATTCAAAAGCGAGTTAGCAATAATCGCATTGCGGTTTTGATAACCGCACCCATCACTGCATATAATTATTTCTTTATTATTAGTACCATTTTCGATACCGGATAATAATTTTTCTTGCAAAAAATAAATCCAAATGGAAGCAAATTCCTCCGCGTTAACTCCTTCCTCCGTCTCATACCATAGTCCATCGTTATTGATTAAATTATAAAAGCACATGTTATGAACTTGAAGTTTCGTGCGATAATATAAAGAGCAAACTTGTGACTTTGGCGCCATGAGAACTGATTGCATATCTGCAGTGAAAACAAAATTTTGCGTCTTTTTATCTTTTTCTTTCTCCAACCTTGCCTCTTCTTGATCTTTTTTGGGTTTAAACACAGCCATATTTTTCAAATCAAAAGCTCTGTTAAAACTTGTTCTTGACAGAGGCTCAATGCTATGGGATTTGCACCAGTCTGTTACATAAAAATTATATAGCGATTGTTTTGAGGACCATTCTGGCAACAGATATTTTTTATTTGACGAAGCTCGACAGTAATGGGAATCCATGACTGGAAGAGAATCTAAGAATTTGTTTAACATTTCCTTTTGATCTAAATCTGGTTTCACGCAATCATCTTTAAAATCTCTCAATATACTTGGAGCCTTGCCAACTTTCAAGTTGTTCTTCCAGTTCATAACTGTACACCTTCCAATACCCAACGTGTTCAAAAACATTGTTTTACAAACCCGTACATTATTATCATCAATTCTTAATTGGTAACTCATGGATTGAGATCTTCTAGATATGTTTCTTTCTTTTCTATCCTGGTGTCGTTGTGTAGGCAAAAGTGCCACTGTGTTGTTGACGTATACTTTCTTTTCTCCCCAAGTAAGCTGTTTCCAAAAGTGTTCAAACAGACTTTTTCTATCATTTTCATTTATTGTGGCACATTTCAATAAACCATTTTTTTTACTCTGGCACCTATACCTTTCGTTTATCTTTCTGGACTCCTTAGGTTTCTCGTAACCACTTATTTTCAGTTTTTAGGCGACCAAGGTACGACTGACCCCTTTTCCGACGAATTTTGTTCTTTTCAGCGAACCAGTCCGCTTTATTAACTTGCCACCTTTTTCTACGTTTTTTACTTTTTTCTGGATAATCAGAGTCGGAGTCAGAGGCTGAAGTCTCTGAATAAGGTACCAGTGCTATATGCCTATGTCACTATCATCCGAAATTTCATCTGAAAAATAAATACCTACAAACACCTATGCCCAGGTCCAGATTGGAACCAGGGATCTTGCGAACGCCAGACAGGGTCTTAACCCACCGAGGCCGGCCAGCACGCTACTCAAAGTAATACATAGGTACAGTTTTCCGAACTTATGCTGTACTATACGTTAAAATGTACAGTGAAATAATCAAAATTTTGCCTTAAAGTAATAATTTGTTATTAAAAATTGAATAACAATTCAATTTTTCTTTAAAACCTCTTAAACGCTAACTCCTTGCGGGAAACATAAAACACATAAAATGTCCCAATAAAAGCTGCTAACTCCATTTCAATAAAAAAATAGTAGCGCTGTTTAACAATAACTTATTTTATATAACTAATCTAAATCTTTATACTAATATTATAATATAAATTTATAGTAAATACGTACCTTTATCAAAAATCACTAGCACAATAGTAAAAGGTTAACAAAAACTTACAAAATATCAAAAACTATAGCAGCAAATAAATCCACATACTTGTCTTAACCCGAACGCAACAGAAATGTGGGAGATAGCAGTATATCGGCGGGTAATCTGAAACCATTTGGAGATAGCATGTTTTATTGAGTCTAAATACTCACAATATTTTTAATTTTATAGGAGCTAGCTTCTTTTCACACTTGCGGAGTATTTTTCTCTTTCTAATGGCTTAAAAAACGCATTTTAACCTAAAGGTGGAGTTAGCAGGTTAACACATTTCACCGACGATAAGGTATTAAACAGTTGAATTTAATTGCACTTAGTAGAACTTTATTTCCATTAGTTACATGGTATATTATCCTGAGAAGTGAACCTGAACTCCTCAATAAAATATTTACTTATACAAATTTATAAAAAAAAAACATTTGTTTCAGTGGTGAGTAGGTATGTGTAGTATGTGAATAAACAAAACTGTCGCTACTGGAGTGACGTTAACCCACAACCACATCTTATTACAATGGGGCACACTTAATATTCCCAAAAAATCAATTTTAGGGCGGGAATACTGGGAGAAAATATCATGTCCTTTTTTATTCAAACCAGTGGATTGGCAGAAGAGGTGTACAGTTAAGTCGTCGCCAATATCACCTGATCCTACCCCTATATACTTATTTTTATGGGTTACATTAAATCACCAGTTCATAAAACCTCGCCGGCTTCTCTCAGAGAACTGCGTCAGAGAATAATTATTAATGCTTGTCGAAGTATTCCCAGAGACATTTTTCGGAAAGTTAGGGGACCATGCACAAACCTTATGTAAATCCGGTTTCAGTAAAAATCGCTGATTTTTTTTATATGTTTTAGTTTTCGATCTTCTAATCTAAAGGTCTCATCGAGCCGTTTCCGAGATATATGCCTCCAAAGTTGAAGATAATAATAATAATAATAATAATAATAGCTTTATTGCCCAACAAGAAACCCATTTACAGAGCAATATTACAAATTAAATATAAATAATAGGTAATGTACTCGATTTAACACAACTAAGTATATAAATCTGCAAACATAAACCACCAACAACGGAAATACAATAAATTCAAAATTATCGCCATATTATGCACATATTCGTATACTGTATTACAATAACACATACCATTATGTATATATAACAACTAAGTTAATGACCACCCTCGGCACTCCTCCTCAGATCGCGCAAGCTACATGTAAATATATCACAATCTTCGCACATGCTGTCAAAATTGTAACACATAAAATTAATTGGAGATTTAATCATTACATTTGTTCTTGCTCTTTCACACAAAAATGTTAAATGATGTCCAGTATTTACTCTAGGTACAAACAAATTTATTTGAGATAGCAGATCAGGACAATCGATTCCACCGCGCAGCAACTTAAATAAAAATACTAGAGATGCAATTGCTCTCCTTTTTTCCAGGGTTATAAAATTATATCTGTTTAATAAAATGTCATAATCGGTTCCTTGCTCAGGATACACTCCTTCTGATTTAAATGTTAAATATTTTAAAAATCTCTTTTGAACTTTGTCGATGTTATTTACGTGACATGCATAAAGAGGATTCCAAATCAGTGAAGCATATTCAAGCTTGGATCTGACGAAAGAAAAATACAATGTATTAAAAACTCTAGGGTCATAAAAGTTTCTGCAGTTGCGCACGATGAAGCCCAGCATCCTGCCTGCCTCCAAAACTATGTTATTTATATGTTCAACAAAAGTCAACATAGGATCGAAGGTGACGCCCAAGTCCTTCAACGACCTGGGGCGCTCTAAAACCTCACCTGAGATGGAATAAGGATACAATAGTGGCTGTTTCTTGCGACTGAAGGTCAAAACTTTACATTTAGTTGCATTAAGGTTGAGTTTGTTTCTGTCGCACCAACCCTGAACCAAATTCAGCTGTTCTTGCAAGAAAATACAGTCACGAAGAGATTCAATCTGCAAAAATAATTTTAAATCATCCGCAAAAGTTAGCTTCCTACAGTTTACAATATTATTTAAATCATTGATGAAAAGTAGAAACAGTAATGGTCCTAAGTTGGAACCTTGCGGTACACCAGAGGACGCGTTATATTTATTAGATGTAAAGCCATTGTAAAAAACAAACTGTTTTCTATTTGTTAGGTATGATCCAAAAAACTCCAGGGCTGATTCGTCAAAACCATACCCCCTTAGCTTGTGCAACAACAATACATGATCTATCCTATCAAATGCCTTCGAGAAATCAGTATAGACTACGTCCACCTGTCCCTGATTGTTTAACACACGAGACACTAGCTGAGTTAAACATGATAAATTAGTAACCGTTGATCTATTACTCATAAATCCATGCTGCTCAACTGCAATGTTTTTACAAACTGACGCATAAATTCGCCTATACAGTATTGTTTCTAGAATCTTGGAAAAGTTACAAAGTAAGGAGACCGGGCGGTAGTTGTTAATTTGGTTTCGCTCACCACTTTTGAATATGGGACACACTCTTGCCTGTTTCCACATTTTTGGCACAGTTGACATTGATATACATAGGTTAAAAATGATTAATAGTGGTGTCACCAAAGCCCCTATACAATCCTTCACAACAAAAGAAGGAACATTATCCGGCCCTGATGTCATTTTGTTTTTAAGTTTTTTTGAGGCATCTTTAATGTCCTGTTCCGTTATTGGTTGAAGGATTGGTAAGTATTCATCAATAACATTATTTACTGGTTGATCGCATTCATCAGATACACCCTGTATATAAACGCTATGAAAGAACTCGCCAAAAGAGTTCACGAGATGGAGTGTTCTATGTGGCATGGGAGTAAGTTAACTAGAAAACGGTTTTGGCTTTCTATTGTCGTGAGTTTTATCATTAATTCAATGCAAATAACCCTTGGGAATCACTAAGTACTTTGTGTATAACTGCCCCGGCTATTCACTCCTTTATTGGAATATTTTTTTTTTATAAAAAGTCCTAAAAAAAATTCTGGTATACTGTTTGTCCAATTTTTATAATATTTACTATTACCAGTATATACTATATCATATACATTGTGTTACAAATTCGATGTTCCCCATTTTAATCTCGTAAACGGAAATAGATACAGGAAACATTGAATTAGGGCCAAGTTAAGCAATTTGGACATGACTAACAAGCTGTCAAAAAATTTGGAAAACTCCAAGTATTTCCTAAAGTATTCGAAACAAACCGATAATAATTATCCTTTCTGTTTTTATTTTATCCTAGCCGTATTTACAGAGATGGCATGAAATAAAATTAACATTTTCATTGCCGCTTATTATTTTCTACCGTGCGAGCAAAAATTATTTGCATCAAAGAGGGCCTTGCATCTAAGGATGTAATGCTTAGCCGTAGAGCTTAATACCAGTTGGGTGTTAGTAACTACCTGAATTAACAATCAATCAGTTATTCCGTCATCTCTGACAGCAGTTACAATACAAGTAATTTGATTCATCACTAATTTTTCCAATTTCTTGAACAATTCACACAATGGGCTTTACGGAACAGCACAAATCATTCATGATTTAAGCGTATTTTCGAAAAGGGTTTGAGTAAATGGTGAGAGAGGCAATACAATCCGGATTTGTGCATGGACGACTTTCACGAACATTTTCCTAACGTTGCTTTTATTGCTGGGGATTTTTATCATTGCCTGAAAAGAACCGTGGCTTTGTTCAGGGAAACAGGTTCTATACAACACAAAAATGGAGCAGGAAGACCATCTGTAAGAACAGAAGAACTTGTTGCAAACGTTCGTGAAATAATGCAAAATACGCTAACAAATTGTATAAGACGCCAGTCCCAAGAAGTGGGAATATCTTATGGAACATGCAGGACTATTCTTAAGAAGCAGCTAAATTTATTTCCTTATAAAGTGCAAGTATTCCAAGAAATACAATCCACAGATTTTGAAAGACGCAGGAATTGCTCTCAATGGTTTACCCAAAATTTATTGGAAATAAATGATTTATTAGACCTGACATTTTTTCGGATGAAGCCTGGTTTCACCTCTCCGGTTATGTGAATTCTCAGAATACACGCATGTGGAGTAGTGAAAATCCCCATTTTTTTGTAGAGTCCACATTACACCCTCAAAAAATTGGTGTCTGGTTATCTGTTTCCCAAAGAAGAATTGTTGGTCTTATTTTTTTCCATGACACAGTTACAGCACAGCGGTATAGAGACAATATTTTGAATCCATTTGTGGAGCAATTACTTGACGAACTACGTTTTGGATATTTTCAACAGGACGGTGCAACCGCCCATAAAGCCGCCGAAACTATTACCTATTTACGCAATTTTTTCGACGACAGGTTGATCGGTTTTCGTTCAGACATTGAATTCCCATCTAGATTACCTTGTTTAACGGTTATCGATTACTTCGTTTTTCCTCATTTAAAGAACACTATTTTTAAAACACCAGTTGCGAATTTAGAACAATAATTACAAAAAAGGATTATCCAAGAATGTGGTAACATTTCTCCAGAGATGCTGGTCAACACTTTCGAAAATATGAAGAGACGTGAAGAGTACAGGGTAAAAAAGTTGAATGTCCAAAAAAAACGAATTTAAGGTTAAGGCTGGAATGTGTATCTTAATAACGGTAGAATTTAATTTACTATGTAAACCGAGCAAAAACGATGATAGACACTACATCAAGATTAAATAATATCGCAGTACAGGGGAAAAAAGATGAATGTCCATATTATCGGGAGGGGGAGAAGGGCTCGGCCACCTCAACTCTTCCTCCCAACCCCAGTGTGTGATCTGTTGTGCTGGCCTCTTTTATCATCCAACTATTTTTTATTTTCCTTTTCCAAGAAGTTCCGCTTATTGCCGACTTTTGCACAATAGTTATGTGACATTCATCGTTTTTGCATTAATTATGTAGGTTTTACCCATAAAAAAAATATTACACGTCTATGACATCAACCTACAGATATGCAGCTATAAATAATTAAAGGGAGACCTTATGCTATATTGACCAAAAAAAAAAGAATTTGAAAACATCTTCTTTATTTCTGTTCAAAACCAAATGGAAATCATTTTCAACACTTTATAAAATAGTTAAAAAAAAGAGCAAACACCAGTAGATATACATTGCAAAAGAAATGCAGAGTTTTAGCACTACAATAGTGTTTTAATTTTCGCTTGAGGTCATTTCTCATCACTTATACGTTTATTTTCTCATTTTCCCTACCAAATTTTGCAACGGCCAGTTTTTAAAACATTTTCTCAACATTTTTCTAACATTCCCTACTTAAATCTCATTAATTTTTGTATCGCTAAAAAGTAATTTTGAAAAGCTTTCTAGAAAGGTGTCACAAGGGGGTAGTGCCATTTCAGATTTTGAGGTGGAGAAGTTAGTGCTTTAGGGGTGGGTGAGGGTTGTCCACAAAACTTATCGTTTTTATTCTCCCACGTTTTATAGAAACGGTATTTTTGGTTGTAGAATATCTCCTTTAGGGCAAAAAATATAGCCATTGTAAGTTTTCAAAGCCAAAAAAAACTCATATAATTACTGCAACGATTAATATGTTTTTAACACACGAACGACCCTGTTTAAAATAATCCTCTTGATCAATGAGAGTGGCATGTCTAGCCCGCATAACAATTAAAAAACATTGCAACAAAAATTAAATTCCTCGTGTACGACAATTTACTAAATGAAACTTTCATATAGCTTGTTAGGGTTTATTGAAGCAATGACCATGTGCATAATTGCTAGCTTAGCTTATTAGGCTTAGTTAAAGAAAGCAGGTAGTAGGTATAGGTAGAATTTTGGTAGCGTATTTTCCATTGTAAGGAATTTTTTAAAAAAGGGGTAAAGTTTAATATGCCACAACGATATTTTTTGTCATTAATGTTAAGTAGTGGTATGTAATTTTCGAGTTATTGGGGTCAAAATAGCCAATAACGAATATTAAATCTTAAGAAAAATTAACAAAGATAGAATGACAGGTTTTTCAAAAATATTGAGTATGTAGGGGAGACCGGTGTCGATTGTAACAAAATTAACATTTTTATATTTTATGAATTCATTTTCCTTTCAAAAATGTTTAAATCACTTTTATAAGAATATGAGCTTATAGGTGAATAATATTTTACAACTTAAACTTACTAAAATAATACAAATAAAAAAGTATGCAAGTCTTTACGGGGCTACTACGAGTGTTACAATTGCCACCCAGCAGGTGTCAATAGTAACACGACCGGTATTAATTGTAACAGTCTAGGCTATAATGTATCTACCGTTATTTCGACCTGACATATTAAAGCAAGTTTGACCCCATATCATTCCTGCCAAAGTCAAGTTTAACCAGTTCGATAGTTTAAGAGAAAGTGATAGAGGTGACTACAGTAAACATAAATTGAAAGTAAAGGTTTGTTAAAAAAACATGTATTTCTTTGTTAGAAAAACAGCATAGCTTAAACAACTAAATAATATATTCCATGGCAGGATATTCAATCTAATCAATCCCTTTAGTCGTCATCAGATTTACAATTTAAGCAAACATAATGTAGACTTTTATTCCAACAATTTAAATGTGCCCAATTTTTTTATTCTTTACATGGCAACCAATCTTCTTTGCTTGTAGAATATGGGCCACTGCATACCAAACAGAGAGTTTCTTCGTTGGAAGAATCTGAAGAGTAATCATCAACTGGTAGCTTCGATGCTCTCTTCTTTTTTTTTGCCTTTATTCTTCATCGATTTTTTTTTATTTCTTGATCTTGATGAAGGCTGTGCTTCATTGGAACTTTTTTCTTTAATTTTTGTTGTTCAATTAAAAGTTTTTCTGGCGTGTCTGTCAATATTGCCGCATTTCGTTTCATTCTTCTTCCTTTTTTGGGCTTAGTGAGATCGGCTTTGGGTAATGGCTTTAGAATCTCGGGCGTAATTAATGATTTTGAGCTGTTGGAGATGGCTAGTGATTGTGGTGAAGGAGTAGTGTGTTTTCTACGGTGTCAATTGTAACACGTTACAATCGACACCGTAACATATGTTACAATTGACACCACATAACCTTCAAATACATTAGTTGTTGTTTTTGTATTATTTGATAATAATTTAAACAGCTCTCTATAAAAAACAAAAGCAAATACAACACACAACCGATACTTACTATGAAATATTTCCCAGGAAAGCACTTATATAAGAAACAATATATAACAACACGCTCATTTACTTTTTTGTCAATTTACAATAATTTGAGGATAAGACACGCGGTGCCTGCAAGACATAAAAACAAACTAAATACCAAGGAGCTGGGACGTCGTCTGCTTCATATTTTAACCGACTTTGAATTCCTTTTAACAAGATGGCGCTGTTAGCTGCCCTGTTACATTCGACACCTGTTACAACGACACCGGTCTCCCCTACTATATGTCGTTTTCAGGGTTATTGAGGTCAGGGAGTCCAATTTTAATTAATATTTTTTTTTCGAAGATAAAAAGTCATTTTGCACTCAGGCCTTCTGAGATTCAAGGAGGAGTAAGTGAAGCAGAATACAGGCATGTTCATTAAAAAATAAACAAGTGAAATTTTGACTTTCAACTCCGAGCAGTCTGCGGCCACAGCATTCTATTTCTCGGCTAGTAAATATACGAAACGCCTTCATAGCCGAGAAGCGAACCAAGTAGTTGAATCTTCGATATTTTGATGTCTTGTAATGATTTGATAAACAAAACTAACCTGAAAAAATACAGAAGAAAACGTCCTGTCGGAAAACTAACCTTAAATAAACAAACCTGAAATTATTTAATAAACCCCCATGCCGCCGACATAGAGGGCGCCACTTGATCGGGCTGACCCCTCGCTTACTCCTTTAAAATCGAGAAGGCTATGATTTATTATATTAATTAAATTCAAAAAAATGTATTAATAATCTTCAGTTGTTTGTTATTATTGGAAACGGAAATCCTATTTTAATGAATTTATAATGTATGTAATATATTTATAATTATTGTAAAAATCTAAGTAATAGTGCGGGCGCTGGATGGAGTTGAGTGTGCAAAATATGAGGACCGCATTCTGAGCATGGTTTTGTACTCAGAAAAGCTTGCTGATTATGATTCTGGATGTTGCCAGGGGGATTATTGGTCCATTTTTTTTTTACACCCCATCCCTTTATAGATATCAAATAAATAGACTGACCAAATGCTTTGGAACCATTTTAATGATTGTTTTAGTGACAATATCCAATTTTTTCTTATATTAAAGATTGTGATTGTGATTAATGATAGCTAGTCAATTGAAAAAAAAACAAAAAGTTGAAAATAAAAACAAGAATTGTTGATAAAAAAATTATTTAATGCAAAAAAGCAAATTTGAACATAAGTCAAAAAATTAATTTTTATTTATTTTGACACTTATTATTTATACATTTGCCCAACGAAATACAACCTAGTGTTAATTTTTTACAAAAACAAGCCTTCGTTCGACAATTTGATGTGCATTTACAGGGCTGCATCAACAATTCTGGTAATGGGCGCTTCATCAGTTGCCGTGGGAACAATTTGCCATTTTTTTCTTCATACCCTAATAACGTGTAATCAATAGGCAGTAGTAGTGTTTGGTCAGCATTCATCCATATATAATAATATGTTTGTGCTGAAGCTCTTAACAAATGTAAATGTAGAGCATCTGATGTGCAAATTACTTTTAATAAATTTAAGCCGAAGCCGATATTTTGAGATATTAATTTATAGCGAAGTTCATCAGCAATTAATTTTTTTTTTGGAGAAAAGATAGGCTCAAATAATTTCCAATTCTGTTAACTGTTCGACAGTTAGGTATGGATTTCCTAAATGCCTAAGAGATTTTTGTACGAAATCCAACGATGCAGCTCTTAAAGCATTTTTTTTTCGATCCCAATCTGCTAGTCGAATCGCAACCACTTAGAGAGTGTAATGCTGGCAAAATACGACAAATATTTTCTCCAAGGGATTAAGAACCGTCAAACCATACACCTAAACAACCTAGACGTGCTAGCTTATTCCAGAAAAAAATTTCCAGGATGAAAACATCTGTATCAGCGCAAAGGATAATGATATGGGCAGATTAGATTCTTACTGCGTGAAATATGTGACAAAACATCCTTGAATCGCTTTCTAAATGGTTCGAATTTAAGTCAGGTACTTCAAAAAACGAAGAGCCTTGTAATTTAAAACATTTAGTTGGATCATCAAATCCTCCACAAATATATAACTCACAATCTTCTTTTACTTGTGCATATCTAGGAGCAGCAGTAGAGAGAAATCGAACGAGCTGGAACTTATTTTCTTTGCTCGAAAAGAAATTTTTACAATTAGCTGGAATTTTTGTATGATCATTTGAAATTATAAAATTTCTCATCGTTTGACCTTTACTCCGCAAAGTTGACTCCAAATATTTTATCGAAATATCATCATATCTGTCAAATACAATATCTATTCGTTTTACATTTGGCTGCAAGAAAAGATTATGGATTCTTTTGAAGAATGCCTCAGCAAAATCGCCAAAGGTGTTGAAATTTTTTAACTGGATTCGATGAACAAGTGCCATACCATCAGCAATATAAATTTTTGGAAGATGTAAATTTACAACGTCCTGTCGAGTGTTTGTACCACACTTATAATTATTTTCAATTTCAAGTGCGAGTTCCGATTTTGGTGACTTCCTGTAAAATCCATCTGCGTCAAAAAGGTACTTGCAGTAATTCAAAATTTCGTAAGATGCTAAAATTTTTGTGTCAAATCCACGTTGATTTGCCAATATATACGTTTTTTGAAAGAGACTTATATCTTTTGCATCTTGCAACTTTTTATTACAACTACTTTTGCTCGATTTTTCAGAAGTAGTTACAAAGTTGTCAAATTTAATTTTTTTAATAGGATCGGATAACTTTTTGCTTTTCAGTACAAATCGCTCTCTTTCATACGTGCTTAACAGATTTTCTCCATTTTTTACTGGATTTAGCAAACATTGCGAAGAAGATTCATCAGCAAGTTCACCAGTGTAAATATTTCGAAGCGCGCAGTTCTCGTTGTCATTGTAAGGATTGCAAGCATTGATATACTTTATGATATTTTGAATATCTTTTTCGTCTTTATTGATCCTGGATTGCGTCCATTCATTGTAATAATTAATGTCACTGGTAGAGTCTCCTTGTATTCCGAGATATAATGAAAGAGCCTCGTGAATGCTGTTATTAAACGGATAAAGAAGCAGCCATCTGTGCATCGCTTCTTCATTTTTAGTAACGCCAATCAAACCTCCAGTCACTGCTGAAGATCGGTTCTGAGACTGCTCTAATGCTAAGTCGGGGCTCACTGCATTAAATTTACCTTCCGTTCGTTTGACGGACAGCATTCCTCTCTTCAAATCATGTACAACTTCTGAAGGTAATTTTATCATATCTTGTAAATAAAGAGTCACTCCTCGAATATAATTCGTGTGATTCATAGAGAAAAAGTAAGGTAGCATTTGTCTAGTAGTTAACAAATGTAATTCATAATTATTACTCCTATCAGCCATAACTGAATTTAACAAAATTTCTACCATTTCACAGTAGTTGTTAAAATATTGAAATATTTCATTTTCAGTGCTCATGGTGTGTACAAAATTTAAAAAATTCATCAAAAAATCTGTAATTACACTTTTGTATTGATTATATTTTTCGATTAGGCCTGAATGATCTTTATCTACTGTATTCTCTCTTATTTCTTGAAGACAAGTATTTAGCTGTTGTAAATAATTTTGAGAATAATCCATGGATTCTATAAATTCGGTAATTTGTATGCTTCTTAAAGCTTCGTACAAGAGCTCGTGTGCTTTAATACCTCTGTTATAATGAGTAACTTTGAGAATTGACGATAAATATCGGCTTCAATAAGAATACCATCGAGTCCACTCCCCTCTAGATATTGGCCCAAGCATCGCAAAAAATTTTGTTCGATTGTTTCCTTCGACTTCTATCAATTCGCCCATTTTATCCCATGGTTTTTTTACTTTGTCTTGTATCCAAACCTTGCTTCCTAATGGAATTGGGGTTAGTTAGGCCCTTAGAAGTCCGATTGTAAAAATATTTCATCTTTATTTTGTTATACAACTTTTCGATCTCGAATATTCGCTACTTCTTTTCACTCTTTGGTAAATAATTTTAAATGCGCCGGTACTACCGACCTTAAAGAATGTCCATACAAAATTTTATCAGGTGAACTACCATCCATTTTAGGTGTGTTTTTGACTCCAACAAACCTGCATGGTATTTATTTTCATCTAACTGTCCGTTATATGTACATTTAATGATCAAATTTTTCATAGCTTTTTAAGCAGCTTCCGCCAGCTTGTGGGTAATATGGAGTGGAGGGAGAAAATGTAACGTTCCATGTCTTTAAACTTTTTTTTAACTCATAAGAGCTAAATTGGGGCCCATAATCTGACCCAAATCTTATGTATCAGAAAATATGTTCCTTAAGCTATAGGGGAGAATCCCCTAGTACCGGACACCTTAGCTTTTTTGGAGCTGGCCACTTTAAAAATGAAAAAAATAAAATAAAAAAAACACTCTGTTACTCGTAAACATATACCATTTTAAGTACGTACTACATATTTTTAAATATTTAAGGTATTTTTAATTAAAAAAATAAAAGTAAAAACGGTTACATTTCGATGATTCGAAAAATGGTCACCCAGTACCGGACGCAAAGAAAAACTAACAGATTCTAGTTCTTCTGAAAATGTCTTCTTAAATCTTCCCGTCTTAGCAGGTAAGGTAACCTCAACGCCAGACTTTAACAGTTTTATTCTGTCTGCTAATGTGCTTTTCGGTACAGAAAAGTGTAATGCAGCAAAATCACTGCACACAGGCTTAAAAGTAAAGAATAAACAAAGAACAACACCATAAATTAACCTTTTCTTTGATAACTTCTGTCAAACTGACCATAGATTAAAACCCTTCGGAGAGGTAACATTAGTAACAGACGCGACTATAACTCTATACATGTTTAGGCGTCACCTATCGGCGAAGTGAAGAAACTGACTATGTCCGGTATTGGGAAATGTCCGGTACTAGGGGACTCTCCCCTACGTGAAAACTAAAAAATTAAGCGATACGCAAAAGAGCGAGGAAAAACGAAATGTACCAACACAGCTGGTGGCAACATGGTTTTTTTGTTTGTTTGGTGTCTTAGGTAAAAGAATTTGAGCATAGTTGCCTGTCCTCAGATTTTGCATACTCGATTACCTCTGGCGCCTGCACTATAAAGGATAAAATAAAACTTTAATATTACAAAAACCCGTTTGTGCGTTATTTGTTAAACAAAAGTTTAAAAAGTAACATAGGAGAGCAGTGGCGGCTTTTTAATAAGTGCGCATGTCCACGTGCATCCCGAACTTTATAATAAGTCCTCAGGTAACCAAGAGCCTTATATAAGTCGTCATAAAAATGTAAAAATTTGGATTAATTATGTAATTTTTATGACGTTTCTTCAACCTCTTTAACAGGCCGATTGGTCCCACTATTCGACGTCAGTTTATAATATAAATTATACGTCGTATATTATAAGTTATTAAATATACATAATGAACACGTCATATAAACGTCATAAAAACAACCCTTATTCTACGTGAAATTAAGGTTACTTTTTCAATGTAGAAAATAAGTACTAACGCAATTTCCTTCATATTATTTTTTAAAAACTGTAAGTTGTTAAATTAAAATTAAATTGTATATACTAATAATAAAATATTAGATAGGGTAACGTAAGGAGTGTTTTTCAAATTAACAGAAAGTTAAAGTTATTTTTGTTTTGCTTGGGGCTCCTCCTTCAACTGTATCATCTGCATTTCTGCATTTCTCAACCAGGGTAGGGTACTTTACAAAAATAGTTGTAAACTATAAAATATGGAGGTGATGGGAGCACCGCTTCCACTGCTTTTGATGAGGACCTTCTTTTTGACGAATGACTAGTATTAGTACTACCTATTTATTATAAATTATTGACAAAATTTGGGCGTGGCCCTAAAAAAGAATGCTCTTTTTGTGTCCCTCTAAGATAAAAAGTCACAAGCCGCTAATGTACGAGGAGTGGAATACGACCTTAAATTTTATTAAGTTTGTTTCAAAGTACAAAACAATCAAAATTATAACCAAATAAAAAAACACGAAAAAAACGAGTTAAAAATACATAATAATATGTAGGCACTTTATCAAATATCATTACTTTGATTTAAGGGACTTTAAAGATGTTTATTATTGTCAATATTAATACTTAATTATCTTGCCATTTTCTTATCCTGTAAGCTCTGGTTACAATAATGCTTGAACTGATATCAAAGAACTTAGCATAAGAAATAGCTTTTTTTCTAACGTTACCTTATCACGCAACCTGTCTCTATTCTTACAAATAATTTTTCCTTAAGTATGGTGCATGTAAAATTGCCGGAAGTATAGGATTACCTTGTTTTGATTACTTACTTCTTAAGAACAATTTTCTATAAATTAAGTTGTAAATTCTCAACGCAATTTGCGTAGTTATTGTTTGGTAATTATTATTATTACACATGTAGGTTGACCAAGGTAATAATTTTATCATAACATCAATAAGTACTTAGATATTCTTCGTTCATAAATACCTTTTTAAAATTAAGTAATACAATTTAATTGCCAAAACACAAAACACTTCCATACTTGTACACTGTACCATACACAGTGTTTCAATAAAAATTCCCGGGCCAATTATTTCGAAAACTAAAAGTAACATGTAAATTCTGTAAACGCCAGTTTTTAGCCTCTATCACAACAAGGGGCTTCACAACTGTGTAAAGAATGTGACATGAAATTGGGGTTAAGTTTTTTTTTTAATAATATTAACGAGTATTTTAATTATAAATATTTTTAATATCCTTTAGCAGATTTTTTAATTTAATTTTGGTAATGATATTTTTAGTGATAAAACGCTCGTGTAGAGCTAAATTATTACGTCCAGTGACGTCTCAGAGGGCACCTTAACAAATAATATTGACAAAAATAAGACGCTACTGAGTTTTTGGTAATTTTTATATTTTTTTTCGGACTAAGCAACTAAAAATATCCTTTTTTTGTCTGTTAAATTGTTTTCATATCTTGCTTCGTTTTCGAGAAATAAAAATAAAAACAATTTTATTGCATATCTCTGGAAAACAAAAATCATTAAATAATTAATACGTTGTACGTACGTACACAACATTTAAAAATGCCTGTCTTCGAAAAAACTCTTTACACCGTGGCGCCACCTACCTCGTGTATTATTCAAACACATTTTTTACACAGTTGTGAATCATAGAGGCTAAAAACTGGCGTTTACAGAATTTACATGTCACTTTTAGTTTTCGAAATAATTGGCCCGGGAGTTTTTATTGAAACACCCTGTCTACCTACACTATGAATTTTGGCTTTGCTAGTTCACAATCTAATTTTTCACCTATATGAAAAATGCTATTGTTCATTAGGATTGCCAAATCAAAAAGGTAACTTTGTCAGTTTTGCCAAGAAAATGTTGAATTTGTATTCAATTACAACAAACTTAACAATATCAATGTTCGTGACTACAGACAGGAAACCTCCTCCCCACCCACCAAACTGACACACAGTCCTACATTAGAGTTGTGTAGTTCGCGAACGAACTAGTTCAAAAGATCGAATCTTACAACTGAACTAAAAGATTCAATCAGTAATTACTGAGAGATTGAAACAAGGCGAACTAAAGTCTAACAGAATGAACTACGCAAGCGAGAGCGAGACGACCGAGATTATAGGTTTTGTCACCTGACCGACCGATGCATGCCGCGATGATTTCGGACTATTTCGGTATGGAAATGAATAAAAAATATTGCCGGTGTCTACTGTATTTTTTGTTAATTTAATATATAATTTAAATTTTAAAATATTTCTTTTACTTTACTATGCCAGTATAAATCAGTGAACTAAATGAACTAAACGAACTAGTCTTTTGAACTATTCACTTTATTGAACGAGAACGAAAGATTGAAATCGGCAAAATGAACTAAACTTCCCAGCACTATCCTACATAAACCTGACTGCCGCCTCTTCTACATCAAACCTTCATGAATACTTCAGACATGTGTAAAACCAAAATTACAAATATAAATAAACATTTTAAAGTAAAGTAAGTAAGACGGTCTCGGGCAAAAGATTGTTTCCCCACCAAGTAAGCATAAATATATTAAGATTGTCCACTCTCACTTGGATATTAACTAGGTCTCTATCTATTAGGCTTTCAGAGCATAATAATTTAGCATTTTTGACGATATTTCTGTCCTAACTTCATGGTCTAACTAGTTCCATCTTTGGAGTTGAGAAAAAAATACGTATTTTTCAATAGACGCAAAATTTTTAATACATGCAAATACTTCTTATTTAAAATTTAACAATAAAAACACACTTTCGTTTATCAAACATTATTTTAATCCCCTTTGCACGGAAAAGGCATTAAACGAAAATTAAATTTTCACTGCAAAATGGCATAATCTAGGATTAAAAGTTATCGCGCTTAATAATCTGAAATGTGTCAGAAGTGCAACACGCCGCGACATAAGTTCAAGTTCCACCTTTTTATGGTAAAACCGACCAAACCCATTAAATCTATGAAATTTATTTTCAACTTGATGGCTTTATTTTACGGAAATACTCGCTGAACAAAAACCCAAAGAACAACAAATAAGTTTATTTTTTACCACTGTCATGAACATTTTACAAGAAATTCTAATTTAATTAGTCAATTCCAGAATGCGGTTAATAGAAATTTACGGGAAATAAAGTGTTTGGTCTGTACATTAGAATGTCCAAAAAAAGATATGATAAAGCAATATACAGTGTGTCCACGAATGGACCTAACTATACTTGTAAAAAACTTTATTTTCAATTTTTCGAAAAAAAGTCATTCTTCATCATTTCTTTTGCTTATTAAATAAATATTCTTCACGTAAGAAAATTTCCATTTTTTTATACAGGGTGCACAAAAAATGTAAAAATGTAGATTTGCAAAATAAAAAAAATTTTATCCAACTTTTTTGAATGATCAAAATAAAACATATTGGAAAGAGAATTCGAGAAGCCGAATAAAGTTTTGAGATATGACCTGTGGTAACTACGATATTTTATATTAAAACTTTAATCTCAAGGAAAATATCAATAATTTATTTAACTTTAATATAAAATATCGTAGTTACCACAGGTCATACCTCAAAACTTTATTCGGCTTTTCGAATTCTCTTTCCAATCTCTTTTATTTTGATCATTCAAAAAAGTTGGATCAAAAATTTTTAATTTTGCAAATCTGCATTTTTACATTTTTTGTGCACCCTGTATAAAAAAATGGAAATTTTCTTACGTGAATTATATTTATTTAATAAGCAAAAGAAATGATGAAGAATGACTTTTTTTCGAAAAATTGAAAATAAAGTTTTTTACAAGTATAGTTAGAGGTCCATCCGTGGACACACTGTATTTTAAGTCATAGTAGAAGCGTGGTTATAGAAAAAATAGAGTTTTAAAAAAATGTATTTCAACGAGAAAGAAAATAACGCAGAATTCCGCGTCTCATCTTCAATATCCTAAAAGAGAAAAAAAAATTCAATTGTATTGCAGACAAAATTAGAATCTAATGATAATACCAGTTTGAAAGCATGTTCATGTTACAATATTTTTAGATACTTTAATGGTTTACATATTAATTTTGTGCTATTTATGATAGTATTATTGGTAGTGTAGGTACCTAGATTATTTATATCAAGTAGTTAATAATTATTATTATTGACCATTGATTTTAGGATTATTTTTGTTGTTTTATTCCTCGTGATTTCTTGCTTAAGGAGTTCCTAATAAATATTTAAAAAATTTTTTAGCAGTGTATTACACAGATTACACTACCCAATTCAACAATCTGTCTTGCTGCAATTGAATATATAGAAAACGGCACGAATACTGTCGTTTTAAAGCAAACAGATGACAGAAGAAATTTGTCATCGATCAGCTGATATTGGGACATAATATTATCCCTAGATTAGTACTGGACCGTAATGAGCCCAAACACCAAGTTATGAATTGCGCTTTTGTGCTTTTTGTTAAATTTAATTACGTTTTTAAAGTATTTTGTCGTTATGGTGCCTTTGATTTTTACTTTCATTGAATTTTAATTACTTTTGTGTGGCCGGTAAGTACTACCTATAACTATTAGGTATTCATTTGACAAAAAACTTACAGGTTAAAAATTTTTAATTCTTTTTCATTAGGTCATAATTATTAATGTGTGCCTTGCTCGTTAGTTGTTTTCATCGATAAGTAACAAGTTTAATTTCATCTGAACGCCGTTTTTGTCTAAGAGTTACTTTGTGAAATTTTTGTTCGTAATCATATATAATCGTATATCAGCTATTTGATTTCGAAGGAACTATTTTTATTATTGTAATTATTATTATTTTTTGGCAATAGGAAGGTTAAAATAAACTATTTAACATTATGCTAGCCTATATAGTAGTTGTAAAAGGTAACCATATTAATACCTATGTATAATAGGATAGCGAACAAATATATAATTGTATTTTCTGGGTCTACGTACCTTACATAAGTAAAATTACACTGGCCGACAAGATTTTTCTAACACAGGTCAGCTCTTTATTTTTAAAATGGAAATACCCTTCTAATAATAGAAAAAATATTGGGAAAGCCCCAATACATACCATTTTTCAATAGCTTAATAAGACCATTTTACATTAGCAGGTAGTCAATTTAATTGGGGGGCGGTAAAAATGGATGCATTTTATAACAGAAAAATTACCTGAACTGTAGGAATTTTAGTAGGACTTTAGGGAGGATTTACAAAATATTGCTGTTTTCTTTGTTTGTGGGACAGTCGTGCAGTAGATCAGCATTATGTAATAAAAGATTGGCCACAAAGAAGTGAATTTCAGCCGGGATCTCAAAATGTTAAGTTTGCACCTCTTGTAGACCCCAAAAAAGTCCTTCTGCCTCCTCTTCACATTAAACTTGGGCTGATTTGGGCACAATATAGATGCAAACTATCAACAGTTAGTTGATGAACTTTTAGATTCCTACAAATCGCTTGGTGTCCGAATGTCATTAAAAATTCACTCCACCTCCATTCCCATCTGTCATTTTTTCCTGAAAATTTGGGAGCTGTCAGTGACGAGCAGGGTGAAAGGTTCCACCAGGATATCAGGACAATGGAAACTCGCTATCAAGGACATGATGGGTGATTTCTGTTGGGTTTTGAAAAGAGAATGACCCCTCATAAAAGGAAAAAATAAAATTTAGTGTGTTCAGTTAATATTTTTAATGTTTGTGTTTTTCTTAGATGTAAGGTATGTTTAGTAGGTGTAAAAATTTAAATATAGTTGATATACACAGAAAATTCTTAAATTATTATTTCAATAGATATTAAATATTGTAACATTAAATGTGGTACTATAAATGTAACAAGAAAACGTTACGTGTTACAACCCTTTTTTCTCATTTTCGTATTTGGATAGGTCCATTCTACCACAATATGCTATTTAGCTTTGTGTTACAACAAAAAAAATTTTTTTGTCGGCCAGTGTATAATCAGTATAATTTTCAAGTCCAGTCCTGGAATTCATGCCAACTTATAAAAATTTAATAGACCAAAATTGATAGTGTCACGTGACTTTGCCTCCATCTTGCCAGAGTATTCAACATTTTTACTATACCACCTATCATCGTTGTTGCTCCGGATGTGACTCGGCTCGGTTTTCGACTTTTCAGGTATTTTATGATTTTTGATAAATAATGTGTGTTAAATATTAAAAAGTGGGAAATTTAATGGACAACACTTATGTTTGATTTTGAAGAAAAAAAATGTACAAAATAATGTTTCGGGAAATGATCTAATTTAAAAGTTTTTTTTTTAATTTTCACGTTTTGCAAAACGTATAAGATAAGACATTTCAGAAAACTAACCATTTTGCAGGATGGCTATAAGAATGATCAGAGTTTGAATAACTTTAATTTAAAAAATAATTAAATACCACGATTTATTTTTGTTGTTTAATCCGGATTTTTTCCTCTTCATTCTCTGTCGGGGCCATTCCAATACCCTCTGAATTCAGAGGGTATTGGCCATTCCCGATGGTACTTACGGTTTAACGTGGGATCCAACCCACGATCCTTAGTCTTCAGAAGCACCCCCCACGAGCTTATCAACAAATGGTTGGGTTTGTTCGGGATTGTTGAATGGAGTAGGGTTGGAGAATGACACATTTTCCACTCTTTCCTAATTTTTGCTCGACGCTGGACCCACGTCAAGACTTATACCGCTAAAATCCACCATCGAACCAGTTCTCCGGACGTGGGATACGAACCCACAAATTCTCATCCTAGGACAATTTGTTATAAAGGTTTGATTAGTTAATGACTGTTAAAAATCTTTATGCAGGCTAACATTAAAGGTGTAATAATGACCTTCTGGGTTATTTCTTACTCTGTCTATACTCTAAGAAAGAAGGGAAAAATAGTGGAAGAGTTATTTTAATAGCTTTTGTATCTTTATTTTGCATGTATTTAATAATATCCACTAAGCATATTTTGACCTCTATCAAGAAAAAAATGTTGGAATGCCTTACACTAGTTGACTAGTTAGACTATACGGAAATATATTTTTTATTGTTTTATTCCATAGAAATAATTTTTGTTTCCAAAATATTAGTGGGGATAGACTAAAAGTGGCTTATTTCTTCCCATATATTATTTTAAAATTTGATATTATGGAATGACGAACAAACTGGGGTGCTACCCCAGTGTTAAAAAACTTACGAACTATTGTTGGAGATGACCGCTTTCAACACCAGTGTGGTCCAATAGTAAAGAGCAAACTAATTTACCTCTTTGTGTTACCAACCATCCAACCAGGCAGGCTACTTACACTAATTATACTTTATATAAAATGAGTAGCCTCTGCTACTTTACCTTTTTTGTGAGGGTATATTATTATTTTTCGTCATTGTGGTATTTAATTATTTTCACTGTAAATAAACGTTATTCAAAATTTTATTAGTCATTTTGCTAAAAGGTGACTTTTCTGAAATTTGAACAATCGAAAAAAAAATGTTTGGGAGAAATAATCAACAAAATTAATATTAGATTAGGTTAGCAGGCATAAAGGTTTTCCTACGACTTCTTTTTATTTAGAAAATTCATTCTGAATGAGGCTACTTTGAAGAATTGTAGACAACCAAAAATTTTAAAATTACATTGGTGCAAGTTTAACGGTCAAAACGAGTTTTCTGTTGAAACATATGCAATGTTGTTGGTGGCGCAAGTAAGTATGTTGACGTTAAGAGAAATTATATGAAAAATATTTTTATTAAAAAAAGGGTCTTTTGTTTCACTGATATATTATAGCCTGGCTATAGGATATAAACGATAACGTTCTATAATCGAACTTGAATAATAAAAACTTTAAACAATATTGTTGATATACCAATACACCTACACATTTAAAAATATAATAGAGATGCACCCGATGAAAATTGCTTTATGGTAGGAAATATTCCCGAGCTTTTATGTATACCATTATCTAAAATCTACAAGAAAAATCAAACCAGCGAAAAGATGCAACAAAAAGATAAAGCCCAATAAGGATCTTAAACTTAAAGAGCTTTGAAAATCGCGAAATCGCAAGGAAAGCTCATTCTTGGCAATTTCCATCGTTTTCCAAGAATAAAGGAAATTGGCAGAATTGCCGGTTTTTATCTTAAAACCGTTCCGATTCAGCGTCGTTCAAGACATGTGTGTGTCTTTATGGAAGCGTTAAGGAACTCTGTAAAATGGAGTCGTTATAGTTATGTTTTTGTTAAAATGTATAAAAGTTCTTAACCTCTTAGCGATCTAAAATCATGAGATATTTTCGCTATTTATATTTTTTATAGATACGTTTCATATTAACTTGGTTAAGGTAAATCCAAGCTTAGCTTGAGTTGCTAGGAAAAGAAATTTTAATTTATTTTTAATTTGCATCTTAAGTGCGTTGCCAACCATGTACTTTTTTTTAATCGAAATTAATGTAATAAACATAGAATAGGTAAATAGACCTCTATAAACCTAGCAGAACAAGGTGCTCAAAATTGAAAATTTTTGTATGGAAAATTAGGTGCTAGTTAGGTGCTAATTAGGTGCCAACTTTAAAATTTAGGTGCTCCTATGGTTTTTGAGAAAATTATATTTTTGTGTTGTTCTGCTAGATTAACGTTAAGCTAGCAGAACATTACTGTCAAATAAGCTAATCAAGAACAAAATGTAGTACCAAAATTAGGTGCTTTTTAGGTGCTTATTGAATATCTAAAAAAAAAAATTAAATAGTTAAGGTTTTTAAAAATACCGCCATGTTCTGCTTTAAGAGGAACAAATTCCGTCTAAAAGGTATATCGGCAACTGGTTAATATTAGTTAAAAAAATTGAAATAAAAAAAATGCTCTGGTAACAACGAACAAACCGGTTGCCGATATACCTTTTAGACGGAATTTGTTCCTCTTAAAATTAGCAGAACATGGCGGTATTTCTTAAAAACCTTAACTAATTAAATTTTTTTTTAGATATTCAATAAGCACCTAAAAGGCACCTAATTTTGGTACTACATTTTGTTCTTGATTAGCTTATTTGACAGTAATGTTCTGCTAGCTTAACTTTAATCTAGCAGAACAACACAAAAATATAATTTTCTCAAAAACCATATAGGGGCACCTAAATTTTAAAGTTGGCACCTAATTATTTGCTCTATATATTTGATTTTTCTGGCTTTGGGAATGTTTTTTTGATAAAGAATTATAATAATTTTAAAGCACCTAAATAGCACATAATTTGGGATAAATAAGTTATTATTTGTTAATCCTTATAATAAAACTGTTCTGGTAGCTCAGCGTCAACCTAGCAGAACATTGCGGAAATTTTTAAAAACCTTAATTTTTTTTTAGATATTCAATAAGCACCTAAAAAGCACCTAAGTTTGGTACTACATTTTGTGCTTGATTAGCTTATTTGACAGTAATGTTCTGCTAGCTTAACGTTAATCTAGCAGAACAACACAAAAATATAATTTTCTCAAAAACCATAGGAGCACCTAAATTTTAAAGTTGGCACCTAATTAGCACCTAACTAGCCCCTAATTTTCCATTCAAAAATTTTCAATTTTGAGCACCTTGTTCTGCTAGGTTTATAGAGGTTAGACATAGACATACCTAGACATATTTATTTGACCACGTTTTTGTAAATTAGAAATTGTAGCAAGTCATATAAAATATAAAGCATTCCTGGACACATGCATTTAACTAAATTAAAATATATATTAAAACATAATTGTATAAGCACATAGCATCGACAAACGTTATAAACAAACAGTAATAACAAAAAAATTTAATATTTCTTACACTACAACAGGACAAAACTTTTAAAACAACCCATTCGCTGTGGCTGTGTCCATAAATACTCCCGAACTGAATAAAAACAGTGACGGCGCGAAGAGATTGTTTAATCATAGATCTGAATTTTGAATAACTAAGCAGCTTTACTTTTTCAGGCAGTGCATTATACAAGGAGATATTAATAGAATTATCCTTGGCCTTCTTGTAGCAAAATTTTTTAGGTCTTATTAAGTGAGAGCCTCTAGTTGCGTATAGTTATAAAAATTATAATTTAAGGAAAAACGAATCTTGTTCTTATGAATTTCGAGCAGTTGATAGAATATAAACAGAGAAGGTAGAGGCATAATTCCAAACTTTTTAAAAAGGTATACTTATGTAATATAGTTGTATATATAGTTTTGAATTTTTATCTAACAGGGCTATTATTATGACTCAAAACGACTTTGTGTAAATGCCGTAGTTACGGTAATGTAGTCCCCAGTATTTAAACAACAAACGCCCGTAACGCCACGCGTTATTACAGCCGCGGATTTAGAGATTTGTAAGGGGGGGGACTAATATTTACACAAACAATTTGATTTGAAAAGACATGTTGATAAAAATTCGACGCTCAACATGAGGATCCAGTAAACGGTAAGAGATACAGCGAAGGTTAAATTAGGGCAAAGTTGTCCAATCTAGACATGACTAAAAAGTCGTCGAAAAATCAGGGATTTTCCGAGTATTTCCAAAGATATTTGTAAAAGACGCATAAGTTTTACATTTTCATTACGGCTTTTTATTTCCTATCAGTTGGCGTCTCGGTTGGCGTGCTGAGATATTAAGTCCAACGTTTCGTCTTCTGGTTGCTATCATCAGGTTTGTTCTTTAAATAAGCCCTTATATCTTTCTTTGCGATATGCGTCGAATTTGTAAATAACACCACAAAAAAAAACAAAGTTAGTTTATGGGTCTTTCACGAATATCTTCGGAAATACTCGTAATTTTTTTAAAGTTATTTTAGTTGACTCCGAATTATGCCGTCATTTAATAATAGATGTAGCGCCGTTTGTTTATGAAGATAAAGTTTGAAGATATTATTATTGGGGTCGAAACATCAATATTTGATTAAGTAGTATTGCAATATTATTTTACTAGATAAAAGGTTTACGAAACAGCAATGAAAAATACATATCAGTAGTTAAAAATATATACCTGATGATGGTATCCGAAAAACGAAACATTAGAATCAGATATCTACATATTAGAGAAAATAAGAAGAGGCAATAAAAATGTAAAATTAATTTTTCGACATCTTTGTTAATAAAGCTAGGACGCTAATGTCGGGTTGCATAAAGATGTTGAGAAATAATTAACCAACCATCAACATTGACGACAACATACATGACATTGGCAGAACAGACTTTCTCACAATCAAAGCGCCCCAGCTAGCGTAATTTTTGACTTGCTATTCAGGCGCTTTGATTGTGAGTAAATAATACCTGCCAATGTCACTTATGTCACCGTCAAAGTTGCTGGTATTATTAAAAACCTTTGTGCAACCCAACATTAGACTTCGCGAAACCAGAACTTTCGGTTTATTTTGAATATCTTCGGAAGTATTTGGAATTTTCAAAAATTTCTGACGGCTTTAACGGCCTGTTTAAACTGACCAACTGTGCCTCAATTTTACCTAAGCTGTATCTCTTACCATTTACGAGATCTTAATAGTGAGCGTCGAATTTGTAATACCCTGTATGTGCTTTATTATTATGTTAACTAAATGTAAACGAAGCGATACGCCGATGCGCGATGTCGCGCGGGGGGTAAATAACATTACATTAAAGGAGTCCGGAAGGAATCAAAGTTACTTGGGCACCACACCAAAAGTGATAATTTTGTAGGAACGAAGAATTTTTGGGGAGCAGATTACGAATCATTTTCGCCGGAAACGCTTGTTTTGAAATATAGCGGTAAGATTTCTCATGCAAAAATCGCATTTATATCCATTGCTTCCATGCCTTTTCTTCCTTTTTTAACGATTTTACTGCTTTGGGGCTAAAAATAACCTAAATATAACCTTTCTTTCCTCCAATACTAAAAATGTATTGTGTATGGAAGGCTATGGCGAACTAAAAACAAATAAATAACCGGCCTCCTAAATGCCAGAATATAAAGAAATATATTTAATACACTCGGTGTTTATATTAAATGTTTTAAGTAAACCAAAAAAAGTTTAAATATAGTTGTTTAGCATAAAAAATTAGTGATTTATTTGCTATAAAGAAAAAAAAATTGGAAAATTCTAAGACGGTGACCCATGAAAAAGTAGCCCTTCAAGAAGGGATGTCTCAAAGACTAAGCGTTTCCGGTAAACCCGTTTTTAGATTCGTAATATATGCCCCAAAATTCATCACTTCCAAACAAATTTGAACATGGGGATCGTGTAATAGATTTCCAGTTATTTCTTACAATATCAAGGGGGAAGGGGTTGGGATATGAGGTTCCTGTTGTTTTGAGAATATTTCGCTGTGTACTTATTTTCTATTTTTATTACTAAAACACTTTTATTTTTAGAGCTTAAGTGCATTTGTAATGTACTATCTTTAATAATTATTATTATTGGTCTACTACTTAAAAAATATTAAATGTAGGTACTAAATTTTAGTAGAGCTCAGTTTTGCACATGCCCAATAGTGATAAAATTGGTTTTGATGATAATTTTAACATTTTTTATTTAATTTTAAATCATTTTTTATTAAATTGGCGAAGATTATGGACAATTTTAGAGTTGTTTTAAAATGTCCGTCAATGGTTTCTAAACCAACATTTTTATGTAGGCTGAACTAGCATAAACTAGTTTTAAAGGCGCTGTCTGTCGAATTTGAAGGAACTAATCTACATAGCACCAGGCGCGTGCTGGGCGACCGGTTTACCGGGAGTTTCCCGGTGGGCCCTCCCACTGGCCGGCGTAACACCGAGAAGAGGTACCACAATGCCAATACCCACAACAAATTTTCAGTTACCCACTATACCCCCATACCAAAATTTTTTTTACTCAGCTCCTGTTCTTTATTTTAAATAAACAACCATAGAAAAGAGGTTAATTTATGACAAAAATATACATTTAAATTATTATTAGGTTTAAACAATTTTAAAATACGCGTGTAACATAATTTTGTGATAAATTCGATAATTTTGTCTACATTGGCTGGTCCATAATTTCAGAACAGTAAACCGTTTAAAAGGCTCTTACAGTGGTTGCAATAAATTTTTTATACGTATTTTCGATATTTATAAATTGTGTTTTGTATTTATATCTAGTTGTTTTTAATTTGTTTAAATATTATTTTGTTTTGTTTTCGTATTTTTTGTTTGTATTCTTTTTTTAAATATATATTTCCTACGTTACAGTGTAATCAAGTCTGTTTAAATTTAAGAAAACTCCATTTTCTTCATTCTCTAGTGTTGATTATTTTGTATCAGTTTCTAAAAGGCTTTCATAAAACTCTTAGTTTATGAAACGTCTTCATAATTTATACAGGGTGTCCATTTAGTGTGCCGGTGGACGATACATCGTAAACGGTCGACTTAAGGAATAAAACTTTTATACAAAAGTTGTACATGTTAATGTCGCGCACCTTTTAAAAATAATTTTAAATATACAGGTTGGACCAAAAATCCAGGGTGGGCCAGACATTTCTTTTTTTAAATGGAACACCCTGTATATTTTTACATTTTTAAATTTCACATAAGATTATAATTATTTTTTATTAAATGCATTATTAGTCTATACTTCATAGTTTCCGAGATATTGACTCTTAAAAAGTGACATTTTTGAACTTTGACAGCTTCTAACTTTCTAACAGTACGTCTTAGAGCAAAACGGCTTACATGTCCCTATCTTCAATTTTTATTATCTTCCCAAAAAAATCAACTTACAGTTAAACCGGAACAACTATATTTCCTGCTTTCGAGTTACATCCGGTTTAACCGCAAGTTGATTTTTTTGGGAAGATAATAAAAATTGAAGGTAGGGATATGTAAGCCGTTTTGCTCTAAGACGTACTGTTAGAAAGTTAGAAGCTATCAAAGTTCAAAAATGTAACTTTTCGAGAGTCAATATCTCGGAAACTATGAAGTATAGACTACTAATGCATTTAATAAAAAATAATTATAATCTTATGTGGAATTTAAAAATGTAAAAATATACAGGGTGTTCCATTTAAAAAAGATATTTCTGGCCCACCCTGGATTTTTGTCCAACCTGTATATTTAAAATTATTTTTAAAAGGTGCGCGACATTAATATGTACAACTTTTGTATAAAAGTTTTATTCCTTAAGTCGACCGTTTACGATATATCGTCCACCGGCACACTAAATGGACACCCTGTATAAATGACAAAAATTTTAAGATGTTGAGCGTAGGCCCTATTGTCCAGCACGCGCCTGCGGATGCCTTATTATTTACATACCAAATTTAAAATATTGTGTTTTTTTTTTAATTGTTAGATTTTATTTTATTTTTATAATATGACAAAAAACACAAGATGTGTAAAAAAAAGCTAGATCGTCTTCTGATGGCTATAGGTACATACATACGTCGATTTTTAAAATTTTGCTATAAATTATTGACGAAATTCGTTAAAATTTGGGTGTGGTCCAAAAAAAATTTGTCTGCGGCGCTTTTCTCCTACAGCGCACTTTATGCCTACCCGCGTCTATACGTCACAAGACGCCACTGGAGCCCTATAAGGGAATTATTTCCTGGGCCCTAAAATTTCCCCAGCACGCGCCTGCATAGCACACAAAACAAGTTCTTTCCAAAATATCTGACTAAGGTGTGATGGACGCTAGGAAGAGCAAAACATTATAAGAAACCAAAACGTTTTTATTTTGTTGTATGAAAAAGAGTATGTTACTCATGGGTTGTCAAAAAAAAGGGAACTGTACCTTATAGAATATTTTTTTGTCAAAATCCTTTATTAAATAAAGTGGGTACACGGGTAATTTTATAAACACTGATAGGCAAAGGCAATATTATATAAACATGCAAATTTAAGATGAAGGTCCGGAAGCTTTCCTACAGTAGTAGTACTGTAAAACTCGCCATTAGTAGTTTTAGATCCATCCACTTGCTTATGTCTTATGTATACCGAAACAGGCACCGTGCGAACGGCAAGTAATGTTCAAAGCCAATAACTGTACGATTAATATGTTGTTAAATTGTCAGCAGCTTCCAAGGCATTTTTAAATCCCTCAAATCAAACATGATTTAAAAGAATAGCATATTTTTTACAATTGATCAGTATTGATTTAAATAAATCCAATACGACTCATTTACGGATTGATTAAAATTTAATTCAAAAAATTAATCAAATATATTAAATCAGCCATCCCTTCCTGTTAATCAATTGAATTTTTTTGTGTGGAATATAAAAAAATATTAGGAACACATTTTACTTTAAGTTGTTTTTAATACCTACTGATTAATCATTTTATACCAAATAGTCCGTGCAGCATGTCAAAATTTTAAAATATTGTCGAAATCATCAATGCCCTTGTGCAATAAACCTACACACAAAAAAAAACTACTCTCAAAACAAGCTTATAGTAATGCTCAAACAAATAGCCTTATTTTGAAACTAACTTGCTTTATTTTGTGCCTAAAATATATTCATTTTTAAACTACTACTGGTTTTAAATTATATCATCAAGTTAATCAAAATTATGTTCATAAAGAGATTACATCATCATCATAACAAGATAATCTTATACTTGTTTTAAAAATAAGTATTCTGGTCAAAGTGAAATATTCTATGATGGGTTTAAAAATAAAAATAAATTTGTATTCTCACAGCGAGCACAAAGACAGTCTCTATACTCAACTTGAGTAAAATCTAAAGCCTTATTATTTCTTTGTTGCTATTTGCATCACGTGACCTCTTGTTCTGCGAGGAAACTACCGAAATACGTTTAGTCGTTATTTAACATCCACGCAGACGTCGCGCGTCGATGCTCACCGATGCTAGTGTTCTATTTTGCGCGTTTTGTGTAATATAGTGTGATGGAGGAATTACTCAGACTCTGGAAAATAATTTCTTCCTTATACTCCTTGGCTCGTTGGTATGAGATCAACGGAATTAAATATACCAAATGTTATGTTCTAATCGAGGGGGAAACCACCTATCCAATTATGTACACCAAAAATTCTAAAATTCTAAAAAATGCTATTTTTCATGTAATTGTTTCAAGAAATCCTAAAAATTCTAAAAAATTCCAAATATTCCAAAAATTCCAAAAAAGTGTAGAAAATTCCAAAAATTGTAGAAAATTCCAAAAAATTCTAAATAGTTCTTAGGAATTCTATTACACTTTAATTTTTTATCTGCATTTTTATCGTATGTATCATTTTTACGTTTATAATTTTTGTCGAAAATATATTTATCCGATCTGTATTTACCCTTCATTGTCCCTCACGGAGTAGGTAATCAAAAATAAGTGATAATTTTTTAAGTAGTCTTACTACATTATTTGGTAAGCTTACTCTTAGACAAAATTTACTAGATAAAAAATGCGATCAGTTTTATAGTATTTTTTTGTTTTGATAAAAATTGTATTATTTTTTCTGAAAAAAAAAAACAGTTTTATTGAAAAAAACTATAATATTTTATTTTGACATATTTTTTTTTTATTTTTTAAAATTATACAGGGTTGGGCAAATGTTCCGGAACGGCTTAATTAAAGGCGAACGAAAAGTGATATCGGATCCGGGTTTTGGGCAATCTATAGGACTAAAATTTTGCTATTTGACTATTATACCATATGTCTGTAATGTCACCAACTGTCAAGTGTTGACGTTATTTTTTTAAATGGAACAACCTGTATATTTTTACATTTTTAAATTCCACATAAAATTATAATTATTTTTTTATTAAATACACTATTAGTCTATACCTTATATTTTCCGAGATATTGACTCTCGAAAAGTTACATTTTTAAACTTTGACAGCTTATAACTTTCTAACAGTACGTCTTAGAGCAAAACGGCTTACATGTGCCTATCTTCAATTTTTATTATCTTCCTAAAAAAATCAACTTCCGGTTAAACCGGATGTAACTCGAAAGCAGGAAATATAGTTGTTTCGGTTGAAATGAAAAGTTATGAGAAAAAATATAGACAATGGAAGTCCAAAACACGTCTATCATTAATGATACTAAGTATATTGACATAGGAATCTTGTTTTTTTAATGAATGGAATTTTAAGTTTTATTTAGCCTAATGTAAAAAGTTAAAAGCTTTTTTTTAAGTTTCACGGTTTTCTTTACCGGACCGAAAAGGACCTATTATAAAAGGAAATTTCTATAGCTTACGCATGCGCAATAGGTAAAAATTCTAAATAAATTCTAATTTAATTCTAAAAAATGCCAAAAATGCTAAAAAATAATAAGAAATACTAAAAAATTCTAAAAATGCTTAAAAATTCTGGTAATTCTAAGAAATGCTAATATATTCTTAAAAATTCTAAAAATTCTATCAGCTTGTACACCAGAATTCTAAGGTGGTTTCCCCCTCGGTTCTAATACATGAATACACTACAGATAAGGTACCGAAAATATGCCAAATTCAACATATTCTTATCAATAAAAATGATGACAGAGATGTACACTTTTTGGGCAACCCTGTACAAATTAGTAGGTAATTACAATAAACATTTTCGCGCACATAAAATAATTTGTAACGAAACTGGCAATAGCAATTTAATTTCCGTTAATATTAGAAAAATAGCTGTTCCATTTCCAATGATGGTTTATAGGCTGCAAGGTGAATCTTACATAGACATGAACTAAAAATATTATATTCGTTATAGTTATGGTTTTTTGTTACCTGTTTGGTTACCTTTTTTTTTTTTAAATAAAACCAAAAGCAATAAAAAGTTGTTTTATTTATCACTTATCTGTTAGGGCTATATTCAGATCAGATACCTAAGGTAATATCACAATAGTATTTGATACCTATGTCACAAAGACATTTTAACTTGACATGTACAATTCTATTGACTGCGGTGAGCTTATCCTATCTGACCTTAATCCTTAATAATATAGTCCTTTCAGATCTATCTGTTTTAAAACTACATGATTTTAAATTTTACTTTATCTAATAATAAACTACTTTTAAGATGATACTAAATTGATTTGTCTAGTTTCGCTGAGAATGTAGGATAGTCACAAATTGAAGATACAAATAAAATATGTGTGCTCAATTGCAACTTTGTATATTCAACTTAATAATAACTCATACTCAATACGAAAATAACGAATATTCATTCTTAGAATACTTAGAATCAAACCAATATTAACGTATACTATATCTGCAACTACAATTATTGATAGGTTGATCATTTATTTTTATTACCCTAAAACTAAAGTAGAGTCAAGTTAAAAGAATGTAGTATTAATTTAAAACTATATTTTGATACTAAGGTATTTTCTATTTAATTTTACTTTAGCATTGCTCCTATTTATGTCTATGATAGTTTCAGTTTGAAACTTTTAGGTTCAACTGGATACTAGATTTTTTTGTGTGTATGCATTATCTTTCATAATGTAAAATGGTATTTTATATTTAATAATACCTATGTAGTTTCCACAGTGTAATATCAAAAAGGTGTGTACAAATAACTACTCTAGATCCATTTTTTTCGAAACTTACCTTACATCCGATTATAAAATAATCATTAATTTCCTTATTTCATGATTAGTCCATACCAACCTGCAACAAAAAAAAGTTATTAATTTATATACTTTTATAATAATAACATACTCGTCAAAAACCCATATTTTTGTATGATGCTTCCAATATTTAGCCTTATTTTGAATAAACCCCGTATGGAACCATTAAATTTGACGTTCAGAAAGTAAAGTTATTTGTTTTCCATAAGTAAATGCAGTATTCGAACAAATACATGAACATGCATTGACTGTCCTCCGTAATATCTAAGATCATAAAAATACAAATTTAAGGACATCCCCGAATGGGATTTTCTTGAGTTTTACACGATTATTGCCAATATTTTATCCTTTATGGGTTTTGCTGAACATGGCTATATATACGGGGCGACTGAAAGGATTTTGATTATGTTAATTCGTTAGGTTGGGGAGTATTGCTAAAAACCGGTGTTACTCGGTTTTTAAGATAGGGGTGGGTATTAATATAAAAAGCATTTGAAAAATAATGTAATTAAAAAGTTATTTCATATTATAGTTTAAATAATATAAAATAAATTCAAAAATATCAGCATCATAATATTATTGTCAAATTTTAAAAGCTATCGAAATAATAACACCACAGGTCTGTACCTACATTTATTGTTATTTACCAATTGAATTGTTTAGACACACAGTGCCTTCCGTCAGATAGTCAAAACTAACTAAAATAACTTTTCCTTAAATAATAATATTAAACTTATGCCAAGTACTATATCTTCATTTAACAAATTGGCAATTTATGTTTACATTTTAAATTAAGCTTAGAAATCTCTATAATTATAATAAAGGTATAACAAACGAATAACTACCGTTTTAGTACGGGTGGAAAAACCAATCATCATAAATTTAACAGTGGGGTCTAACTGGTAATTTAATAAGATAGAAATAATAAATTTTTTATATTTATTTATTTCCATACTTTCAAGAAAATTTAATTTTAAAGATTTATTTCCTACATGTAAATTTCAATTATGGAAATTTTGTGAGAGCATTATTAGAGTTAACGTGTTTTTTAATATAGTAACTAGTTTTGTGTTCTTTAAGTCTTTGTTCAAAAGCTCTGTCGGTCTGTCCTATGTAAATTTTTGGGCAGCATCTACATTTGTGTTCTTTTTAGTTTTCGTTTTGTTATTTTCTATTGTATTGCTTAATTTGTTGTTAGTTTTAAATGCAATTTTAATAGTAAGGTATTAAAAATTGGTTGTTATTATTAACTGAAATATGAAGTTTTTGTTTTCCGTGGTCAAGTTTGCTCGTTGATAAAGAAGTAAATTAACCAAAGAAAGAGGGTAATATTTTCCAATCTATGCAGTGATAAATTTTAAGTTAATAGGGCATAAATTTAACATATCAAGCACAAATACCCTATAATAATAAAGCACGGAATGCCGGCGAATAAGGCGTTGTAGAACATACATCGATTACGCTGTTGTAGACTATTAAAATTGATGGTTTCCGTATGAATTTAATAGAGGGACACTTATAGTGAATATAGAATATCTTTCACATAATAAGCAAATTTAGAATTTGTTGTTTCGATATTAAAATGGAAAAGTGATTAATAAAATAAAAATGCGTTGCCACTGGGCATAGCGACGATATTTTCAAAACATCAATGATTGCCCTCAAGATTTTAAGCGGTTCTATACAAAATTGTTGTAAAAGTCGGTGACTGAAATACAAAAGTTTGAGATACTGCAAATCTGCATTATTTATACAATGAGTAGAACGTAAACTTAAGAATGCATATAAAGTAAAATACAGTGTAATGCAGCTATGGCAGTGATGATGAATAGCATAGGTCAGTACCTTGGCAGGAGTGATCGGTCTGGCTGACGCATTGCGATCTAACCCAGGCGGTTGACTATGACACTCATTCCCTTGTTGCAAAAATTTAAGTTATATGTTGTCCGAGGTTTGCCTCTTTTTCTTTTGAACTCATAATAGACGAATCGAAGGCAATGTGTTGAATTCAATTCTCAACGTTCTGACTATCAGGCAGTACAGCAATGTTAGGCATCATACTGGTTCTCTGTCCTGGTCACATTGATATACCCTGTGGACTACTGTCCAGTGTGATGTTTCTTTTGAGACGGTTAAGGAGCAGATTCTGTAATAATATTCTCAGAAGTACCAGTTTGCTTTATTCCACTCTCGCCTTGTATGGTGTAACTTTGTTGCTTTTCATCGGCAGAAAGAGTTTTTCGACTTCAAATGCGAGCAGCGACGTCTGCTCCATTGAGCACCTCTTTTTAACATCAAAAGAATTTTGACTTTCTCCTCTTTATATATTATACTAGGTAATATTGGTTCATGGAAATGGGTATTTATTTCGAACTCATGCTGAAAACCATAAGTATTAAAGTCGTTCTGCTTATCTCATAATTGCACAAAGCTTGCCCAATTTAGCAGTAAGGAGCCTAAGTAATGCCCTTTTTGAGAAAAAACGTAAAATATTTTTCTTACAAAATATTGTGGCGTTTATAATTTTAACGCAACCTTTTTATTAATTTTAATCCATCAGAAGTACTTTTATTTCCTTGCGCATTCGCCACTTCGTACCATATGCAGGTACAATTACATTTGATACCTTTGTTTTTTATCAAGCGTCGATAGCAGGATCGCTGGCGATTTAGGTCGTCTGTCTGCCACGAGAATTGCTGCAAGCAGGACACCTTCGGGTTTTATAGATTAAAATTTTTCTGGGTGCTAATTTAAGCACTAAAGTTTAATAGTATGTTGTAAGTGAATTCTTATATCTAGCATATTTAATGCCGAATATACCTCCTGTTCCTGTGTGAGATAAGTCCCAAACTGTATGTGCCATGATGCATAATCTGGTTAAATTCCCTCAAGCTAGAGGTAAGCTAAAATTCTCTTCCTGGGTTTTTCGAACGTTTTAGTTATTTAACTGTTGTACAGGGTGTATCCATGGGGCTTAATCTTCAAAGTTTCTATTAGGTCGCTGTATTTTACAATGTCTGCAAGACCGTGTTACCTTTTTCCTTTTTGGGCTCATGCCGCCATTTTCCATTGCTAAACTACCTGGGTAACTGCCCGATGATCCAATCCACCTAAAATCAACAATTGGGGCCTTTCTACACCACCAGGACCTTCATTTGGTACCCACTGGATGTTCTGGATACTCTTGGATTTAAGGCCAGTTTATTCAATTTTTTTTTATAATATCGCTTTTCTTAACAAATTGATTAATTAACTTAAGAATTAAATTTAAATCTCTCACCTATGAAACAGTCAATAAGTTACATAATTAAGTATCATTTTATCATTATTTTATTATAATATTGTGAGCGAGTTTTCTGATTTTACGGTTTTTTCTAAATTTTATTAGCACGACAGCGTACAGCAAAAATTCTGTATATATATATATATGTGTATATAAATGTACATAGCAGGGGCATATCTTTGGCCAAAGAAGGTTATGCACATATTAATTCGGTAAAGAAAATAAATAAGTTTTGATGCGTAAAGAGGTTTCATTTTATATATTGGTATCAGAAATCGAGCCGGTTTAATTACATAGTGTTTTTCATTCGTTTAATCATGTTTACTGATTTACTTTTAACTGCAATTATATTTAGTTTCTATTAAACAGATCGAAACTTATCTCAGTCTTTATTTATTTGCATATTTTCCATCTATTATTTATTGATAGAGCTTGGTTTCTCAGTTGGAAAGCTCTATAAGCTAAAGATAAGAATAGTAACTGAGTGGCGCCCTATAAACATAAGCATCACTTGCCTGTGACCATCTGTTCTACCGACGAAAAGCTCCCGTAAGCACGTGAGTACTTTTTGAGGAAAATTTCATTTTTCCCCTAAAGGTACCCCTACAATATATCTTACTCTAATAAAGAGTTTTTGAAAGAACTTTGATCATTTGACGTGATAAGGTTGTGTGCTATTCTATTTCATTTTAATCGTAATTTTGTATTACATCTATACAGCGTGTCTTCGGAAGTTCTTACCAAATGGTAAACTTTTTAATTATTAACTCTACGAAAAAAAGTGCCTCTTTCTAAAAAGTCCTGCTTGGTGAGAAAATAAATTTGCACGAGAATATTTATACAGGGTGTTTCATTAAGGGTGGCCACCGGCCATATCTCGGAGACTATACTAAGCATAGAAACTTGGGGGAAAAAAATATGATTAAAGCGGTCATGGAAATTATTTTTAAGTCCCTTATTTCGCCGCAAGGGGGCACAATTAAAAATATTTTTTTTAAATTCTAAATTTCTCCGAAAATTCCCATATTAAGGTATAACTCTGATTACATCATTAATAAGCCTAAACAATTCTGCATCATTTTGGTTTAAGGCTCATTGGCGTACCGACCTTGCTAAGAGTGGGGAAAGATATTTTGAAATTGTAAACATTAAAATCGCTGTAACTTCTAAACGCCTTATACGATTTTAATAAATTAAGCTTGTTGTTACTTGACGGTCAAAAATTATTGTAAAATATTGCAGATAAGAAAACAAATAGTACTTATCTAATAGATCATGTTTAAACCTCAGTGACAGATTTAAGAAGGACCGAGGCTATACGAGAAGAAAGATGATTGTATTATGTAATTTTTTAAATTATTTCTGCAATCATTTTCACCCTCATTAATGTCTCCTTTTTAAATCGGAATGATACAATTAATTCTTTTATATTTACGAAACAACGTTTGTATTTGTAAATTAGACCAAGGCGTTATTTGTGTTGTAAATACTTTTTATAATACAAATACACAATGCTGTTCGGAATACTTTCCTAAGACGGGACAAAATCCTCGACTACTATTGCTGTTCCTGTAATTGTTGTAAACAGCAGTTTTCGCGCCAGATACAAAAGCAAAATTTTCTTTTGTGTGAAAATGCTTGAACTTCCGGAAAAGGGAAGTTTTTTAATAGCATTTTTCTGATTAAAGTTTTAAATAAGGCCGAACTTATGATAAATTTCTGTTTTAATTTTTATAAGCAAAGAAGGTATGCCATATTATTTTTTTTAGTAAAAGCAATGAGAGTGTCGAGACTGTTTGTTTTTTTTGTTTATTTACCACAAATTATAGGTTTTTTCAAAGTTGCAGTTTTAGTAAGGAGGCACGCCGCGCATGCCAAATTTAATCTATAAGTTTTTGTAATACAAAACAATGTTGGTAGTATATTTTACTATACATTCAGTAACTAAGTGGACAATTACAATTATTAGAAAGTGGCACTATAAATAAACACATATGTGTCAAATTCAATGCCGCACTGTCAAACTGTGAGTGCGTGCATAATACGTCACAGAAATTATTTTTGAATTTTTAGTATAGTACCTACTAATACTAATTAATTACAGCCATTTTATTACTGTTTATAAGGTTTAATATCTAGTGAGAAAGTAACTTAGTTTTCTGTGAACATACATTATACTTATTGCGATAACTTTTGGTCATTATACAGGGTGCTACAAATTCATGTGGGAACTAAATGGGGATCTCGAAAACGGCAATAAGAGTTCCGAAGATTGTTAAATCAGGAAAAAATTTACTTTTATGGGGTTTAATAAGTAGGCCAAATAAAAATTATAAATATAATATAGCAGTTCGGGTTTACAAAGGGACTGAGCACCACTGATGCGATATGTAAACTTACTGAATGTATTTCAAAAGATTTATATAATAACAACAACTAGTGATGTAAAATTCTCGGTAATAATCTTTTGGAGAATATTCTCGAGAATATTCTCAAGTTAGAGAATTTTCTGAGAATGGCAAGAAAATCGCTAGAAATGGCAATAAAAAGAAATTAAAAATTACCTATTCTGCTTATTTTCGGCAAATGTCAAACGGCGTTAATCAAACAAAACGTAAAGAAATAAAAGTCTCACCACCACCACACCATTTACAATTCACACAGCTGTATATAAACGTTCGCGCTTCTAGGGGATTTCCCTGAATCACTGTTGCCAGACGTAAAACACTATTGCCAGAGTTATAGAAAAGGTTAGAGAAACTCAAAATTTTAAAAAATTTTCAGTGTAAATCGAGGCGGTGTAAATTATGTAGAAAAACTTCTCTAGAGAATATTCTCGGGAGAATTTTCTTACAGAGAATATTATCTCGAGAATATTCTCCTCTCACATCACTAACAACAACAAATGCTTGGCCGTCTTCTTGGACCTTGCGAAGGCATTTGACACGGTGCCTCACGAATCTCTTCTTGAGGTACCTCATCAATATGGCGTGAGGGGTAGCGTGTTGGATGTCTTTGGGAGTTACTTGAGGGATAGATCACAGGTTGTTACAATAAATGATATAACCAGCAACACCTTAAGTATCAAAATTCGAATTCCACAGGGCACAGTGCTGGGCCCCCTACTTTTTATAACCTATATAAATTCTCTAACTAGTATTGATATACACAACGGCTCAGTAATTTCTTATACTGATGACACTGTGGTGCTGTTTTCTGGTGATTCCTGGACTGCAATTGAAAGATTTATATTGATGGTATAAATACAATTATTATGGACTGGTTTAATACATTTAAACTGACGTTAAACATCTCTAAAACTAAATATATTGCTTTTTCTCCAACAGCGGCTAATCGCCCTGATTTCCAAAATATTTTTACAAACAATCTGAACGAGGCCATAGTCGAAGTTGACTCTATCAGGTCTTTGGGTGTTACAATTAATAAACATTTAAAATGGGATTATCATGTAAATAGGCTGGCCAAAAACATTTGGAAATTAATATATAAATTTTATTATATCATAAGAGAAATCTTATAAATACCCATCTATTAACACTAATTTATAGGGCTCTGGTTGAGTCACTAATAAGATATGGTTTAGTGGTGCGGGGTGGACTATATTGGAATTCTTTAAAACCTTTGTGCATTGTACAAAATTATATTGTTAGAGTTATGTTTAAACTTAATAGGGCTTTTCCACTAATCTTCTGTACTCGCAGGAAATTCTTGATGTTCGTTCACTTTACTGTCTGTCAACTTGCTCCAACGTTCATAAAACTAACAAGCGAACAAACCCGAACAAACCCTATATTATTAACTATAATTATGAGACTAGAAGTAATGTAAATAGACATTTGGAAACCCCAGTTAACAATAACGCAAAACATTTTTTAAGATCCTCTACTTATTTGGCACCTAAAATTTATAATCTTTTACTCCTTGAAATTAGGCAGTGGCTTAACCAGAAGAAATTTGCTTTGGGTTGCAGAACTTTATCTTTCAAAATTTAAATGTTTTTAGGGCCCTATTTTCTTAAATTATCAAGTATATTGGATTGATAGTTATATTCTTATTTATATTTCAAGTATGAACTTTATTCTTGATACATGACTACATGTGGGTGTATAGGATAGTGTAGTACTGTAGGGATGAAATTATTATTTTAGTATAGTCTTTAGGGTGATTTTTGCATATATCAGAATTAGAAATTGATTATCAATAACTGCACATACAGGTGTTAAGTCACTTAGGTGCAATTTTAAAAAAGCTGTGATTTGTTAAATCAAGGGTTGTTCATGTTATAACTTACCTACGTACTTAATGCATTTTTGAAATATATTTGAATTTGAATTTGAATTCCTAACACCTTCGGAAATAATCACCAAAAACCAAAATTTTTAGTTTTAAAATTTTTGGGTTTGGATTTTTTGCACTTGGTTTTTGACAGAAACACTTTTTTATAATCGTTTTTTTATGTCCTACAAGCTGGCGTCATAAGTTGCAAAATTAGGCGTTTTGTTTTTTAGATACCACCGTAAAGGATTTGCAATTGTTTTATGTTTAAAACAGTGTTGGCAGAGTTGTCCGTGACTTATTTACTAGGGTATTAAAAAGATGGAAAACGTTATATGCGGTATCTGCGATAGAAAAAAGTCAGACCAAGATGATGGACTATTATGTAAGGAATGTCTTGCATGGAAAAGTGTATGCTTGGAAATTACCAGAAAAAATACCTTAAGCATTGTAAATTAAACGAAAAATTGGCATGTGATAAGTGTTTAAAGAAAAATGCTGCAATCAACAAAACATCGCAAGCAAAGGAATACACTATAGCTGACGTAATGGCAAAGTTAAACGACATTGATATAAAGTATCAAAACTTGTTTGAAAGATACAATCAGTAAATAAACCATGAGCTCGAACAAAACTGTGATAATTCATGGAGTGCCTTACCAAAAAAACGAATATGTAAATAATATAGCTAAGAAAATGAGTAGTAAGCTACAAGTTCCCATAACAGAGCACGAATATAATGCATACTTATCGGCAAGGATGAAGGGAAAAATAACCCGATTAAGGTCACATTCCGCAACGAGGACCTGAAAAGGGACATGATGAAATGGATCCAGAAAAATACATCTTGACACTAAACAAGGGGAAGATAATGCTAAGAAAGGATGATGTGAACAAAATTATTCTGATTTAAGGTGAAAAGGACTTAAAAAATTAGAAAAAAATCATAGTAAAGAAAAACTCAGTATATCATCTATGAATATACAAAGCCTTAGATATAAATTCGATGGTGTGCAGTGTTATGTGTTTATGTGTATGATTGTGATATGTTGATTCTTACCGAGAACTAGCTGTGCAAAACAGAGACTATGTATTATCAGTTAGGCGGTTATGAGTCTTTACACTCGTGTGATAAGAGTGGAAATGTACTACCTTATTTATAAAAAGGTATCAAAGATCGACAACTTGCTGTATTACCCCCTGCATAACTGGATTTGTGCACAAATAGGGGAGAGTAAGCAAAGTGACACCAGCCTCAAATACCCTTATTGAGCATGTATTGGCAAGCCAAGACAACACCAAAAATTGCATCGTTATAGTAGAAAAAACCGCATCAGACCATATTCTATAGTAAACCAGAAACGAATTTATAAGCCAAAGACCACATGCGAAGTAAAATGGGTTGATTACAATAAGTTTAGAAAATTATTTCAATAGAAAGTTAATGATGTAAATATGGTGCCATTTCACTAGCTAATAAAGACTATAGAAGAGTGTAGGAACCAAAGAACCAGAGTGAATACCTGATGGTAATAAAATGCAAAGATAACAATAGGTG
>OZ018383.1:43710685-43857826 GCA_963969555.1 Polydrusus pterygomalis | reverse complement strand
CATCCATTTTTATTTGCAAAAGCTCATTACATCTACAAGCCCCAGCGACTGCAATAATAAGTACAACCTAAAATATAAAATGAAAAATAGTTCTTGAATCCATAACAAATAATCTTCAGTATTTTCCTACCTTTGTGCTCAAATATGATTCATCTGGAGCCTCTGATAAAAATTTCTCGATTTCTTCTCTTTCAAATACTCGGGATTTTTTTGCATGAAAACCATCTGACTGCCGTTTTAAAAAAGCTCAAAATTTTAGATATGTTGCTAAATCAATGTTATTTTTTATGTTCATTGTAGCTTTCAACATCGAATAGGTAGACCATAACGTTGAAGGCTTCATTTTGTTTGAAAGATCGGAAAAATAGGCAAGCAGCACATTTTCAGAGAAAGATCCTATATTTTTCTTTTGTCTATATTCTATGAATCTGCTGTATGTGAGTTGATATACAGTTCTTGCACTCTAAAAAATGAGTTAGTTTGGGATACCAAAATGTTAGTTTCCATAACAAGAATGTTTAGTGAAAATGGCGATAAGAGGAAATTTAGTATCGAAGGCTAAGTTTTATTGCTGCGATTATTCTAGCTTTAGTCACTACTAACTTTTCTTAAATCAACCAAGTACTTCTAGTAACCGAAAAAATAAATATTCTTACGGTAAGTAATATTGTTAGTTATGAGGAGCAACGTCATATTGTTGTTTCAACAATTGTGTTTGTTAATTATTACCTATTTTATTGTTAGAAGAGCAAAGAAATATTGTTACCCGAACTTTAAATATTGGTCATCATAACTGAGTTTATTTAGTAACCGAAAGAATAAATATTCTTACGGTAACTAATATAGTTAGTTATTAGGAGCAACGTTATATTGTTGTTTCAACAATTGTGTTTGTTAATTATTACCTATTTTATTGTTAGAAGAGCAAAGAAATATTGGTACCCGAACTTTAAATATTGGTCATCGTAACCAAGTGTATTATATTATGACAGTAGCTCCTCTTTCTGATGCCAAGATAGTTTGTTACTAGAACCTTTACTACTATTAAGGATTATCAACATAAGTTCTTCTTGAAGCACTTACCGATTGTTGTGGATGCTAAATTTAGTAATTCGCATGGGCTACATCGTAACAAATGGTAAGAAAACGTTTTCAAAACTTACCTTTACCAAATAGGCAAAAACGTTTTTAAGTTTAGAACCTAAAAAATACTTTAAAAAAAACTAATTCATAGAATACATTGTGCTTTAATATATAATAATAAAAATACACAAAGCCAAGTAAAAGAATTCAGTGCCATAGCCATAGTAATTTTAACATTAATATTATATAAAAACCTATAATTATAATATTTAAAGATCAGTTTATTATTAGAATACATTGTACTTTAATACATAATATCATAAATAAACAAAGCAAAGTGAAGGAATTCAGTGCCATAGCAATTTTAACATTAATATCATAGAAAAACCTACATAATATTGAAACACCAGTTTCTGGTTTTATATATGATATACAGATGACGCGATCTTCGTAGGTAAGAATCTCTTATTATTTATGTATTAATGAGCATAGCCCATTAGGCAAACTAGTGAAACTTTAGAGACATTAAAATATAAAATTATTTTAAAATATACAGGGTGTCCCAGTGTTAGCACATTATCTACCACTGAATGGGTATACTTGGAACATATGGGTAACTTGGATCAAAATTTCCTATTTTAAATTTTACTCAAAATTTGGCAACATGGGTTTGACACTAAACTGTAAATGCTACAGTTAGTTTATGATCATTGTGAGGATTTATAATAAATTAAGTAATTTGTAATTTTAAGTGTTTGTGTTTTTTATGAAGTGATATAGAAATAGGTAAAAAACTAATAAAAGCTCTGCAACCGAGTCTGCAACTAATAAATAAAGATTTTGCAATGGTGCACACAGTCACCACTTCCTTAAAAGCTAAAACACATCGAGCATCCAAGGGTTTAAGAGTAGGAAATCTTTAAGTATGGCATTTTATGTCCTGTATATTTTAAAATAAAATTATAAAATATATATAGTTTTGGAGTTTTTGATAAGAATTGTCGTCTAATATACAGATATGCCCCTTCTAATAATCATTTACATAAATATTGGTAACACAACAGTTACATAAATTAAAATGTGTTCCTTGTCGTCACAAACATGCCATCTGGCAGCCTAGCAGTAATACAAGGAAAGTTACAGACAAAATCTGTATACGGAACCATCAAATGTGTGTCTGTTAGAGTAACTTTATATGAGAAAAAATGTTCAGAATATTCTATTATCTCAAATTTTTGACAAACAAAGTATATAGTTCCTTTATTATCTAAAAATATGTCTTTTATATAACCAAATGTTTTCTTTAAATTAAGAGAGTTCAATTCCATAACCATGAAACGCTTAAAAATAATATTGTAAATTCTGACCCACTTAGTGACAAAGAAAGATGTTTCAGAGGGTTGAAAATTTAATAAATCTGGATATAATTCTTTTATGTCGGTTAAGAATATTTGTTCAACAGATCCATTCATGAGGTCTAAATGCGATGCATCACTTCGTAAAAGTCTAAAACAAAGCTTTAACTGATGTTTTAGAGCTAAAGTTTTGGTGATATTTCTGCGAGAACAAGATACATCTGCAGTCATTTTAGACTCTCTGTGTTTGGATTCATATCTCATACTCCAGAAATTAATTAAAGGTCCAACTAACCTGGCAATATGAGGATAATGAATAAGGTGGTGATGTTTTGGCTTTAAACTGCATTTAAATAGTTTTTTATATTGAATATGATGTTCAGAAATTAACCATTCCAAATAACTAATAGTATCATCAGTTAGAGATGTGGCAACGGAAATATCGACTATTTGTCGCAGTATCAAATAGAATTTATAAACAGCGTTATTTTCAGGAACTAAATCTCCAATAAAAAAACAAAAGTAACGAACAAAACAAAGCATTTCAGAGGAAGACATATTAATTTTTTTTTTTTTATAAAAATCATGCGGAATTGCAGGGGGCTTGTTATCTAACTCCTCACTGTAAGTGAAATTATAAATTCTAAAATTTAATGTTTCTACACTAAAGTACTTTTCTTTTAATACAAAATCATTTAAAATAAGTTGAAAATCATAATGACAAACTCCTTCGAGTAAATCATGCATAACATCTACGCAATAATTTTCAGCCGCATGAAAGCTATCAAGTGAATTAAAAATACATTCCTGCTTGATGCCACATTCGGTCACATTGCTATATTTACAGTCATCATCATAACTTTGTTTTGATCTAAGAATGGCATCATCCTGTTTAAATAAATACTGTAATTGAGTTTTATTCACTTTACAAAATCTACAGGGATAGTTGCCATTAAAGCTCTCGGCAAAACCTAATATTGTATGCAAACCCAAATTATCACCCAATATCATTGCTAACTTAAAAACCACGTTAACGTTTTTACCAAGATATTGTATGTTAATTCCAGTTGACTCGAGAAACTTCAACTCTTCTACAGCCTTTCTGAAAATTTCTTTTCCAAAAACCTTTCGGTCGTCGGAATGAAATAAGAAAAATAAAAAATAGTTTTCTAATTTTGAGCTTACAGACGGAGCTAAACACGGTAAATGAGCATAAATTGCTCCTAATTTATGAATTCCAGCATGGGAGCCCAATGGGTTTCCCGTTTCATAATCATCGTAGTATATAAAAATGGGCAATGTAATTTTTTCACCGCAGTCTGGAGGACACACTGATGACCAGTATTTGGATTGAGTAAATGATGTTATTCCCTCCGTTTCGTCTTCTGCAAGAAGTGCCTTATAATCTTTAATAATTTTAAAGATAGATGTTTTTTCAAAAATCTGAGTAAATACTTCGCGTAAAGGTATAAACTGGGCAGTAACTGGTACAGATTTATATAAAATAATTTGAGAATCATTTTTTACTTTCTCCCTTCTTTCCCCCAATGTACACTGAATGGGTTTAATAAAGCAGTGAGACTTTTCTAACGATTTTAATCTCAAAAATTCCGTAGCCAAATCTGCGAATGGCTCTTTCAATACTGAAAACAAATCATGAACATATTTAATATCATTATTTGGTGCAGCTAAACTAGTCAAAATATTGATTACGCATTGTTCAAGAAAAGGAATCAACTCACTGTTAAAAAACGTATTAAAATTATCAATAATTAATTGAATGTGAGACCTCGGCAAAAGAGACAAGCTGTATAGGTGTGCGATAAACTTGATAGCCTCTTCATTTATTATTTTTTTAAATTTCTTAAGATAATCATCTGTACCAGTTGTTGCAGATTGGTTTAAATTATTGTGAATTTGGTTTGCATTAGCACCAGATTCTTCCTCTGACAAGATTAAATTTATTGGGATTTGGGCATCATTTGATAATTTAGAAGTATGTTCTGTTGATCTGCTATGATTTCTATAATAGTGACTTCTAAAGCTTTTTATGTTGGAAAAATTTCTGTAACAGTTTTCTTCTCTACATTTAAAAATACTTAAGTTATCATATTTATGTTGAATTTTTAAATGCATTAACAGGGTACCGACATTTGAAAAAATTTTAGAACACTCTGAACATTTCGCCATATTTTTAAGTTTTAAAGTCAAATCAGTTTTCAACACAACTATACTATTAGAACATATTACATAAAACAAATCAATACTCTAAAAACTGGCTGAGACTAGTATAAGTTTTGTCATATTTAGTGTTTATTTTAAAAATTCCTTTTTGTATAGACATCCAAATATGTTCCGCTTCTGGCGAGTATTGGGCATTTAGAGCGTGAATTACCTTAAAACAAAGTTCGACAGCTTTTAAGGGAGTGCATACGTTATATAAAGTTTCATCTACCGCCACAAAACACTCGTTGATTTCCTCTTCAGAATTTCCCACTACAATAGCCGTAGGCTGGAAAGTAAGACCATAGTGTAACAACTTTTTCTTTTTATCATCCAATATTTTTTGAAGATCGTCAATTCTCTAGAAATTGTAAAAAAAAATTAATTACACCGTGCAAGGCCAGGGCAAGCGCTAGGGGCGGACAAGCCAATGCCTGGGGCGGCAACTATAAAAGGCAGCAAAGGGCTGTAAAATTAAGTAGTTTATGAAGAAAATTATTAAACCAAGATTAAACACATGAGCTAGCTGAAGATGATATTAAAAAATTATCATAAAATTCTCAGAATTAAAAGTTATAAACCACTTGTATTTTTATTAATTAGGTTTTTATTTTAGTGATTCTATAATTTGTTTTACTATCTTTTTAATATAATATGCAATCTATAATTATGTACTAGATTTGTGTCTTTTCTTTTTTTCTGTGCAGCCTTAATTTTAATTTAGTGCCAGAATCATAATTCCAGTAAATGTATTTTGGCAAATTAAAACTTCCAACATTTTAAATATTTTTTTTGCTTGCGTTTTATTTTAGTACTAAGCGTGGAAAAGGTCTAGGGTCTTTTTTATTTTTTTGTTACAAAGGGGCGGCATTTTACCTATTTTCCCGGGGCGGCGAAACTGTTAGCGCCGTCCCTGGCAGGGCCTAATTTACTTACTTTTATATGAAGAATAAAAGCTTGTTGAACTTCTTCCTTTGAGGGCTTGTATGTTTTGGTAACTGTCTGAGTCCTTAGAAGGTTTGGCAGAATCTTAAGGGCAACGAATGCTTTACTGTCTAAAAAAAAGTTACAAATATACAAAAATCAGTGCCTTTGGTTTGTTAGTACCTAAATTATTTTAAAATATGTATTATTGTACTCTTAATAACTGCTGGAGTTTAAATATAAAAATACTTCGTAAAACTAATGGGTTTGTACTTACCTTCATCAGTAATTTTGCTGTACATTGACAAATAATTCTGAATATTTTTATCTTTTGAGTCTTTTGATTTTGCTAGAATCTTTTCACAAAAGGCAGGCCAATTTGCATAAAAGTTCATGTCATGTTCTGGGTAGAGACTATTAAAATCATTTTCAAGCTGAAAAGGGTATATTTGTTTAATTGTATAATGTTGTTTAATCATTAAGTCTACTAAGAAAAATGATAGAAATTTTTGCTTACCAAAGTAAATCCTCTATTTTCCCTTAAAACCCGGTAGGTAGCATAATACTTATAAATGGGTGTATCTTTAAGTTCGTTGTGTCGAACCCTGAATGTTTTTGTCCAAAATAGTTCAACCTGTCCCCAAGGCTCTATATTATTTTTCAACCAACATAGGGACTCTGTTGAGGTTTCATCATCTTCATGAAGTACACTATCTAGAATTGAAATAAAAAATAATTTTTAACCAATCGGTATAGGGATGTTCATTTAAAATGATGCCACTATGATAATCTTTCATATGATATACCAGATCCAATGTAGGTTAGATTAAGAACAAACATACCTTCATCACCTGCTCCACCAATTAGTCCCACCTTTTTAAGGCTCTTTCTAGTATTGTAATACTTGGCAAACAACTTTCCTTGCCCGTCTTTCTTCCATTTACCACTTTGGGTTCTTTTTACAGCCACTCGAAAATATATTTCCTAAAAAAAAGCAGAAATTTAAAAATAAATATTTAAACTGTATTTATTTTGAGTAATATTAAAGCCATTGTTACCTTACATTCTCCAGGAAATGTTTTCACTATTTCTAGTGACAAATTATTAAAATCTTGACGGCTAAGACGTCTATCTGGGTCCTGACTTAATTCGTGTTCTATTATGATGTCAGACAATTTATTACGAGAATCATCATCCAATTTTTTTTTAATAGAGTAAAATCCAATGACGTATTTGCCTTTAGGAGAACTTTCCAGTAAATCTTTTAAACTAGTCTGCCTGACGTTGTTACCTAAAATACAATAACAATATTACTACCTAAATTAAAGAAGGATATACTTAGTGCCAACTAAAACTTTGGGTGCAAAAATTAAAGGGAGTATGCAATGCAAGCCAATTTTAAAGACAAATTTAAATATAACACCACTTAAAGGGGCACATAAGAAAATTCCTTTCTTTTCATGTAGAGAGAAGTAAATTTAAATTTAATCTTAAAATATCGTTGCATTACAAAAAATAACAAATAATGCTCGAAATAATGCTATTATACTAAAATAGAAAGAACCGTATGTTTAAATACTTATGTAAATCCATTACCTTCCTTGCATTGATCTGATGCAGTAATATCTTCTATTATTATGTTTGTGTCAGACACTAAACTTAGGGTACTTGCACTTGAAGTCTTAGCTGATGGAGAGCCGAATGAATTAGATGGTAAACATTCAGCATTCTCTAAAAAAAAAAGTTAAAACAAAAATATATTTTATCTATATAATATATAAACAGAATCGGGTCAGGTCCCACCTTGGTCCCGTATATTTAAAATTGTTTTTTAAATGTCAAATTTAACAACCACCAAACATTTTTTTTTATTCAAGTATACCTACTACCAATACCTTATGACATATCAAAGATAATAACAATTAATAAACAAAAACTATGGAAACAAGAAAAAGTAACCAAGCTACCTTTTATAATGTCAAAAACCGGAGTCACGCCCCACTTATTTGTACGAACCTAACAAAAACCAGACCTACCCCCCATTCACATACACATACAAAAAGCAACCATACTAAAAGCATGCAATATAGTTAGGATGACCCATTAAAACCATGTGACCTATACCGGGTGTCGCAACGATGTGTGGAGGAACTGTAGCTTCGAAGCGATAGCAAATAAAAAAAAATGTTTTATACAAAACTTGGGGAGACAGCTTAACTCTATAATTTAAAATTATTTTGGTTTATACAGGGTGGCTCAAAAAAGTGTGGCGATACAAAGTTACATTTTTTTAAATGGAACACCCTGTATATTTTGCCATTTTTGAATTTTACTGAGAATTCTACACCTATTTTGTATACATACCCTATGTCTAAATTAAGTTGTTTTTAAGATATTGACATCTAAAAAATGACATTTATCCCACTTTTACACGCTGCAGCGTTCAAATGGTGCATCTTAGAAAAAAACAGTTTTCACATCCCTTCTTAGTTTTTTATTTTCCACCCAAAAATGCCACTTTTCGGTTTTACGTTTAAACCTGTAAAACAAGTTTATCAAGTTTAAACGATAAACAGAAAGTTGATATTTTTGGGTAGAAAATAAAAACTAAGATAGGGGTGAAAACTTTTTTTTCTAAGATGCATCATTTGAACGCTGCAGCCTGTGAAAGTGGGAAAATGTAATTTTTTAAATGTCAATATCTCAAAAACAGTTTAATTTAGACATTGGGTGTGAATATAAAATAGGTGTAGAATTATCAATACAATTAAAAAATGGCATAATATAAAGGGTGTTTCATTTAAAAAAATGTAACTTTGTATTGCCACACTTTTTTGAGCCACCCTGTATAAATCAAAATAATTTTAAATAATAGAGCTAAGATGTCTCTCCAAGTTTTATATAAAACATTTTTTTCTATTTGCTATTTCTTTGAAGCTACAGTTTCTCCACACATCGTTGGGACACCCGGTATAATTGGTCTGTACAGGGTGACCATTGGGATTTAGGAAACTAGAAGAGACACGAGGTCGGTTAAATGGAGGCAAAGTTGGGGTATTTGGTGCTCATTAAAAAGCCCATTTGAAATTTAAAAAATTTTGAATACTTCCGAAGATTTTTGGAAAAAACCGAATATTCGCGATTTCATTTTTATTTTTTTACGACTCTATTTGAATAGATATAACAAAATAAATTTCACATTCTCATTGCTACTTTTCATGTTTTATAAAGTAGTGTGATTAGATTTTTAAACCGACGTTTCGTCTTTGAGCTGTCATCATCAACTTTGTTTTTTTAAATACGGCCTTGGATTTTTTATTACAAATTTTAAAAGCCTCTTATGTTCCTAAACCTAGGAAATGCGTTATTGTAAAAAAAATGTTTGTTTTCAATCCTATTAGAAATATATTTTGTGTCTCTCTCTAACACATGAGTTCTTATGGAAAAATCCATTAATATAATTTTTTTAAATAAGAGCGATACATCGTTGGTTTAGGAACACAAGAGGCTCTTAAAATTCGTAATAATAAATCCAAGGCCGTATTTAAAAAAACGAAGTTGATGATGACAGCTCAAAGACGAAACGTCGGTTTAAAAATCTGACAACACCATTTAATAAAACAGGAAAAGTAGCAATGAGAATGTGAAATTTATTTTGTTGTATCTATTTAAATAGAGTCGTAAAAAAATAAAAATGAAATCGCGAATATTCGGTTTTTTCCAAAAATCCTCGGAAGTATTCAAAATTTTTTAAATTTAAAAAGGGCGTTTTAATGAGCACCAAATTCCCCAACTTTACCTCCATTTAACCGACCTCGTATCTCTTCTAGTTTCCTAAATCCCAATGGTCACCCTCGAATTTGGGACACCCTGTACAATAATATATATATATATATATATTTCTTTAGTAGGTAGGACAGTTCTATCTTTTTAAACACGGCCCTATACTGTTTTTCAAAGTTTCAAGTACAACTAACTGTACTTTTTTTGAGGATCCACAAAATTATGCCCTACTTTTGTTGCTGCTGCAAAAATACACCTTTATTTTGTTTGACTAAAAATTGGCAAGAAAAAACCAGTGGGCGTAAAATTGGTCCAGGGGAAACCCAGAGAAAACGGACGATAATATTGTTATTCAACAATTTTTATTGGACAATTATATATAAAAACTAACAGCTATATTCACTAAAGGGGTTTAATTTAAAAGCTGTCCTAAATTGACAGTTCTGGGTTTAAAATGAGTTTCAGAATAAGTCAACTAAGTTTTGTATTGTAATTATTCTTTGGGTTTCCTTTAAATTTATAAAGAAAAAAGTATTGTTGTGCATATTGTAATTTCTAATAACTGATATATTTGCAACAGCATCCCGGTAAAATAATTTATCTATAAAATTATTTAATTTCAATAGATCATCATAGGCATAAAATCAAAATAAAGCCACGGTAAAAACCTCGGTAAAAACACAACTGGGCGACTATAATATCTAAATGTTTTGTTGGTCTAAATTAAAAATCCTTTAGTGAATGGGGGGTAAAAGTCAAATATAAACTCATATAATTATACAACTTACCTTCATAAACAAAATCACTTGTGTCCAAAGAAAACTGCTGTTTGAATTTGATTCTGAGTCCCACTTGAGGAATTAAGTCTTTCAAAATTTCATCTGATTTAAAGAGAGATGGCCACACAGATTGGTCTATTTTGTTTTCTAAATTAGAAAAATAAAAAAGTAAACGTGAAACAAATTTACGTTAATCTAGAGTTTATTTATGCTTGAATTGGCAATACTAAAACTAAATGGCCTTTGATGTTTTATTAAGTATTAAAATATAAAATACCTAACATGATACCTAATTAGCTATTTGTTAACATATTTTTCTTTCGAACTTAATTTGTTGCAACTTGCTTGTGCTGAAAACCCAAAGTACCTAGGTACCTACCTAATATAAAATAGAAATAAAATAAAAAACATAAAGTCTTTCTCCACTGGTTTATTAAACAAAAAGTTAGAAGTGGGTAGATGTTCTACATGTTTCGGTTATAGCAACACCCATCATCAGGAACAAAATATAAAGAGAAAAATTCATAGAAAGGAACAGACGTAAATGGTGAGTGATAGTGAACCTCGATGGAGCTCTCATCGAGCCATGGAAGATTAAATGTTTAAAAATGGGATAGTGATTAAAAGAAAATTGACATATTTAAGTCTTAACACTGACCATGGGCAACAGGTAACAGTGGTAAGAAGAGGCCCGTTTGGGCAAAGAGAAAAAAAATTTTTAAGAAATGTGAAAATGGAGACTCACAGGTCAAGAACCCTCATCACGGGAACCGTGGAGAGAAAGAAAATTTATTAATTTAGCCCTCTTTTTAAGGGAAAAATAAAATATTTTAGTTAAGAAAGGTAAAAGGCATAGAACTGATGTAGAATCTTAGTTCATAGCCGAAAAATAAAAAATAAAATTTTTAAAAAATTTTAAAGAAAATTTTTAAAGAAAATTTTTATTTAGGGGAACAAGCCCTTTTTCTACATCAGTTCTATGCCTTTTACCTTTCTTAACTAAAATATTTTATTTTTCCCTTAAAAAGAGGGCTAAATTAATAAATTTTCTTTCTCTCCACGGTTCCCGTGATGAGGGTTCTTGACCTGTGAGTCTCCATTTTCACATTTCTTAAAAATTTTTTTTCTCTTTGCCCAAACGGGCCTCTTCTTACCACTGTTACCTGTTGCCCATGGTCAGTGTTAAGACTTAAATATGTCAATTTTCTTTTAATCACTATCCCATTTTTAAACATTTAATCTTCCATGGCTCGATGAGAGCTCCATCGAGGTTCACTATCACTCACCATTTACGTCTGTTCCTTTCTATGAATTTTTCTCTTTATATTTTGTTCCTGATGATGGGTGTTGCTACACCCGAAACATGTAGAACATCTACCCACTTCTAACTTTTTGTTTAATAAACCAGTGGAGAAAGACTTTATGTTTTTTATTTTATTTCTATAAATTAACTCCACTTTAAGAATGGACTACTTCTTCATAATATAAAATAGTTTATGTCTCTCCTATTACATAATAATGTATCTTGTTGCCGAAAAAAGGATACCTTAACTAAACTGAACAATTTTCTATAAAAAAATTAGCTTTTTTTTAGCATTTAACAAAATAAAAGTTTAAATTTTCTAGTTAATTTTATTTACGGTGGTTGGTTTCAGTTTAAAACATAAAATAATGCAATTTTAATCAACCCAAAGTACTTAATTAATGCTTTTCTCGACCGAACAAGGATAAAAATATAATGTTTAATTTTTATCATCTTTAATTCTTAATTAAAATAATCCTTACTTACAACTTCATAATATCTATAAATTGACAGAAAACCACCATCTTTCTTAAAACAAAAATAACTAAATTACAGTTACTTACAGCTTGTAGGTGGTGCTTGTAGTAAATTTAAAATGCTAAACTGATGATGTTACACGTCACACAAACAACAAAATTCCTACGCGCATTAACCAATCAGGAGAGTGCAAAATAACACCAACTTTGAAACGTTAAAACCTGAATCCATACTCACGTTATCTTTTCAAATCGTCCTTAAATATCTTAGGTATTTTATTGGCAGTCTGAACTCTCTAAACAGACTTAAAAAAGGAATATTACAACTTCCAAAAAGTTGCACTGTAAGTACATGTGCGAATAATTAAAAGTAAAATATTGTCATCAAGGCTCACAATGATTAAATTAATAGTATTAAAATGCCTTACCTGAAAAAGTTTGTATCAGGCACTCTAAATCGTACTGCATTAACTTGTCTATCACAAACTGATCACAGTGGTCACTCATTGTCAGAAAAATATTAGGTTGCTCAGTCGGAAACAAACCAATGGCTACCACACGCAGATTCTCACGCAAAATGCACCACAGAAAGAATGCACGCGCGTTCCCGCTATCCCCACTGGCCGCGGCCGGGGCCGTCGGCGGTTTTGTAACGACTAGTTACGACTGTTACGAGCATGGCCGACTCACAACGTTGCCACCGTTGCTGATATTTTGGCGGGAGTTTAAAATTCTACATTATTTTTTTATTTAAATCAGCAATCAGAAAAAATTCGTTTTTAATGATTTGAGAGCTTTGTAAAATAACACTTTATTTGTAATTAGGCACACGTCAAATGCAGGACATAATATAGACCTATTTGTAATATAAATGGAGTTTTTAAAGTAAAATAAAAGTCCAGGCCGGTATTTAAAAAAATGGTCGTAGTAAAACAATGCAGTCATACAACATATTAAAAAGCTAATGTAGTTTTAAAAAAATCTAGTTGTCGTATTTTTACATTTTTCACAAAGATAAAATATATTGTACCTAGTATACCTACCTACTGGAATAATTTCTCCGAAATTGATGACCGCCCTAAAATATAAGTTGCATAATTGAGAAAACTTACCTTATAATCGCAAACAGAATTTGCAAATACTTGTTAATTAGTTTTAAAATTATTTGGAATAAAAATAACTATTTCAGTAATATACCAGCTAAATCGTTAGATACAGGTAAAATGGCGGCAGTTGGTGTGACGTCAGGTCTCACATCGTACCTACTTATTATTACTACCTTTGTCTGGCCAATAGCAATAACTAGGTAAATTAGTATAGGGAACTCGGTAATTAAAAAGTGATGGCTGCAACATGATAATGTAGTTATGGTAACTAAGATGTAGTTAAAAATAAAAGTTAGTTTTGTTAACTAGATCACCTTATTCATCGTAATTCAGTTAAAATGAAAATTTGTTTTGCTAACTAGAAATTACTTTTACATAAGCTAAAACTTTAACAGCAAGATAAAATTAGTCTTAGACACCAATGCATTTTTTAGAGTATCTTTGCATTTTATTACCATCAGGTATTCACTCTGGTTCTTTGGTTCCTACACTCTTCTATAGTCTTTATTAGCTAGTGAAATGGCACCATATTTACATCATTAACTTTCTATTGAAATAATTTTCTAAACTTATTGTAATCAACCCATTTTACTTCGCATGTGGTCTTTGGCTTATAAATTCGTTTCTGGTTTACTATAGAATAGGGTCTGATGCGGTTTTTTCTACTGTAACGATGCAATTTTTGGTGTTGTCTTGGCTTGCCAATACATGCTCAATAAGGGTATTTGAGGCTGGTGTCACTCTGCTTACTCTCCCATATTTGTGCACAAATCCAGTTATGCAGGGGGTAATACAGCAAGTTGTCGATCTTTGATACCTTTTTATAAATAAGGTAGAACATTTCCACTCTTATCACACGAGTGTAAAGACTCATAACCGCCTAACTGATAATACATATAGGTGGATTATAAAGGAGCTGCTTGACCTTATGAATAAGTGATATAAACAAAAAAATATGCAAAAAGGGTGACTAAAAAGATATTGATGAATTTAAAGCCTTGAGAGGAAACAAGTAATAATGTTAAAAAACAGTGGCAGTTCATAAATATTAAATAATAACCGTGATCGTTAAATAATACCCGTGTTCGTTAAATAAAGTTGTTTATTTTATGAACGCACAAAATAAAAATAGAACTATGAAATTACAATAACTGCATAGAAAAACACCGATCGTAGCAAACTGACAGCTTGACAAAACTGTCGCCATCGCTTAGCAACAAAACGCTAATTGTTATCGGTAGTTTGTGTAACGGTAGGTACTTGTCTGAATTTTTAACAATAAACGACTTCATAAAAGTGAAAGAAGGTTAAACTAAAATCGATAGTCTTACTGTAGAAAATAAAAAAGTCGTGAATCCTTTAGATACAGCAAATGAGTTAAATAAACTCTTTGCATCGGTGAGTAAAAACATTACAGAGGGCATAGAGAACTAAATTTAAGGAGCAGGCTCAGAATTTCATAACGATCTAAAACTTAATGAAATACTGTGATAAAATTTTAAATATGCAACCAACAGATGAGCAGGAAATCAGGAAAGTTATCTTAGATTAAAAAAAAAAACTCTGCCCCTGGGGACGATCAGATCATTGTTCGGGATGTAGTAAATCTGGAGGATGCAGTAATCTCTATTCTCTATACTGATGAAACTGATTAACGGCGTTCTGTCTGAGAGTAGAGTTCCTGATGAACTAAAAATAACTAGGATAAACCCTATATAATATAGGTCAGGTAGTAAGGATAACATAAATAATTATAGGTCAATTAGTGATCGATAGATAATCGAAAAAATCTTTAAAAACATAATATTGAGTTTTGTCGAAAGGTTTGTTAGTGGGAATGATTTCTAATATGGATTTATTAAAAACTTTAATAATAATAATAATAATAATAATAATAATAATAATAATAATAATATATATTTCTAAAGACATTTTTTACAATGTATAGAATTCGTTATGTACCTAATTTAAATTTTAAATTTTAAATTTTAAATTTTAAATTTGTGAGTTACTGTACAATACACCCAACAAAAAAGAAAAAAACAAACAAACAAAAAACAAGTAGCAGTACAAACAAAAGTCAACCATTAAAAAAAAACTATTAAAAAAACTATAATTAAAAAAACTCATCCAAACTATAAATAGACTTATTGACTAAAAATTTCTTTAGGTCCTTCTTAAAACACACTATATTATTAGAGTTTTTTAAATCCGGAGGCAAAGTGTTAAATAATTTAGGCCCCAGAACGCTTAGAGAGTCCCTGGTAATGTTGAGATTACAATGTGGTATACAAAAGTTTGACTTATATCTCGTGTCAAAAGTATGAACCATAAAATGTTTCTTAAACTTAGCTTTGTTTAAAAATACGTAAACGCACATTTCAAAAATAAAAAACGATGTAACAGTTAATATATTATATGCCCTAAACAGGTCTCTACAGGAATATGTAGAAGGAACATTACTAATTATTCTTAAAATTTTCTTTTGACACAAAAGAATATCGGAAACCATAGGTGACCTACCCCAGAAACAGACACCATAGGAAATCCTGCTACCCACCTGCGCATGATAAAGTGTCAAGAGCTGCTGAGTAGTTAATACAGGGTGTAGCATTTTAAACTGGTAAGAAATGGAGTTTAGCTTGGCGCACACAGACCGGCAGTGCTGTTTCCACGAAAGAAATCTGTCGATATTAATTCCCAAAAAAAAAGTACCACAATAGACCTAGTTAACAACTTAGCAAGTAAGTTAGATAATGAAAAATTGTTGATAGCTGTGTCTGTTGATCTCAGGAAAGCATTTCATGTGGGTAGAGCGGACAGACTTTAAGCAAGTTAGCTAATACGGGTTTTAAAGGAATCATGTTTAAACTGTTAAAATCATACTTAAAGAATAGAGAACAATATGTAAAGATACACTGTTAGAAATCCTGGACGTGAGAATAAAAAAAATTTATAATCAATTAAAATAAATCAAATTTAACCTAAAATGTATAGTTATTTTAACTCTTTTGTGTTTAGTAAAAATCAGATTTTAAGAACTACCTTTTCTGGAAGTCGTTTTAACATTACAGCTAACTAAAATTAACATGCAATTCTTTTACGGTTCAAATAAATCAAATACTAGTAACTTTGATAAAGTTTATAATCATTATCAATATCTTTTTTAGTTAAAATTTTAAAAGAAGTTAATACTAACATAAAAAATGTGTCAAATTAACTAATTAAGTTGTAATTTTTACTGCACAATAAAATCAGATTAATGTCAAAATAGTAATAACATATTTTATGAGTTACTGATTGACTGAAGCGGTTTTAGTTAAATTGACAAAAAAACGGGAGTGGACTTTCTGGGACATAAAAAAAAAGTTAAATTTGATTATTTTCTTTTAACAGTGTAGATAACATTGACAGTGATAGTGAACTAAATAATGTCAGGATACCTTAGGGCTCGGTCCTTGGATCACTTTGTTATTCTCTGTATGTTTTGAGTCTAAAGGCTGCAGGCCTTGGAGCTCAGTATTATACGTTTGCAGATGATACTGGTTTACTCTATAATATAGCGGTGAGGATGTAGACAAATTAGAAACTACTGTAAATAAAAACTTCAGTGTACAGAAAACCCACTTACACAGGGCAATGCCTTAACTCCATAAAACAGGGCATAATTCAAACTCTTTATCACAGAGCATCTAATGTTTGCAACAATTCGGAAGACCTTAATATTGAAATTTCAAACATCAAAAAAGATTTAAAACAGAATGGTTACCCTGAAACCTCTGTAACTAATTCCATCTCAAAATTTAAAAATCGCTAAGTAAAAATTAATATAGAAACAAAAGAGGAGCAAGCATTCCTCACAATATCTTATGTCAAAGGGATTTTTGAAAAGATTAGAAGAATAACCAAAAACTATAATATTAAAACAGCCTTCAAATCCGAAAATACACTTAGAAGCTTTCTTACAAAAGTAAAACCCCCCCGTATGAACACACAAAAAATTGTATCTATCAAATCCTTTGCAAGTTTGGCTAATCGTACATTGAAGAAACAAAAAGACCTCTTCCCGTACGAGTTAAAGAACATCTGAAACATACTCAAAGAGATGAAACCTCGAGATCAGGTATAGCGGAACATGTCTGGACTAACCAACATAATAAAGAGTGGTCAAAAGCCAAGGTTTTGGACACGGAACAGCACTGGAGAAAACGAAAGTTTAAAGAAGCAGCTTTTATAAATCAAAATACCCATATATTTAGTAAACCAAGTGTAGATATCCCCAATATCTGGAAGCCTCTTCTTGTCCTAAACCAACAGCTTAAACTTTACACTCCAATAAGCACGTAGGCGGAGTCATCAGGCTTCATTGCACATGGATAGTATTTAAGACAGTAGCCTTAGAATTGTAATTTAGTTTACACTTGAAAACGGTTAGAGATACTAACTAACCGAAACGCTGTGTTAAGTAACAAAATAAAGACAATGAAAGTCCGACAAGGTAATTTTTTTGATATTACTTCATTGTCTACCACCTTCAAACAAATACTGTAAATAGAGATCTAAAATTATATACAAATTGTTTTTTTTGCAATAGACTTAAGATAAATATTGATAAGACAAAATATGTGATGTTTAGGCAAAAAAATAAAATAGTTCAAGATTCTCAAATTAAAATTATTAATTCAAACATTGAGCTGGTAAATAAAATAAAGCACTTGGGACTAATTAAATAATAGATGATAGACTTAATTATTGGAAAGAACATGTTAATTATATACACAGTAAGGTAATGCCTATGATAACTGTTCTTTACAGAATTAGAGGTTATATTAATAAATCCACAAAAATGAGTATCTACAATGCTAACTACTTATTCCATTTTAGATATCTGATCCCAGTGTGGGGCTTGTGTGGTGTCGGAGATACTATACAATTTTTACAAAACAAAATATTAAAAATGTTATTTCAGTATAATCGTTTGACTTATACTATAGGGAGGTAGAAGTTTGTAGACTGGGAAAGCTCTTAGAATTTGAACAAAGTAACTTGATCCAAAATAACAAATAAGATACAAAAATCGAATGTTAAGATTATATTCCATAATAGTATTCACGTACATAATACACGGTAGGGAATTCAAACAGAATTTAACAATGTAATTGTACCTAATATTCTAAATAAAGATTTTTGAAGTCAAATTTCTCAAATACGGACCTGGAATTTTAAATACGGTTTTAGGGACTTTTAACGTTTTAGAAATTTAAAAAAATTTAATTTTTTTTTTAAATTAAACGTTTTGTCATCAAATAACACATCATCAGTATATCCATTAAACATTATCATTTTATATCAATTATTTTAAAGGTAAATTACATAAAAAAAAAACTGTTCCAACGACGTAGTTTTGACATTAAAAAATAAGTGCTAGGGCCGTAATGGTAAACAAAGGATTATTTGAAATACTGTTGATATTCAATTTGATGAAGCACCGATTAAAATGTTGTAATTTGTTTAAAATTTTTAAAGCTTTAAAACCGTATCTATAACTTTAGATTTGTAATGACAGGCACCAGAATATAATGTATTGCATTTTTTTTTCAAAAAAAAGCCTCCATCGCATATTATTCTACTAACTAAAAAATTGCGAAAAGGATGCAATTTACTTTGTTAAGCTTTCAAACTTTATGGTTTTACTAGATAATACTTTTTTTAGCTAGAGGAGGTAACAATAATTCGAATTTTAATGGGCATAGCAGTACTAGTGCGTATCGGGCACAAGGTGGGGAACAAGTTTCAGAGGTACTTTTATGTACTGCTATTGTCAAGGTTCAGGATAATAAGGGCAACTTACATGATTGCAGGGCATTGTTGGATTGTGGATCTCAATCCTCATTTATGACCAGGGAATTTGGAAATAAGTTGGGTATTCCTTTAAAAAAGATTAACATTTCCATTTTAGGTATAGGTCCGGGCGTCACTAACATTACTCATTCATTGAATACAAGGATTTATTCAGCTTGCTCGGATTATTAGGTAAACACATCATTTTTGTTAATCGATACAATCTCGAATAACATTCCTTCTAGAACTATTAAGGTAGGTGGTTTTAAAATTCCAGAAAACATAATTTTGACTGATGCATCTTTTGGAAATCCAGGAAAGATTGACATTTTACTGGGTGCTTCAGTATTTTGGGATATTCTGGAAGGGGGCAAGATTAGCTTAGGTGAACATAAGCCTATCATTCAGGGCACTAAATTGGGATATGTGGTTGCAGGTCCAGTAGGTTCAGGATTTGAGTTTAATAGGGAACAAAACTGCAATTTTGTATCGACTCTTTCAGTTCAAGATCAATTGGAAAAAGTTTGGATATTGGAAGAGGTGGGTAAGGAAAGGTTTTTAACCAGGGAAGAGGAAGAATGTGAAAATTTCTTTGCAGACACAACTGAGAGGAATGAAGATGGAAGGTTTATAGTTAAATTATCAATTCGTAAGGGGGCGCCACAGTTAGGTGATTCGTTTGGCGTCGCTGTAAAAAGGTACAGTTCTATGGAAAGAAAATTAAATAAGGATGAGGAATTAAGGGATTCGTATCACGATTTTATTAGGGAATATATGGATCTAGGGCATATGTCAAAAATGAAGGTCGATGAAAATCAGATTTTAGGTACTCGACGTTCAGGAGTTTATTATTTGCCGCATCATGCCGTTCTTAAGAAAACGTCATTGACCACCAAGCTTCGGGTGATATTTGACGCCAGTGCAGCCACCACTACTGGTGTGTCCTTAAATAATACTTTAATGGTGGGACCCAAATTGCAGGAGGACATATTTTCGATTTTATTGCGTTTAAGGAAATACGCCGTGGTAATCACTGCCGATGTGGAGAAAATGTATCGGCAAGTCTTGGTGGCCGAGGAAGATAGAGATTTTCAGCGAATTTTGTGGAGATTTATGATCCCATTGACCATTATAGACTAAATACTGTAACCTATGGAATGGCTTGTTCAGGCTATCTCGCCGTTAAAAGTATGCAACAGCTTGCTGTCTCGAACAAATCCAATGCGGAAAAGGTAATTTTAAAGGATTTTTATATGGATGATTTGCTGACAGGGGCGGAGACTATTGATGAGGCTATGAGGTTGAAGGTAGAGGTTAGTCGATTACTTGAGGCAGGGGAATTTGTTTTAAGGAAATGGGGGTCAAACAAACCTGAAGTTTTCAATAATGATAATGAGAGGACACAAAATATTGAACACTATATTTCAGGCGAAGGTAATACATCGAAAACGCTAGGTTTACGTTGGAACACAACATCGGATACAATACATTATGATTGTCCAATGAAAAGTAGTATCGATGATCAGCGGCTTACGAAAAGACAAATTTTGTCATTGATCGCCCAGTTGTTCGATCCCTTAGGGTTAGTCTCTCCTCTTATTATCAGGGCCAAACTTATTTTGCAGATTCTTTGGAAAGAAAAGCTAGGATGGGATGAGTATATCTCACAGGAGATTTTGCAACGATGGTAGGGGTTGCAGTCTGATTTAAAAAATGTTGAGTTACTTAAAATAGAAAGGCATGCAATTTGTAAAAATCCCAAGGTATACAGGTACATGGGTTCTGTGATGCCTCGGAAAGAGCTTATGGGGCTTGCATTTTTATTAGGTCGGTCGATCAAGGAGGAAATTGTAAGGTTAGTTTGCTGTGTTCAAGGTCCAGAGTTGCCCCTCTTAAAATTGTGTCACTTCCGAGGCTGGAGCTATGCGGAGCTTTGCTTCTAGCAAAGTTAACTAAGTTAGTGTTACAGTCCACTGATTTGCAACCATCGGAGGTTAGATTTTGGTCTGATTCATCCATTGTGTTGTGCTGGTTGGCCGGGGAACCCTCAAACTGGACGACGTTCGTGGCAAACCGAACTGAGGAAATTCAATTACTTACCCAAGGTCACTCATGGAGTCATGTTTCTTCGGAGGACAATCCAGCTGACTTGTTGTCTCGGGGTACAGATTGTGAAAAATTACAAATGAGTACGATATGGTGGAAGGGACCGGGTTGGTTATCCAGGAATAAGGCACATTGGCCTGATAACAAAAATGTAGAGGCTAATGTCCCGGAACAAAGAGCTGTTCGACAGGTGCTTTTGTTAAATCATTCGTCAGAAATTTTTGCTAGGTTTTCTAATTTTTCAAGGCTTCTTCGATCAATTGCATATTGCTTTCGTTTTTTTTCTAATAGCAAGGTTTCACAAGAATTACGGGAAAGGGGATCTTTAACTGTCGAAGAACTAGATAAGGCATGGATGAGGATAATAAAATTAGTCCAACTTAAGGAATTTGGATGTAAATACATTCGATAACTAATGAAAGGCAACTTGACAAGGCTAGTAAATTAATTGCACTTAATCCTTTTTTGGATTCGGAGGGATTGCTAAGGGTGGGGGGAAGGTTGTCTAAGGCAGATTTAAGATTTGATCAAAAATTTCCGGTCATTCTGCCAAGTAAAAATGCTGTGACCAAGTTGATAATTCTACATGAACATTATAAGCATCTACATGCCGGGCCACAGGCTTTATTAGCACAAATTCGTCTTAGGTACTGGCTCATATCTGGCCGCCAAACTATAAGAAGTGTTTTAAGGGGATGTTTAGTATGTTTTCGAATGAAACCTCGAAACTTACAACAAATTATGGGGGATTTACCGAGTGCGCGAATAACTCCAAGCAGGCCATTTGCGAACTGCGGTGTGGAATATGCTGGGCCATTTAATATTAAGGTTAGTAAGACTAGAGGTCACGTTATTATTAAGGCATATTTGTGTGTATTTGTGTGTTTCGTAACGCGGGCCGTCCATTTGGAGGTGGTAGCAGATCTTACAACCGAAGCGTTTCTGAACTGTTTTAAAAGATTTGTTGCTCGAAGGGGGTTATGTACAAATATATATTCCGATAATGGCACAAACTTTACGGGGGCTAATAACGAATTACAAATATTATACAAATTTTTACAAAATAAAAAAAATCAATGTAAGTTTTCGGAACATTTTTCACAATATTTAATAAGGTGGCATTTTATCCCACCTCGTTCGCCACACTTTGGGGGACTATGGGAATCAGCTGTAAAATCAGCAAAATACTATCTAAAAAGGGTTATAGGAGACCGACGACTTACTTTTGAGGAGCTTTATACGATTGTGACCCAGGTGGAATCTACCCGATGATCTTGAGGTTTTAACGCCAGGACATTTTCTTATTGGTACTTCACCTAGCGCCCTACCTCAGGTAGATTTAACCCAATATAATCAATCGCGGCTACAGCGATATCAATTGTTGACACATTTAGTACAAGGGTTCTGGAAGCGATGGTCTATGGAGTATCTTAGCCAACTTCAGCAGAGACCTAAGTGGCGTAATAAGGTGGACAATATAGAACTCGGGGATATGGTTATATTAAAGGACGAAAACCTGCCTCCGATGAAATGGCAGTTAGGACGGGTTGTGAGCTTACATCCGGGTAGTGATCACAAATGTAGAGTAGGTTAAGACTTCAAGTGGTATTTTTAAGAGAGCTATATCTCGACTATGTTTACTACCTATTGAAAGGGCAGTTCAAGATGAATAGGGATACCTAGATTAATGTGATATTTAGGTTTTAGTTTAGTTAGGCTAGAATTAGTTAGTTTGAAAGACAAGCTTTCAAGGGGGCGGCATGTTTAGTTTTATAAGGTAAATATAGTTGACACACCTGATTTTACCAGTCAGGCACCTGTATCGGTGAGTGTCAGTCACGTCCAGGGGATTTTTGTTGAAGGGTTGCAGGGGCGATTCGCGGCTCTTGAAAGCTCGTCCTCGCGGCACAAGGTTGCCAGTCTTTATCATATAGTTACACATGGTAAAGTCCTAGTTTTTTCCTATATTTTATTTGGAAGTCAACCGTCACAAAAGTCAATATAATTGTTTATCGAAACTGCGGGTGTATTATTTCAACCAAACCAGCGACCACAGGGACAAACGGCACACAGGCCATCACATTAAAATTTTTTGCAGTTAACATATTTCCAAAGTTGATGCTGTCACTCCCGGTGTAGTGTACCCCCTCCGCGTATACAACTAGACTCTGGCATACTGCATAGTCCGTGTACTTATTGTCGTAGCTAAAAAAGAACTTGATGGTTTTATTCAAGCCTAATTTATTATTGATTTACTGACAAGTTCTAGTTGTGGTTAATCATTTCTGCCAATGCATTGATGTCCTAATCTAATCAGTTAATTTTTATTTAAAATATAAAATCCTTGTTCAGTCCGACATGGTGTACATTTCCACCTATAGGCGTTTCTTAGCGACACTACCGAATAGCATAAGGAAGTAACTTTAAACGAAAATATGTGAAATCTCTCCAATATATTAAAATACATCCGCATAATGGACAGAACGGCAGTTACATTTCATCATAATATTATAGTTTCTGTCAAATTTGTCACGAACAATGGTCATTTTCAGATATAGATTTACCATCGCGAAAATGTATTTGAGAATTAAATTTAGATTTATAGATTGGGAGGAACCCAAGCGCATATATTTTGAAGTTTTGAGGTCGTATCCAATATAAACTACTGCAGCAATAGGGATATTTGAAATTTTTACGTCACTTGGTGGGCAGCGGGTGACGATTATGGCAATCATTCAGTGAAAAATTATTCAAAACTATCAATACAAAACTGGGTATTAAAAAATAAATTTTCTAGCGCACAATTGCAATCAATTTATTAAGAGAGCGGTTTGGGCGCTTTATATATTGAATATTTCCCCCGAATTATTTTCTCCGTAAAAAGACTCTGGCGTTTAAATCAACTTTCTTTAACAAGGTAAATATTTACTACTTTTCCTTTAGTTAATAGCTTTTTAACCCGATCAAAAATCAGTATATTTTCCGGTCAGTTTTTAAACAAGCCCTAAGCCGGTAAACGTTTTCATAATATAATGAACTATTAACGTATAATTATAAAATATATAATTATAGATTAAATTGGGCTCACCGCAATGTTAACTGCAACTTTTAAAAATTCACAATTGTGTTATATATATGGTGAGAATACTTTGGAAAATTGATAAACAATAAAAATTAAAACTCATTATGAAGCCTTATTTTACAAGCTTTAATCAGAAAAATTCGGAAAGATGAACACAAAAAGAACTTTTAACTAATATTCTATTTGGCGTAAAAGTGATTGTGTTCTTTGTATAAATTTTTCACGCCGTAGAAAAGTATTTTAAATATCATTGCGTTTTATAAAATATAGTTAAAACTTATGTATCAGGTTTACAGAAAAAAAATTAAAAGATACTCCTAAATCTCTTTAAAATTAGGTCAATGGTATATTGAAACAATATAATATTTAAATGGAAATATAAAATTTATAACGTATTATTACAGAAATACCAGGAGCAAATAAAGATAAATGAAGGGCAAAAAATTTAAATAACACCTATTATACATGGCATCAGTTAGAATTGGAAGGAATGAAAAATGGAAAATCCTATACAGGCAAGTTTTCAAAACGAAGAAATAAAAAACAAACTACAAAAATCACTTCGCAGGTTTAACTTACATACCTACTGTTTTTTGGGATACATCGATCACAGCCAAATATTCCGAATTCACAACCTACCGAAAAAGAATCTGGAGCTGTTCACAAAATGTGTTTAAGTAAGAAAAGGCAATAGTAAATAACGGCAACATACTATTAAAAAAGTAGAAAAAGTAAGGTAATAATTATTATTGTAAGTAGCGAAGATAACTTAAAAAAACAGCTTTAAACAATCTGATATACGAGTATAATATAAACTTCACAAGCATTAAGAATAAGCTAGATGAAATTCAATGTCTTGTAAGAAATGATAATTACGATATGTTACTTATGGGAGAAACATGATTCTCAGAGGTAAAGGTTACCTAATGCAACAGGAGGGTTACTAATTAGTACATTTATGTCAAGGTAAAATAGAGGAAGGTGCTTAATGTATATGAGGTATGGAGTTTAAGGAACTTGGAAAAACTTCATGAAGATCTTATTAGCTGGTTATGTGTGCAAATTAGTGTTAACGACTTAAAAAATATTTTTATTGTTTAAATTACATAAATAAAATTTTATGGGTTTATATGTGATATTAGTTTACATTTTATGACATGACTGATGCCATTTTGTCACTTCCGATTTAACCGGAAATGACCTCTACTTTAGATTTTTAAGTGAAATACCCTGTATATTTTTGGCTATATCGATACAGAACACGATTCCAAATTCAACGACACTCCATCCGTCACTTTTTAACACTTTAAATCATTTTTCTTTTAATTTGTATTTATATTTTTCATTTAAATTGCTATCAACTCTCTAATATGGTTTACTTGTAAGTCAAAATCATGATGAAAATGCAATTTTCAAGTTTTATTGTGTTTTAAAATGAACATAATTACAAATTTAAAATCATCATTGAAACAATAAGAACAGCATAGTTAGTACAATTGTTTAAAATGTCTTTCTTGTTTTTAATGACAAGCGCGAATGTTTTGAATTGTTTGCCTTACTACATTTCGTAAATTTTCAGGTGTAATTCTGTTAATGGCAGCTCTTACCCGATTTTCCACCTCTTCTCTGTTGGCAGGTGGAGTGTTGTAGGTATATCTTAATTTTTATTGTGCCCTCGCGAAAAAATTCAAAGGGGTAATATCAGGTGACCTGATAAAATAAAAATAATTAGTTATTGAAGTCACCATTATTAGGTATAATTATTTCTTACATACCTAGGAGTCCACCTAACAAGACCAGTATTACCAATCCAATTTCCTCCAAATATGTAGTTTAGATCCTCTTGAACTGCACGAGCATTATGTGCCGGCGCACATGCTTGGAGAGCATTGCTGGAAGATAATGTTAGCCCTATTTTGTTACGCCAACTCGTCTAAAAGCTGCTCACTTTCATCCCTGAGTAATTGAAGATATATTTCACCAGTTAAGTGCCAATCAAAAAAAATTACCCTATTATTCTATCTCTAATAATTCCAAGCCAACGGTTAAATCTAAACCTCCCTTAAAGATTACCTTCCCGCATTAGATGTAGATTGTCTTGAGCCAAGTATCGTTTATAATTTCGATTAAACATTCCCAGGTAAGTAAATCTACTTTCCTCTGAATATAACATATTACATGGAGATGTCGGATCTTCACCATTCTTCTGGCAAAATCGTCCTCGTAAAGATGCTGGTGGATTTGATATTTACATTATCGATAAACTCCATTCCACAATAATTCGTTGATTTCTCGACCGCAATAAAATTTAAACCCAGCCATAAATAAGTTGCCTTTTGAAAAGGTACAGGTCCTGCTTACCTACTAATTTCAATAGTTTACGTTAGCTATTTTTAACAATGCAACAAATATAAAATAATAGGTAAAACAAGTATTTTTATTTTAATCATGTAATTATATAGCTATTAATATTTATATAAAAATACTAATCTACAATATTATAATATCATCTATGGCTAAACCAATTATTAAGGGTATTACGTTACTATTAATTATGTTATTATATTGGTATATTAGGTAGGTTAATGGCAAATTCCAGGTGTTCAATATAAAACAGAGTTTAGTAGATATTCAGGACCTGTTCCCTTTCAAAAGGTCCGGTGCCTACACAATAGATATTTGTCAGGCAACTTATTTATGGCTGGGATTACGACTGAGGGTTGTCATTTAAATTTTATTGCGGTCCAGAAATCAACGAATTATTGTGAAATGGACTTTACTTGTATTCATGTAAAATTTTTCAGGCCGAAGAGACAATTGTCGCGCATTCTAAAGTAAAGCAATTTATCTAAGCGATATTGTTTTGTATACCTCGACATATGCCAGCACATCAATTTTCTTGTCTTTGCTGATAATAGATTGTTCTTCTTCAGATTTGGGCTCATTCCTCAGCTTCTGAACTAGCCTAGAAAAGTAATGTCTTCAAGGGTGTCATATCTCGGGAAACCTATCGGCATACACCCTGGCAGCTTGAGACCCGTTTTGCACACATTCGTCAGAAATTAGCACAATATCGATTTTTTAGTTTCTGTTATAAGTTTCAATTTTAATATTTTATTTCTACATTAGAAGTAATACACACGGAAAGTCAAACAATAAAATACGAAGCTACTGTTATGTGAAACTAATTTCAATGATTTCGAATTTTAAATTTTTATTAATACTTGCGTGCATTTGTCTGTCAGCATTATGGCGTCATTGGTATCTAGATAAATGCCAAGCCGTTTGCGCTTTTTAATGTATTGCTTAGTGCCTAAATACTCTCATTGAGACAAAAAAGATAATTAAGTCAATCATCTAGTTCTAGACGTAACTCATTTAATGGATTTGTGTGCAAAAATTGTGTTTGTTTAAGCAACCACTCTTTACGAACGAACGAACGAAAAGAACGGTAAGTGTGTGGATATATTTTGTTCGTTCATAACCGGGCAGTTTGAAGCGGAGGAACCACTACTTTACCTAGAAATTTTATTTTTTTGTAAGAAGTCATATGTAAAATTCAGGGTCTTTTAGATAGTCCAAAATACGAAAATTCAAAACAAACTACTTCCCAGATCTCAGCACCCAAATGCTTTGACTTCTATGCGGAAACTCATCGCAAAATCGGTTCCAAAAAAACAACACTGTTTTTATACCCTTGAAATTATCAAGGCATTTTTGGCACTTGATGTTGACACTTTCCAGACTAAGAGAGAGATTATGTTAACTGCCTATGCAAATTTATATTTTCAGTATTTCGTTGTTCTAGTAATTAGTCAGATCAGTAAATTGAATTAATTTTTCAAATTTCGATCCAATTAGCAAATCAACAGTTTTTGCTATAAAGCAACTCGGTAGGTAACGGTTAAATAAAAACTTTGTGCAGATATATTGACTTCTAAAGGGTTTATCCACCAAGGGTTTAGCAATTGGAACCTGCTAACGACTAACCAATGCATCACTTTAGCAAATAAAGATGCTGAATGAATTTAAAACATGGTATTCCCCCTTAAAAGAATATGTATTTTCGGGCGCAAGTACGGCTAAGTAAAAATTTAAAGAGGGGAAATGTACAGGGTGGCCCATTAATAAGGGAGGCCGGCTTTATCTCGGAAACCATTAATCGTACAGCTTTCGAAAAAAAAAATTTATGAGTAAAGCGGTCATGAGAAAATTCTGGAAATTACTTTCAAGTTCCTCATTTCGCCGCAAGGGGGCACAATTGAAAATTAGTTTTTTAAATTTTAAATATCTCCGAAAATTCCCATATTAAGATATAATTCTGATTATATCATTGGAAAGCTTAGACAATTTTGCATCATTTTGGTTTAAGGCTTGTTGGCGTACCGACCTTGATAAGAGTGCGGGAAGCTATTGAATGTGTAAACATTAAAATCGCTGTAACTTCTAAACGACTTATCCGATTTTACTAAATTTAAGCTTGTTTGGAAGGGAAAGGTAAGTATCTTCAATCGTCGTATCCAGCAGTACACGATAGTGTTTAATAAAATTGCTAGAGGGCGCAATTTGTAACAATAACAGCTTTTTTGATTTTACCCAGAAAATTCAAATCATACGGTATAACTATGACATCATATTCGGAAGGTAGATTAAATTTGCAAGAAAAAATGTTAAGACCGCAGTTCGAAATTGTTGTTCGTTTCAGAATTATTGCCAAAACAATAACTTTTAATTCAAATTGCGCCCTCTAGCAATTTTATTATAAACTATTGTTTATCACTGGATATGGCAATTGAGGTACTTACCTTTTCCTTCCAAAAAAGCTTAAATTTAGTAAAATCGGATAAGTTCTTTAGAAGTTACAGCGATTTTAATGTTAACACTTTCACTTGATAAGAGTGGGAGAAGCTATTGAAAGCGTAAACATTACAATTGCTGTAACTTCTAAACGACTTATCCGATTTTACTAAATTTAAGCTTGTTTGGAAGTAACTTCAATTGTCGTATCCAATGGTACACAATAGTTTCTAATAAAATTGCTAGAGGGCGCAATTTGTATTAAAAATTATTGTTTTGGCAATAATTCTGAAACGAACAAAGATATCGAACTGCGGTTTTCACATTTTTTCTTGTAAATTCCATCTACTTTTCGATTATGATGTCATAGGTATACCGTAACCTTTGAATTTTCGGGATAAAATAAAAAAAACTGTTATTATTACAAATTGCGCCCTCTAGCAATTTTATTAGAAACTATCGTGTACCATTGGATACGACGATTGAAGGTACTTATCTTTCCATTACAAATAAGCTTACATTTAGTAAAGTCGGATAAGCCGTTTAGAAGTTACAGCGATTTTAATGTTTACACATTCAATAGCTTCCCCCACTTTTATCAAGGTCAGTACGCCAACGAGCCTTAAACCAAAATGATGCAGACTTGTCTAAGCTTTCCAATGATATAATCAGAGTTATACCTTAATATGGGAATTTTCGGAGAGATTTAAAATTTAAAAAACTAATTTTCAATTGTGCCCCCTTGCGGCGAAATGAGGAACTTGAAAGTAATTTCCAGAATTTTCTCATGATCGCTTTACTCATAAAAAAAATTTTCCGAAAGCTGTACGATTAATGGTTTCCGAGATATAGCCGGCGTCCCTTATTAATGGGCCACCCTGTACATAAATATACTTTGTAGAAAAATTTACAAACAAGTGTTTGTGCTAGCTAAGGGAATCACCTTGTAGGGACAGTAAAAAATTAGTCTTACGTTTGGAATAAATAATGGAATCTTTACTACAGTTGCCCAATTTTCTCTAACACAAATTTCGTTCTCCATGCACTGAAACTTTGAAATCTTTTCCCAGGGCTAAACTAAATAACTTTTGAAATCCCCCAAGATTAAGTGTTCCTCTTCAGAAAATTTACCGCCCCGACTGTATAGTTTATAATTGCGTTTGAAATTTGTTGGTGTTACTAAACTATGTTATAGTTTAAAATGTTATTAAAGCTGCGTTTGGACTCGACAAACAGCAATCTGATACAAACTCTAAATATAAATGAGGCAATATTACAGCAATCATTGTTGGTGTTTTTTACGCAGCAAGTTTGTAATAATTATTAATTTGCCTAGGTGTTTCTAAAATTTCTAGAATGTATATTTTGTATTATTACAGCTAATTATCCAGTCAAATATACTACGTAGTTGTAAAGTAACAGTACAGTACCGTGTATAAGGGAAGGTTGCCCATATTGCACCGCCGTGCGGCCTAAATCCAATCAACGTGATTCTCCCTAAAACACAGCACTCATGGAGCCTCGCTATACAGGGTGATTCACAGTGGATGGAACGTTAGACGTTTCTGACGAACCAGTAAAGGAATCGTTCTGAAAATTTGGTCGCGTACATAAACGGACATGCTCTACCAACATAAAATATTTTTAACAATACAGTGTTGCCGCTTCTACACAAAAATAATAGTAACTTCGATTTTTTAAATGCAACACCATATATTTTATTTTATTTTCGAATCCCCCATTACTTTCCTTACAATTTTTATTGACTCTACTCTATACTTATCTCTTATCGTTTCTAAGATATAAATTAATTTCGTTTTTTTTTGTCCGAAAACGTCACTTTTAAAAATGCTGATAATTTTGAACTCTAAAACAGTGAAATCCTGAAATTTGGTAAATAGTTAACTAATACCATAGGAGGGCTCTTTGCACTAGTCCCAAATCTTAGTTGCAATATACAGGGTGGTTGAAAAATACACTTGTTCTGGTAACTTGAAAAAGTGACTATAAGTCCTTTTTTTCAAAATGTAACACCCTGTAAATTATTACGGATTTAAAAAGCTGCTAAAATTTCACTTCATTCTTGTATATCATACCTGTACCTAACTAACTGGTTTAACCATTTGTTTTGACGTATTATGCATAATTTGATAAATTTTCTATACAATTCAATTTTTATTCGGTTATTAGTAAGTTAGCCATGACAAAAACTAATGTTTACGTATGTTACTATGGTTATCGTTTTGACATTTCATTAAGTTTAGATACAAGATAGAAATACAGTTTAAAGTCATGGAAGAAAACTATACAAATGCAGTTTTTATGAATTTAGTTATTTTATTTGGACAATGTGATAGAATTATCGCCAGGACATGTATAAAGTTTAACGAAATGTACTCTAATTTACCGCCAATGAATCTTAGAAAATTCATAAGGATCCAGAACAATTTTATTAAATGTTAACTAGGTAGTCAAATAATAAAAGACTACTCAAATTATAACTAATAAAATGCTATTTTAACAGATGTTCAAAACGCTGGCCGTTTACATCCAAACACTTTAATATGCGGGTGTTGACCGCATGGATTTCAAGAAAAATTTAGTTTTAATGTTTTCTGCATGTTAATGCAAACACACATTGTCCAAATAAAATAAATAAATTCATAAGAACTGCATTTGTATTTGTATAGTTTTCTTCCATGACTTTAAAGTGTATTTCTATCTTGTATCTAAACTTAATGAAATGTCAAAACGATAACCATAGTAACATACGTAAACATCAGTTTTTGTCATGGCTAACTTACTAATAACCGAATAAAAATTGAATTGTATAGAAAATCCCGAACAAATTATGCTTAATACGTCAAAAAAATGGTTAAACCAGTTAGTTAGGTACCGGTATGATGTGCAAGAATGAAGTGAAATTTTAACAGCTTTTCAAATCCGTAATAATATACAGGGTGTTACATTTGAAAAAAAGGACTTATGGTCACTTTTTCAAGTTACCAGAATAAGTGTATTTTTCAACCACCCTGTATATTGCAACTAAGATTTGTGACTAGGGCAAAGAGCCCTATGGTATTAGTTAACTATTTACCAAATTTCAGGGTTTCAGTATTTTAGAGTTCAAAATTATCAGCATTTTTAAAAGTGACGTTTTCGGACAAAAAAAACTGAAATTAATTAATATCTTAGAAACGGTAAGAGATAAGTATAGAATAGAGTTAATAAAAATTGTAAGGAAAGTAATGGGGGATTCGAAAATAAAATAAAATATATGGTGTTGCATTTAAAAAATCGAAGTTACTATTATTTTTGTGTGGAAGCGGCAACACTGTATTGTTAAAAATATTTTAGGTCGATAGAGCATGTCCGTTTATGTACGGGACCAAATTTTCAGAACGATTCCTTTACTGGTTCGTCAGAAACGTCTAACGTTCCATCCACCGTGAATCACCCTGTATAGGACGCATTCTCAACAACAGAAATAGTAAGCTATTCAAATATTTTTTGGGATTTGGTTTACGGATCAATACAAATATCTAACTCACTAAAGCAAGTAGCGGATCCGTCGCTTAAAAAATCGCAATGCAAATCTGACTTTAAGTTCCGCTTCTTCTCGGTCGTATTCGACTTAAGATCTAATACAATACGAGCAGTTTCGTTCCACGTTCCGTAACGTTGCTCGAGTTATCAGTCACCCCAGCCCAGTCCAAAGAAAATTTATACGGTTAGAAATGTTAACTCCATGTTAAAAAATCGCAACACAACGGAGAGAGAAATAAGAGAGAGAGGGTGTTAGTCTGCCTGCTGGCCACCAGTGGCGCAATGGCGGGAAATTTGAACGGCGGTTTTAGAACTTTTGAATTTTATTATTAACTTTTGAACGAGTTTTTATTGAGTTAATTTGTGATTCGATAATATTTAGGATATCGAATCACAAATTAAATAATAAAAAGACGCACAAAAGTTTTTGTTTTATGGAATAAAAGCACACTTTTATATTAACCAAGATTTGGAAAATAAATGTGGAAACACTTTATCGTAAATACGTTTTCTTCTATCTATGAATACGGTAATTGCATTACTTTTGTCAGAGATAAAAAAAAACTGAACAAATTATCATCATCCTTTACCTGATGGAAAATTGGAACCCTATTATTTTCAGATTCTTAAAAATAGGTAAGTATTATATAAAATATATTAATCCAATACTTACCCAGACATAACTACACTTTCTTTGTCATTCCCAGCACGATCGTGAAAATTGAAAAAAAAAAATAATAATTTATCGGCAAACCGCCATGATGCATCGTCGAAAATTCAAATGCATTAAGGTGCAAGGACGAACACAACCAGGATGAATAAGAAATGGAGCAATGTGATTGGTAGCCATTGACATATTATGTATTTTATTTTGAGTCAACCTTTTTAATTTTCTTGAAAGGGACGCTATATGTAGTGGATGACAAGTAACTCTAATGACAACAACTGACAGCTGCGACTTTTCGGATCTCGGTTTCATACCCCTGATTCGCAGGAGTATCCACAGTCAACTCAATACATGAACCGTCCGTGAAACGTGTTTTTTTTTTTCAGGAGTCTATATTGAACTAATCCTATTTAGGCAACCTACGTAAGGTTAGATTCGATTCGGGCAGTTTTAATTAAAAAAAATTAATGATAAAAAATGGTATTGCAAACGTCAAACTTTTTAATGAATGAGTCAATGACGACATGATTCAGTGTCTCAAATACCGAGAATAGGTCTACGGAACATGCGTCGATATAGAATCAAGATAAAACTTTACGTGCATTTAGTTTTTTACCCAAATACAAAAATAACCTAACCTATATTGATCCACTTGGAAGGGTGGTTATTTTTTTTATAAACAAAATATCTTAATTCTATCTAAAATCGTTATAAAGTTCTCACAGCAAAAGAACTGAAAACTGACCCAATATAGGCAACCCTCCCCTATATTGTTTGTTAACTTTATTACAGTTTATATTAACAAATGGCTTAATTTTTCTACCATAAAGAATCTAATCGTTATTTATTTAAAAAAAGAAAACCTACTTACTTTGAAAATGCCCAAAAAAATATAAAATATTAATATTGCAATCATTTTCTACTTAACATAAAAGTATGTCAGACCTAGCTTTTTGACATCGGTTGCAGTTAGGTAACTAGAAAAACATTTCTTTTTGCAGGTATTAAAAAGCTCATAGTAAGTCAAAAATATATTACTTAGAATGTATTGCAATATTCATAAGATAATCTTCGTTCATAAGTTTTGGAGCTTTTTTAAAGAGTTTTTATTTGATTCATAATTTTTAAATCTTATTTTTGGGGTGTTTTTATTACTGATTTATTAAAATTTATAGTCCTAGTCAACTGTACCTCCACCTCTATAACATTTGTTTTACAAATATAGTACACAAGTTGGGTTCCCTGACCTTAGGAACCCCAGGTGTTCTGGGTATTTTTTTAAATAGGAGGTTTGCTTCTACTTAAAAAAAAATATACTTAGGTCAAAGTGGACGTAAAGTGTTAGTAAATACCATTTTTACCTCGATTTTTACTATGTAGGAAAGAAAACTCGTTTCTTGAACAGATAAGTTTCTCATAATTTTCCATAAACTTAACTAAACTGCTTCCCAAACCTTGAATTAAAAAACTGCTGCACTATTATACCTAAAATTAACCTGCAATATTTCCAAGAATGCTTCTATATTATCTGGAACATTTTACAACTTCCAAAGCTCATAAATTTTAGAACGGTACGAGCCCCATTAAAATTGAGTTAAATATGTCACAACATTTATTTCGGCTCTGATTTATTTTAGTTTTTATGTATAGTAATTGGGTGTCAACACATTTAAATAGATAAATATTTTTGTTAAGGAGTTCTTTACTAAATATTTGTTTCTAGTTTACTTATCAAAATGACTTATTATTGTATGCTTTGAAGTTGACGGTAAATTAGTAAAAAATGAAGATGTCCGAAAAGAAATACATAGATGATACTATAAACTATACTACTAAATAGACGAGGAATCACCTCTTGCCCAAGTCAGTGGGCTCATCTTAATACTATTTTTCACAAAAATAAAGATTTTTTGTGGTATTTGTACATTGATAATTTAGGCAAGGGTATCCTTTAATGAGTAGTGTTTTTGTTATAAGTATGTCTTATTATATGATTTTTTTAATAAACATTTGAAATTCTGAAATTGTAGATTTTTTGTAATATTCAATAACGTCCAAATCAAAATTTAGCAAAAAAAACACTCATCATTAGAGCTTTAGAATATCTTGAAAAACGGCTAGAATATTGTGTCTAAACTTGAAAATATTCCTTTTGTTCTAACAAGATTTATAGCTGAAACGTACGAATTTACTTCACAGGTGTAAAACAGAAATATTGCAATTTAAAAGTTTTATAATAAATTGTAGTTGCTACGACACCAAAAAAGTTTTTATTCTCGAGAATAGGTAGAGAGAAACAATCACAAAAATACGAGCTTTCTGATTAGGATCTCGGAAATAATAAAAGATATAAGCGGTCAACGTATGGCAAGGATTCAGATTTATGTACCTACCTCATAATGTTACTACCATACAATACGTTTTATCTACTTTAGTTTTGATTATTTTTGATAAAAGCTGAAATTTTGAACAATCATTAACTCTAATATTTTAAATACGGACCTCCGTTTAAAGTTTTAAAATCTATTAATATACCCTTCCCAGTTTTTAGACATTTCATAAAAGATTTTACATCATTACAAAAGTAATAATTAAGTTCAAATAAATAAATCGCGACGGCGGCGGTATAGTTGCTCATCTTTGAAGAAAAGATAAACTCCAATAATTCTATTTTTCAAAACCTCTAAAATATTTTAGGGTGTTTAAAAGTTTCTAAACTTGTCTAAAAACACAGAATATTTCTAACGGTTTAATAAAACTATTTTAACGGAAAATATGAATAACTTAGCAGCAAGCAGCCACAAATAATAAAGATGGTCAAATTAAAATTTTTATTTGAGAACTCTTATTAAGTGTATTTTGTATGTAAATTATGCTATCATAAAACTTTTTATTAACTGCACCATCAGCATCGATAGAATACCAGAAAGACAATGTTAAATTTCAATAGCAGTAAACGCTTAATCGAGGGGTAAACCGCAGAAAAAAATGTGTACACTAATTCCCAGTGTTCTACTAATTCCTCTAGTTCCTCACTGATTCCCCTTAAATATAATAATTCCTTATTAACTTTAAAAAATATCTAGTAATTACCCTAATTCCTTACTAATTCCCCTAATTTAACTAATTCCCAAGCTAATTCCCTACTAATTCACCAAATATGTTACGTAAACTAGGCCACAAAATGGTGTAAAATAAATAAATGATATCTAGATATTTGCAGTGGGTATTAAAATAAAAAAGCTGGGAACAATGAATTATTACATCAAAAAAATTATGAACGTAGAAGTACCGGTTATTTATATTATAAAACTAAAGATACGGTTTCTAGTAGTACCTAATACCATTATTGAACAAAAATAAAAAATTATTGGTTTTCAAACGCTTTATATCTGTTCTTGATATTAAGTTGGTATGCCCGTTTTAATTGAAATGGACCGCCACCAATGAAATTATTAGGGCCGTAAAAAATAAAATCTGGATGGACAGTATCAATGTCTTCTGTTCGGGGACAAATAAATGTGCTCTGCTTTCAGAAACTTCATTCTATAATCTGCGTTTCCTTTATCTTCAATTAACCGACCAATATACCACGACTGGTCATAAAAAACCGCGTAATAGTGTTCTAAGTGCAGCTCGCGCACGGCAGTTTCCGATAAATTTTCTGATTTAGACGGCAACATCTCATTTGAAAACTCCTCCAAATCATCGGAGCCATCCGAGGAGTCACACTATTCTCCAGTTCACCGCCACTCGGTTCACTAATATCACTCATCTTAAAAAAAAAACAATAAACCCCACAAAGTCAATCATAACATAATCAACAATCCCACGAAACACAAAAAACTTCCCTCGCTAAAAACAACTCTTATGTGCGAGCCTATGTGTATGTAGGATTAAACAAAATATGAATAGTCAGAAGACTGACAAGAATTCAGCATCCCCTGACTTCTAGTATGCTGAATTCTTGTCGGTCTTCTGACTATTCATATTTTACATCTCATGTGCACCACTGAAAGTTCCATTACGGCTCAATACCACTAATTATTTTCTCTATTGCTAACAACATCAGGATTGTACTATATACTTTGTTTTCCTGATGATGGGTGTTTTTACACTCGAAACATAACAAAAATAATTCTTGGTTCACGTAGTTAATTTATTCTTATAAACTTGTGGAGAAAGACTTTGTGCTTTTCTTTTTTTTTATACAAATAATTTATTTTTTAATATTTCGCCTAAATAAGTCGTTAGAAACATCCATAGCTTAATATTTTTAATTTCACCCCCACCCTAACCATTTTACTTTCTATTATTTCAGTTATTATTGATCAGGTTGTTAAAAATAATACAAACTTGCCAAAAATGATATGCGACATCAAATATTCCAACCCGTGTCAACCTTGTATCAACCCTTGCAACCAAAAACGTTAAAAAAAATAATCTTGGAGAGTAATTTTTTATCGATTAGTACCGAGTCGATTACAGTAATTGTTCTTGCGAGGGAAGTAAAAATAGTAGTTGTGCCGATTTTCTCTAACGTTGTGAATTTTCAAAAACCGATACATTTCGTTTTTTTAATTTCGTATTACCATTTCCAGTATGCAAACATTAAAATTTCTTCTATTTTTGAGATTATAAAATTTATTTATTATTCGTAACACCATAACAAAATATTTACTTACTTTGAATAAATATACACATGGACACTACAGGCACTTTTGATATACCTACTACTGAGAGTGAGTAGTGAGTATTATTTGTTCTTGATATATTTATGCAATCAGCAAAATAACTACACCATGCGTTTGTCCAAGCAAAATCAAAGACGCCGCACGTGTTACGCAACGTTGCGCGATCTACTAATTCACTTCAAATTCCCCACTAACCCCCTACTAATTCCACTATTTTCTTACTAATTCCCCAAATTTCTCGAGTAATTTCCACTAATTTCTCTAATTTCCCGCTAATTCCTCCAATTTCTCACTAATTCCTTTAATTCCTTACTAATTCCTAAATATTGTACACCAAAATTCCCCTGCGAAATACCCCTCGCGCTTAATAAAATTGCTTTAAATTAGGTAGGTCCCTTTTAAATACTGTTTATAAACATAATATGGAAGTTTCAGTATTTTTACTGCGTTTTCAAACAATCTTGAGCGTATCCAAATATTCGCATCCCCAGGTTTTTTTACTTACTTTATAAATATTACCCTGTAGAATAAAAACTACAAGATCTGTTTGCAGCATTTTTCGTTCTCAAAAAAGTAACAACGTGAAATCAGCATCCCTCCTTCTGCACTAATAAGCAAGAAACTATAATACTAAACACCTTGTATCGAGTGTAAAAAAAGAAAGACTTCATCTGGAAAACCGAAAAAAACAATTGTTATTAAAGGTACCAAGATAAATGCTGGAATATTTAACCTCTATAAACCTAGCAGAACAAGGTGCTCAAAATTGAAAATTTTTGTATGGAAAATTAGGTGCTAGTTAGATGCCAACTTTAAAATTTAGGTGCTCCTATGGTTTTTGAGAAAATTATACTTTTGTGTTGTTCTGCTAGATTAACGTTAAGCTAGCAGAACATTACTGTCAAGTAAGCTAATCAAGAACAAAATGTAGTACCAAAATTAGGTGCTTATTGAATATCTAAAAAAAAAATTAATTAGTTAAGGTTTTTAAAAAATACCGCCATGTTCTGCTAATTTTAAGAGGAACAAATTCCGTCTAAAAGGTATGTCGGAAACCGGTTTGTTCGTTGTTACCAGAGCATTTTTTTTAATTCAATTTTTTCAATTAATATTATTTTATAAAATTTAAATACAAAAAAAAATGCTCTGGGTAACAACGAACAAACCGGTTGCCGATATACCTTTTAGACGGAATTTGTTCCTCTTAAAATTAGCAGAACATGGCGGTATTTTTTAAAAACCTTAACTAATTAAATTTTTTTTTAGATATTTAATAAGCACCTAAAAAGCACCTAATTTTGGTACTACATTTTGTTCTTGATTAGCTTATTTGACAGTAATGTTCTGCTAGCTTAACGTTAATCTAGCAGAACAACACAAAAATATAATTTTCTCAAAAACCATAGGAGCACCTAAATTTTAAAGTTGGCACCTAATTAGCACCTAACTAGCACCAATTTTCCATACAAACATTTTCAATTCTGAGCACCTTGAATATTTGCTCTATATATTTGATTTTTCTGGCTTTGGGAATGTTTTTTTGATAAAGAATTATAATAATTTTAAAGCACCTAAATAGCACCTAATTTTGGATAAATAAGTTCTTATTTGGTAATCCTTATAATAAAACTGTTCTGGTAGCTCAACGTCAACCTAGCAGAACATGGCGGTATTTTTTAACAACCTTAACTATTCAAATTTTTTTTAGATATTCAATAAGCACCTAAAAAGCACCTAATTAGCACCTAATTTTCCATACACAAATTTTCAATTTTGAGCACCTTGTTCTGCTAGGTTTATAGAGGTGAATATTTACGTAGTTCAGAAATCATGCACACCAAATAAAATTAAGTTAAAATATATAGAAAATGGAATACCGTTTGTAGCTTACTTTGTCTATAATTATATTTGAATAAAAATAGGATAGGGGACAAAAATCGCTGAAGAAGAAACCGGCCTCAATTATTTGTCAATCAAAAATGTTTTAAGTACAAATCTGGCGTATTTTTCCTGTGTATCATTCTCACATAATATTGTAATATGTCTATCGTGTCTTATTCTCTATACATAAACTGCTTTGCAACGTTGTTTAAAGCAAAATATGCAATATTAGAGTCTCGATGGTCATTTATCATTTTGATCATATTCGTGTTTTATGGTCCGTACCATAGGCCTGAAGCTGTTCTGAATTGAAATGTAATGATCTTTGAAAATTGTAAACAATGAGTGAGATATTTTATGCCCTAGGTAATATCTTATCGTTTAATAATTTATAATTTATATTATATGGGTCATATCAGATTTATGTAAATAGAGCTGTCTACTTATCTGTATCGAAATATATACCTACCTACAGTAAAAATAAATATATTTTTTTCGAGCGACCGAAGCGACATCGACACCAAGTGTGTAACCAAATCATCCTAGTAAATAGTTTTCAGTACCGCAATTGAAATACTACACTTATCCTGACTATTCTATCAAAAAGTATCTATGTATCAAGGCCATTTGAGATTTAAGGAGGAGTACGTGAAACAGAATACAGGCTTACTTAGAAAAAATACAAGTGAATATTTGATGTCTAACAGGACGTCTATTCTCCAATTTAAGAGAAGTGAACGCTCTCTCGCGAGAAGGGACGATTCACATCATATGCTCACATCGTCATGGAAACGAATAGTCATTTTAAGAATACAGTTTAATTATTCTTAAGAAAAAAACTAATCACTTCTCTCGAAATGATCATTCGCCTATTTCGAGAATAGGCGTCCTGGGAACAGACGGTCTTCTAGAAAATCGTTGACAAAGAATTCCATTATTTTTAAAATAAGTGAAATTTTCGATATGGGTCTGTAATTAGAAACACAATTTATTTTACCAGTATTTTTAAAAATGAGATTGAGAAAGGAGGTTTTCCAATAATCAGGAAAAATGCCACTAGCCATTTTTTGAAAATTAACCAAAGAGGTCTAGAAAGGGAAAAAGAACGACCCTAAAAAAATTTGGGTGTTATTTTATCAGCCCCATCGCTCTTATTTTTTTCGATATTATCAAGATTGGCTTAAATTTTTGAAATACTAAAATTAGATGAGTTTATATTTAGATCTGCGATTGCACGAACCTTTGTTAAATTACTTGATTGATTATTATCACTAACATTCACAGAGGCAAAATGCTCTGCAGACGCAGTAACAATACCCTGCTTATTTGGTTTTATCTTTAAAAGTAATAACTTGAGGTACGTCACCTGGCTCCTTCCTGCCTTTAACATATTTCCAAAAATATTTTGCATCATTATGTATACTGTCCTCTATACCTCTCATCTACGTTTCATAACATTTTTAGCAAGTTCTTTACATTTAGATCTTAATCTAGAAAACTCTAAATATTTTTCAAATAAATAATTATTTGATTTGTGTTGTTTATAATACGATCTTTACTTTGCTGAAAACCATTTAGGAAATTTAAAATTTCTCTTAACTACAATTTTAGGATCATACAAGTCAAAACACTCAGTTAAAATATTAAAAAATATTTCCACAGCCAAATACACATCGCATTCCCAATTAATAGTAATCAAAAAATTATTTAAAAGAGAATCACAGTTATCAAAATTAAATCTCACAAACTATAGTAACAACTCTATCACAGGTATGGTGTTCAAAAGCCAAAGCTGGACGATGACTATCACATGGCAACAAAATATCATAGGCACATTCGACAGACACATCAGGACCATTACTAAAGATCAAATCCTAGAATACTTACCATTATTAATTTGGCTCAAATTACAATAAGCTATGGAGTCCGTAGTATTTACCGGCTGCACTGATTTTATATCCTTTATTACTAGAGTCCACGTTATCCAGAAGAATCAGATGTGGTAGGTTATGGTCCCCCATAATATATAGATGGTTCAATCCTCCTCCAGTGCTGCAAGATGTTCCACTAATTCAGTGTAATTCATACTCATATTCGAACAGAATCTTCTCACAACCAGTTGTAACTATTGTCCAAATCTCTTTATAATTTGGAGACAACTCATCGATAGGTAGTTCGGTTTTATAAATAGTTTAGTTGTCCCAACTCAGCATCATAGAAATCTTGGTTTAGCCATGTTTCTGTGAGGGCTATTACATCATAATTGTCTGACAATAAATTTAATGATAGGTCTTTTACTTTAGTTCTAAGACCTCTAACATTCTGGTAGTGTACATTGATTTTACCTTGAGTATGTTGGGATGTATGATCGCCTTGTCCTTTTTTTTGGTTTATGGTTAATAATTTAGCCATTGTTGACATTGTTGACATTTTGAGTATTAATATATTGTTGAAGAACAGAAAGTAAGTTGTTACTATCCCCATATATGGAGTTGCACTCAGAGCGATAATCTAATCCAGGAACATCTTCAATTATACCTTGTTGAGCTCACCCCCAAAATCTCTTAGTTTTGTATTAGTGTCTGATTGTTTAGTAAACTTGGCTTTTAAGGACTTCATATTACCCTCCAATAAGGCAATTTTGTTATATACATAGAGTCAACAATAATTATTGATGTAATCACACAAAATAGTCAATGTATGAAAAATTAAAAAAAAATTACAAGAAAAAGAAAGTAAACTTATACTAGACTGTAAGTAAACTTTTTTGTTTTTTACAAAAGGTTCGTAATTTCACAAAAGCATATTATTTGAAGTTCGGTAGACAACAAATATTAATAAATAATATAACAACGTACCAAACTGATCTTTTACAATAAAATTTACAAAATATTTGTAATTATACAAATTTAAAATGGGTTAACCATTCATCAATAAAATTAGTGTAACATTTGCAATGTGTTCTACTTACTGAATTTTCTAAGAAAGGGAGCTAAAACAATAAATTACGCATTCTAAAAGCTCACTTCCTTATTACACAACAATCTGTCAATTTTGACAGGCGAAGCGCGGCCTGTGATACATGAATATTTCAATATTTGATATTAAAATTTAAATTGAGACCGAGTTTATTGAAATTTTACAACGAATTTATGTAGATAGATATTGGATATTGTTTTTTAAATTAGGCTGATGTATATTATAATTTATCGCAACAGGGCGCTTGCATTATGTAAAGAAATCTCTAGATATACGGAGTGTTATAAAAAAAAGTAATTTTGTTAGAATATCAGATAAATTGTTACCTACCTAAGCATGCTTTTTTAATAGTTTCATATATTAATACACTTGTTTTCTCCGCAGGAAAAAGTTGACAGCACATAAAACTTTGGGTCAGGTGTCTATAATCATATTCTTAACATATTTTCCTTAGGGGAAAGAGGGCGAATTCCGCGCACCTAAACAAAATATATTTTTTGGCGTTTATTGTTAAAAGTTATGAACTAGGTACCTACACAAATCAAATAATTACCGAACAGAATATGCCGTTTAAAAAAAATACCCAGATGTGCTGAAAATACTAATAAGAAAATAAATTTGGTAAAAGTCGAATAGGTGGCATTGCGCGAATCTGGACAAAAATAACGAAACATGAAATAAAATTTATTTCTTTAGCTTGTGTATTAGCCATGCTTAAAACCGGGTATACAGTTTGGGTTTCCTATATATATTTATAGGTACACGGGACGAACATTAGAAAACAATTATTTCATTTGATAATTTCAATTCAGTATTCTGGCTTAGGTTAATTATATTGTGCACATATCTTAATACTTTAGGCAGTTTCCACAAATCCATAATAATATACACATATGGTACGTAGTGTTGCTGATGCAGCAAAGTATAATAGCTGAGTTGTTGTTAATGATTCTCAAATATATTTTTTTATTTTACCAGATTTTAAAGCTTCTTGAGCCTTAACTTTTAAATTATTGGGAAAATTTTACCTCTGTTGAGTAAGAGAATTAAAGTAAGTTTTTGAAGCAGTATTACTATGATCCGCTCTAATTTCCTAAATGGTTAGAAACTGTTTGCCCGTACTTACGTTTAAAAAAATACTTGTAGGACAGTCTTGCTTATACGTTGTGTATTTTCTATTATTTTTTTCATCTTTTGTCTTAAGGGGTCTGCCTCATTCATTAATATTTTGGACATTGTTTAAGTTTGCCGGAAAAGAAAACCGATTTCCATCAGATGAGGTGGGAAGCATTTAACGCATATCTAAATAATGCCACCTAGATTCCAAAACTTTTAATCAATTTATATAAATCAGAAGGTTTTTCCCGAGGTTTTTCCTTTCATTTCGTCAGATCGCGGGCATATCATGGCTCAACAGTGAGGTTACGATTCGACGAACGAAAGTTCTACTTGAACCGGTATACGGGGACACCGTCAAGAGGATGCAGCGCTCAGCTCCATCTAGTATTGATGTCGGACCCTTTTAAAGCCTACCAGTACCTCTTACAGTCTTATAAAAATAAGTAAAATGTAAATAAACAAAATAATAATAGAAAACAATGCCAAAGGTAGGGTATCGGCTGTTTTTAAAATAAGTGCAAAAAATGTCAATGGGTTATTTTAAAACTAATTTTTCACATAAAAATTATATCCATTATATTCAATAATGTTTACTTTCAAAATACATGGTTTGTGCGGGTTTGTTCAGGTTGGTTCCGGTTTGTTCGTTAATTAAGTCAAATTTGGTTAAAGTAATAATTTTCCATAAAACAGGTGTACGATTATGTAAAATAATTTACAGGATGATATTTTTTCCCGCGTCAGGTTATCTGTCAAACCAATTTTTTGGGGCGCCTCTGTTGATATGAACATTTATTATCCTTAAAAATTGCGTCGAACTTTTATTTGGAGGCCAGAAATAATTTTTTTTTAAATGTAGTTATTTAACACTCCATTTATTTTAAAATATGTAATGTTCATTTAAAAGTCGCTGGTAAAAAGCGTCGCCAACACAATTTTTTATAGAAATTAATCCAAATTAGGAAAATACATATTATTTACAACCATGTATGTAATAATGACATTTCACCTATCTTTGAAAGGTGGAAAGTTGACGTTTCTTGACTTTTACTTTCCACCCGGGTGGAAAGTGAGCACTTTCCACCCGGGTGGAAAGTAAAATTGTTATTTTTTGTAATTTTATTAAAAATCGATATCTCAAAATAGTAAATTTTTTTTTTTTTAAATTTTAATAAAAATCGATATCTCAAAATAATATACAAACACACCAACACACAACTCATTACACAAATTCAACAACAATAATTTTATTTTTTATTTCTTTAAATGAATTATACCTAAATGACATTTATAAAAAACAAAAAATTAACATGGTTTATGTTTTACTTATTTACATTAAATATTACATTGGCATTATTGTAGGCAGTCACAGATATGTTTAAACCTTGCTGAAATTCTTCTTTTGAAAGGTTTATTTCATGATTATTTGAAGTTAAAGTAGTGTTAGTAAAACTTGAACTTGGCTTTGAAATCAATTTTGCCGTATTAACCTGAGTAGAAACCGAACTGTCTATGTATCCCTCAGCTACTGTGCTAGATTTCCAGCCTCCTAACCGCTTTATTTGCATAAGATCGCCACCGTTATTTGCGAGCAAAGTAGCCGCTGTTCTTCTGAAACAGTGACCAGTAAAACCTTCAGTATTCAGCTTCAGAAAAGCTGCAATTTTTTTTGGAAACTGACTTAAAGTGTTGTGCCCAATACATTGTTTACTAATTTTTCCATATCTTATTTGCATAAAAAGCTTTCCATCCTGTATATTTTTCCGTAAAGTTATGTACTCCTTAAGTGGTGCAATCCATTTATTATCAGTTATCATAAATGATCGTGGCTGGTACGTTTTGCTATTTTGTATTTCAATCGCGACCTTTTCTTCTAAAAAGTGAACGTCTGTTGTTTTCATTTTGTATAATTCATCTGATCGGCAGGCGCCTGAGACACCAATAACCAATGCGACCTACAAATGTATAAAATAATAAGTTAATATAGAAATAGTCAACCTTTTAGCCTAAAATACCTTTTGAACAAGAAATTCCATAGGTGCTTGTTCCAAAAATGTTTCAATATTATCCATAGACAGTGTGGTCGATTTTTTCGGCTTGTATCCTTTGTTTTGCTTTTTTAAAAATGCTAATAGCTTTGCGTGTTTAGATATGTCTACTTTTTCCCTAATTGATAGAGTGGTCCTCAACATTGAATATATTGACCAAAGCGTTGATATTTTCTTTGTCTTGGCATTTTCACTAAAATAAGCTAGTAGCGCCGATTCAGAACCAGGATTTTGAACTTTGTTTCCAATACACCATTCTTTAAAACAGTTATATGCCTTGTCATATCTCGGGCGGCTTTTAGTTGGCAGAAGATCTTCTTCTACTATTTTTGCTGCTTCTCGAATTTCTGGGGGAGTAGCAGCCAAATCAAATTCCTCATCTGAGAGCATTTTTTTGGTGTTTTGTAAAAACTTTGACACTAACGTTTTAAAAAAATAATATATTGTTTAGTGACATGGAAACCATATTCCAAAAATGATATTTGCCATCTTGATGTGTATTATTACCTACGTTATTTTATCACCTGCGGTTATTTGAAATTCTAAATGTCTGTCTACTTTTGCAATGGAAAAGTCAAAATGACATTTACCTTTTAATAATTATTTGAACTCAAAATAATAAGAAGTGGATGTTGGATGTGGTTGTAAATAAAATAGTATACAAACCTCGGTGAAAAGTTTCATTACTGTCTCTGAGATATAGTTTACCTCGACGCTTCGCGTCTCGGTAAACTATCTAATCTCTCGACAGTAATGAAACACTTTCCACCTCGGTACGTAATATACTATTACGTAGGCGTCAAGAAAGAAAGTTCTCTGCCCTATACCAAATTTTACAAATAAGGTATCAGAAAGAAGGATGCTTATTACAGAGTACATATATCGACCTTATACCGTGCTTATTAGACCAGACACACCCGCGAATAATTGTTTTTGATTATATTGATATATAAAGAAAGACAAAGAAATAATCATTTTTCGCGTGTTATATTCTTTCACACTATTTTGGGTTCCTATTTTATTTAATATTGTTATACTTTTCATTAGATACTTTTCCCTACGGCGTATTACCCTAAATTCATTGCGGTAAAATGAGATCTTTACTTATGGGAATACACCTTCAGCCATTGTTAACTGGAATATTAAACTGAAACTGCTAAAGTTCTCCGTTATCTATCAAAATGGCGGTAAATAAATTAGAAGGGCTCCGAGACCAAGATTTATGTTGCGTCTATTTTATTACTATTCTCGTAAATAAGTCCATAATTTAGTTTTACAGTTTCTACGCGAGAAAATTGGGCTTGTTGTAGTTTTAGTATTTAGTTAGTCCGCCTTTCAGACCCAGTATAGATACAAAATTCCGTTCGGAAAATCCTTCCTATAAAAGATTTACCTAAAATAACTGAGAAAAAAGAATAATTCAATGATCGCTCTAATGAGCAAGTAGGTATGTTATTTCACTTAAAAGGCGATTAGTTAAATTTTTCTACATGAATCAGATTTATGCCTTATGTACTGTTATTATAAATATTTTTAACAATTGGATATGTACACAAAGTATGTTGCATAATATTAAACAATACATAATAAGAAAAATTTATTAAAAATTCCCGAAAATAAATTTAAAAAGTTGTACCAATGCCGGCGCTGGTAACCGATATAAGAGCCGGCGCCGCCGACATAAAGCTGCCAGCACCTGCAACGAAGTCACTTTCAATAATTATTTCATAAAGAAAGTACGATTGTACACTACCCCAATATTAAACAGGCAACCAAGGAAAAAAATATATATTTAATTTATATTCGCAATTGTTTTTAGGTATATTTTTAGCGCAGTCTTGAAATAAAGATGAATTTTGTCACAGATTTTTTCTTCTGTAATAATTAATCTCAAACAGTTAAGAAATCTTGTTTCCCCAGGTTGCAATGGCGTGCAGTGATATTGGAAACAGGGTAGGCATAAAGATTTGTCGGGAAAAAAGGAAAACCGCTGGAGGCAATGCGCCGCAGGCGAAATTTTTTTGATGCCACGCCCAAATTTCGTTAAAAATTCGGTCAACCTCGGGTCAACTATTATTAAATCTCTGAAATTACACTGTTAGAAATCCTGGACGTGAGAATCAAAAAAATTTAAAATCAATTAAAATAAATCAATTTTAACTTAAAATGCAGTGGCGCAACCATGGGGGGGCCAAGGGGGCCTTGCCCCCCCCAAAAAACCCCAATGAAATTGACTTCAACTGAGGGTATAGTTCCACTAAAAAAAAATTTAATATCCCAATAAACAAGTAGAAAATTTGCAAAGCTTTCTCAGCCTTCATTCTTTTTATGCAAATTATTCATTTTTTGAAAATTTTCTTAATGAAAGCATTCTAATATGCGAATTTAAATTATGGAACGACAAGTTTGCAGATAGCAAAGAAATACCCTCCGATATGTTTAAGCTATATATTCAATGTAATGGTATGATATTTCCCAATATAAAAAAACTTTTGCAAACTTTTGTTACCCTTCCCGTCACCACCAGTAGGTACCTCTGAAAGGTCATTTTCCACATTAAAGTAGGTACTTAAAATCTTACTTAAGAAATTCCACCGGGCAAGTAAGACTTAATGGTTTGGCAAATTTATTTATTCATAAGAACGTTCCTGTTTCTTGTGAAGAAATTTTAAATAAACTTTCTAAGGGTCGAAGAAAATTAGATTTACATATTTAACAAAAATGCAAAGGTGTTATAAAAAAGTTTTGGTTTCTATTATTTATAAAATATTGTTCATTGTTGTGCTTTGTACTAATTTATATTTTTAAATAAATATATTTGTGTTATGGATATGTCGTCATTACTAGGTAATACCTATATTTTATTTGGTAAAAAGAGTGGTATGTTTTGTCCGGAATAACTATTAAAGTGGATATTTTTAAAAGTCAATTTTTTTAGATATTTACCTCGATTGAACTAGGCTATTGCGATCTTTCAAAAGTACCTGTTAAAAAAGCTCCAAAGTTCTAGAAAAATGCGTAACTCTTAAAATTATTAAAAAATTTGCTTCCGGCACTGGTTGGCGGGCCCCCCTAACATACAATCCTGGGTGCGCCGCTGTTAAAATGTATAGGTATTTTAACTCTTTTGTGTTTAGTAAAAATCAGATTTTAAGAACTAACTTTTTTGGAAGTCGTTTTAACATAACAGCTAACTAAAATTAACATGCAATACTTTTACGGTTCAAATGAATCAAATACTAGTCCTTTTGATTAAGTTTATAATCATTATCTATATCTTTTTAGTTAACATTTTACACTAAAAGAGATTTAATACAACATATTATTCTCAGTTGTTTCAACATAATAAAAATAAATAGTAATATTTATTTTAATAACAATCCAGTATGTCAAATCAACATTTTAGTAATAATCGAATATACTGCTAAGAACTGTTTAGTAGTAAAAGCTACATTTAAAAGGAGTAAATCTAAATATTTATCTAGTCAATCAAAGAAAACCCTCTGCTCACTGGTCAAGGAAGGGAAGTCTATTTTCTTCGAGTCTTAGTCTTCGACACGTTCGGACGAGATAAAAGTGTTTGTATATACGTTAACCTGACATTGATTTTAACTGACGCTTATTATAAGTAAGTATTGCTCTATTTTTATTCTGATTGATTTTTTAATTTTTTCCTGAAATTTATGGAATGTTGCATAAACCGGCCATTAATATAGTTACAAATGTAAAAAAAAAACCTTTTGCTGACATCTGCTACTCTTATTTTCTTTTAGTCTTTCCAATGGACCTTATCAATAATACCTACCGTTAATCCACCCGCCCGGCCTTCCCTCATGGTAATAATGGAGTACAAGAATGTAAAGGAATGGGCCATAGGATATCATTCCTAAGAATGGTTTAGTACGAATACCGGCCGCAAGAGTAATGACGTCATGATTTTGGCTTGGATGGCAATATTAGGAACATGGCAATAATTGGCTTAGGTACCTTATTTTATACCTACTATTGTAAGTTTGTATTGTGAGAATATTTGCTTAAAACAGTATTAGTTTTTAAGTAAGTTTTTAAAGGATAGATAGGATAACTAATTAACTACCTATATATCCCATAGTTAATAGCGTTCTAAGAGTTTGTTAAAAAATTATGCTACTTTTTAAGATAAGTTAATATTTGTTTAAAGCACTATATTTTTTAAATCTAAGTTTTCTAACATTATATTATGTCTAATTTATATTTAGTATACTTATTAAACTGTTATAAACATTTTAATGGTCTTTTTATATAAACTGATGAATGGACTTTTACAGCAGAAATGTTTAAAAGGAAAAGCTTGGTTTAGTTGAGTTAATAAGGGTAAAGCAATTTTTTAAGAACTAAACTAACTATAAAAATTAAGTTTATTTAGACAAAAAGACTATTTGATTTAATAAATACAACTTTTCCAAACAATAATTAGGCTATATACTGTTTTGGTTTATTTAAGGTGATTTAGTAGTATTTGTCTTTACTTACGCCTTAAAATCGAAATAAATCACGTATGAAAGTTATACTTATTCAGGGCGAGCTGTTAATTTGATTATAAGAAACAGTAAAATATACTGATACGATAAATTAAAGTTAACAGCAGATTTGTTTCAATGTAACATTTCGCAATTAGTTAATGTAATTTTTTTTCAGTTGCTTTAGAAATACGATTTATAAAATAAGTTAATATTAATATAAAAAATGTGTTAAATTAACTAATTAAGTTGTAATATTTACTGCACAATAAAATCCGATTAATGTCAAAATAGTAACATATTTTATGAGTTACTGATTGACTGAAGCGGTTTTAGTTAAATTAACAAAAAAACGGGAGTGGACTTTCTGGGACATAAAAAAAAAGTTAAATTTAATTATTTTCTTTTAACAGTGTAAATAAGATTAAATTTCGTTGTTTGAATATTTTTTGAAAATAGTAAACACGGCCAACAGAACATTTTATTAACATGACTGCAACCTGTAAGCCACTTATGATTATCATAAAACTTATCGCTAAAATACCCGTTGCAATTTTTCTTTTGCTGCACAATTTTAAGGGAGGGAACAGGACGCCCCGTTAAAATTATGGCTTGTTTATTTTGGAAACTTCTGGACCGAAACAGAATTGTTTTTAGCCCTTGTACGCAATTTTCATTATCACTGCACTGACACTGCATTGTTGGGTAACAGGGTAACAAACACTAATTATCTGTAAAATATCTTTATAACGCAATAATTTCAAATCGCGCACGTGTCCGTATTGCGTCCCTGGGCCGCGCTGGCGATAGTAAACAGTTAATTTCCGCAAAATCCCGAACGGAACTGTAAGACTCTTTTAATAAAATTCCGTAAAAATATAAAAGCTGTATTACTGCTGCACGACGGCTTTACAAAAACTAAAACTACCTACTTCTATCCGTACCCTTGATACTTCTAAACCTCATAAAAATGGGTACCTATAGTATGTTTATATACACAAAACTAATTCTAAGCGTAACATGATACTTATATGGGCCTGAAGGCGCCAAACTTTACTTATCATTATCAATAATGTCTTTGAAAATAATAATATAAAGTCAGTTCTAAAGGACCGAAAACAATGCGACCTGTCGTTTCACACGTGACAAAATTTATTGCGCTACGACAATTGCCAATCGCTCCGTCTCGTTTTAACATAAGGCGCTACATCCCTGCCTTTAAATCCGTATTTAAAACCTGAAAATATAGGTGATGCCTTCAAACGAAGCTATAGCCTGCATAAAAAATTTTAAAACACCTTCGTCCTGCTCATATGGGCCACCTACAAAGGAAATATGCTGATTTCGGTCGGTTTTAAATGCGATTATTACGTTTGTTTGATGATTTATGTTTATGTTGGGACAATCCTTGATACTATTATAGAAATATAGCATAGACGATTAGTAGTTTCATCAAAATGTAGATAAGGAAACGCATAATATTATGATTTTCTGTAAAAATTAAATTGGGAAATGTTATAATTTTTTTTTGTAAATTTATGATTTTACTAGGGTAGGCAATGCCTTTTTGCCTACATTGACTGCACGCCACTGCCAGGTTGAATGTGAAAAGTCATATTTTATATTATTGTGGGCGAATCAATATAGTCATTTAGTCGTTTACATAAAAATAATAAAATGATTATATTCGTCTATAGCTGTTCAAAGAGATATGATAGAAAAGCGATCATTTTCGAGCTGTGTATTCGTATTTTTATAAAAACCAATAGCGCCAAGAATATTTTTTCTATTATGGTGCGTAACGATGTTCTAACAGTATTAGCCTAACACACGATACATGATTTTTGGCGTGATTGCTACGGAGGCGACACGATTTTTCAAATAAAAAAAAATATTTATATAAAAAACATTGTCTAATTAATTCGAAATAACCTTTCTTTTAATCTAAGCTAAACACACAGTTCATCTTAAATTCTAATAGAGAAAAGGTATCTACATCTAATATTTAGCTCCCTATTTTGCATATTTATAAATTCTAGCAAACCCCTGGATATACCTTGCTGGTGAAACTTTATTAAAGTTTCCAACTTCCACTCCTTTAATCCCCGTCGGCTTTTGCCTTATTTAATTGTTTCAAAAATTTTCTCTATGTCGTCATTTTGCAATGAGCCTGTTAGTGTCTAATACCTCATTCGATTTAGCTCTTTGTCATAGGCGGAGGAGAAGGGGGAGGGGTAATGCTCCCGAGAAACTGGTTTTCGGTAGAAAGAAAGGGGGAGGGAGTATAGTACACTTTACTAATCATTATTAAAAAAATATATAGTTTGTATCTACCTCAGCTTGTGGTAATGAAAATGACTATCTACGAAAGGTTGGTGAGATATGAGACGGGAAAAACGTATCACTGGCAAAAATTTTACCACAAAATTTATAGAAACTGAACGAATTAATTGAAAAATTATACTTAACTTTTTTGATTCCAATTATTGTAAAACCTGCTGTATCTATGGTACGACCTACAGACTTTTCGAGATGAATGATAATAATGAAAAATTGAAATAACTTTTTAACATCATTGTCAGCTTCTCCATTAAATTTTTGTAAAATTTTATAATTTTATATGAAATATATTTTGTTTAAAATACATTTTCAACAATATATGTTTAAAATAATAGCAAAAACAAGATTTTGGGAATCTACTGGTTGGATATTCATTATGAGGGGGTATTTATCTCCTATATCTGCCATTGATTTTAATACCACAGTTATTTAATATTATTAGTAGTTTTAAACCAACACCACACCGCAATATCGGTAGGTATAACTCGAAGTTCCTTTATTGGGTTGAAAGACAAATGTTCATAATGGCAGTTGCAACAAGGCACTTAGGATTGTAAATTAAGAAAAAATAACAAAAGTATAAGACCATGTAGGTAAGGTTAAAAAATGGTTTCCTCACTTTAAGTTTTAAGCTTTTATCTCTTACAAGCCTTCAGGGCATAAAAACTTAGTGCTTTGGCGATATTTTTATTTTAAAATTTGGACATCAATTTCTATATTTAAGAATAAAAGGGCAAAAATCATGGAAATTTCAAAAAAAATTTGTGTACTCAACATAATTTTTCCAGGGAATGTGAAAAAAACTGCCCAAGGCATGTATCACAATGACAATTATCATCGTACATCAGCTACAGAACCAATTTATTTAGATGAAGTCAATTCTCGGTAACTAACGAAAATACATCTTTGTTTTATTCTTAGGGACAAAATTATAGATACAAAAGAGTTTTTTTTGTAATATTATTAAATTATCAATAAGAAACTGCAATTCTTCTATTTTGAATTTTGATAAACACTTGGCCTATTTTTCTTTAGGTTATATTACATAATATACAGGGACGGAGTTATGGGGGGGCTGGGGGGCGAAGCCCCCCCCCCAAAGTTACCTTAAACATCAAAAATTGGGAAAATTTGGTACACAAAAATGTGTGTAGCTTATTTACCTTCCATTAGTTGCCCGAACTAACATGGGATCGGGTTTGTGTGTTAAATTTCAAAATTATCGGACTAGTAGGAGGACGAAATCCTGACTGCGGCGCAGCCAATGACCTATACCAGATCATTGGGCGCAGCTATCGCCTATCGCTTTGCTTGCGTCGCACACTACACAATTCAAGTTAAGTTAAGACCGACTGTAATATACAGGGTGAGTCGGGAGGAATGGGCCAAACTCTAAGGGTGTAATCTATGCATCAAAATAATAAGAAAAAACTCAAATGTTGTTATCCAATATTCATTTGTTTTCAAATTACAGCGTTAATTAAAATAATAATGTGTAACCAAAATATGCAACATTAACATTGTTTTAAATAAATCATTGGCTTTTTTTTAGAGGTTTGGATTGGTCGCGGTGGTCCTATTAGTTGGCCTATTAGATCGCCAGACCTTACACCGTTGGAATATAATTTATGGGGTTGGTTAAAAAATTAGGTATACAAAGTAAAAGTAGATACTATGGGATGCATTAATTATTAGACGTATTAGAAATGCTGCGCTCAATACTAAAGAAAGGCACGAATCAATTAGAAGAGCGCACCTCGTTGTAAGGAACTACTATGAATATAAATAATAGATAGTATAACTTTTATATCTATACTTTTATTAATCCCTCCATGTCAACTTGGCATGTACCCGTAACAGGTCTTCCTTACCGGAATACCTAATACCTGTACATCCAATACCTGTACATCCCCCTTTCTTTATAATACTTTTAACTAAAATAATATAAACTATACTATCGTAAGCGCTTTAAATATCTACTATTTCGTCTATATACATGACCGTCCTGAGTTCTAACGTTATAGGATCTAGGGGCTACTTCTTCTTCAACTTGTGCATCTTCATGCCTATTTGTTATCCATACTTTTTGATTCTTTTCGAATTTCTCAATATGTTTTGACCTATGTCTCTTGTCAAAATAATATTTTTGTTCCTTCTTCTCTTTTTCTTTTCGTTCATAAATATTTTGCATATTTGGTACTTTCATTTTATAAAAGGATCTTGGAATTTCCATCTGCTCTCTTAAATTTCTTCCCATTAATAGCTGACAAGGGCTTGCTCCACAATTTAGTGGAGTATTACGATAAGCCAGTAGCCCTAAATAGAAATCTTCTGACCTCTTCAATATTTTTTTCGCTGTTTTTACGGCGCTTTCAGCTAATCCATTAGATGGTGCGTGGTACGGGCTGCTAGATCTCCACTCAAAATTGTACAATTTAGCGAACTCCTTAAAATGTAAACAATTATATTGTGGTCCATTGTCCGTGCGTAATATTTTTGGGATTCCGAATCTACAAAATATTTTTTAAAATTCTTCAACAATAGTTTCACTTCTTGTATTTTTCAGTTCGACGATTTCCAAAAATAAACTAAAGTAATCTTGGACAACCATGTACATCTTGTGTTTAAATTGGAACAGGTCTGACCCAACTATCCACCAAGGTAAACTAGGAACTTCTAAATTTAAAAGTGGTTCTGTGACAAGTGGTTTATCCTTAATACAAATTTCACAATTTTCTACCAGATCTCGAATTTGATTGGTTATTCCTGGCCACCAAACCATTTTCTTTGCTCTTAAAAGACATTTGGTAATTCCTAAATGACCGGTATGTATAAATTTTAAATATTTTCTTCTTAATTTTATAGGGATGATAGGTCGATTATTGTATGTAAGTATGTTTTCTGAAACTGAAATTTCATTTCTGTATTTATAATATGGTAGCACGTCATTCTCACAGGTATTTTTGTGTTCTGGCCATCCCTGGTATATAAATTCTTTTAATTTCTTCAATGATACATCTTCTTGTTGGGCTTGAAGTAACTCGGATTCTTGCTCCAACGTCACACTTGCAATGGTTTTAAAATGATCCTCCAAAATATATATATCATCTGTCCCAATCGGTAACGGAGCTCTGCTAAGGGCGTCTGGCCCGGTAAGTTCTTTGCCAGGTATATAGGTAACAAAATAATCGAAAATAAGTAATTTCATTCTAAAATTTTGCAGTCTCACCGTTAGATCATTAAGTGGTTTGTTTACTAAAATTTCAACCAGTGGCTTATGATCGGTTCTAACTTCAAATCGTTTTCCAAGTAAAAATTGTCTGAAACGATTAACTGTGTGGGTTATTCCTAGCGTCTCCTTTTCTATTTGACTATATCCTTGTTCTGCTCTGCTTAATGATTTTGAACAATAAGATACTGGTCTCCAAGTTCCATCTGGCTGTTTTTGTTCAATAATTCCACCTATCCCCACCATAGATGTATCTGCAGAAATTCTAGTACTGTATTTTACATTATAAGCTGCTAGTACTGGTGCTTCAGTTAAAAGCTTTTTTACATCAGCGAAGCATTTTTCTTGATCGGGTCCCCATATGAATTCGGTATCTTTTTGTAGCAAATTTCTTAAATGTAATGTTTTGTCAGCATAATGACTTAAAAATTTAGTTATATAAGTTGTTAATCCTAAAAATCTTCTAACTTCAGGCACTGATTTTGGTCTTGGGAACTTTAGTATTGATTCTATATATTCTTTATTCGGTTCAATACCTTTATCACTCACAATATATCCAAGATAATTAATTTTACTGGCACCAAAAGTACATTTTTCCATGTTTAAAGTTATTCCGTAATCTGAAAGTTTTTTTAATACTGTTAATAAATTTTTATCGTGTTCGTCTTTACTTTTCCCACTGATTAAAATATCATCTGCATGAACAATAACTGAATTAACTCCACATGTATCTATAATTTGATTTAGAGTTTTCTGAAAAACTTCTGGAAGTGAACAAATGCCAAACGGACACGTTTTATAGGCAAATCTGCCAAAAGGACTTATAAACGTCGTCAATAACTTTGACGATTCCGAAATTCTCAACTGATGAAAACCTTTTGAACAATCCAATTTTGAAAAAAAAATTCCATCTTCAATTTTTGCCAAAGTCTCCTCGACTGATGGTAATTGATAAAGTTCTCGTTTGACAAATTTATTAAGGTGTGTGTAATCAACACAAACTCGAACTCCATCACCCTTCTTTTTAGCAACTACAATGGGCGAACACCAGTCTGTAGGTTGATCAACTTTTTGGATAATTCCATCATTCACTAATTTATTTATTTCTTGCCGTACTTTTTCCATTAAAGGCATGGGCACTCGCCTAGGTACACTTACACTGAAGGGTTGAGCATTGTGATTTAATCTTATTTTGTATTTAAAATCTTTTATTCTTCCAATTCCTTTAAATAAATTAGGAAACAAACGAGTAATATAGTTTTCATAATTTTTTATTTGTGGGTTGCTAATCAAATTTACATTTTTAACTTCTTTGTTTATTATTAAATTTCCATCTTTCCATTTAATAATTTTTAACTTTTCAAGAGCAGGCCGGCCTAAAAGATTTTCCTTTGTTTCAGCGACAAACATCTTGATTTTATCCATGGTTTTATTATACTCGGCAGTTATTTTCATTTTTCCTTTTGTTTCAATTCTTGAATTTGTGCCAGCACCAACTAACATTACATTAGTGTTTTTAAGTTTTGGTTTCTCTTTTAAATTTTTGTAAGTATTGTAAGATAAAACTGTAGTATCCGCACCAGTATCTAGTTTAAAAATAACCATTTGTCCTTTTATATTCAGTTTTATAGTATATGGAGCATATTCTTCAGTTATACATCCAATAACTTTGATTTCATTACAATTTTTGGTATTTTTGCTTTTACTATCAACTTCTGTTAATGAACCCATCGAACTCGAACTTGTTGATGAATTCAGTGCATCTCTCACCTCGTTTATATTTCTTTTGGTCTTACAATATTTGGAAAAATGCCCTTTAATATTACACTTTGAACAAACACTCCTAAAAGCAGGACACCTTCCATACGAATGTTTTTTTGATGAACCACATCTAGAACATTCCTTAGAATAACATTTTTCGTACCCTTTAAATCTGTAGCTGTCACGTTCTTTTACACTGTCTATGTCTTTATGAATTGAAAGATGTCGCGTGAGTTCCAAATTTTGTTTTTTAACACATTCAGCTTGATTAATTTTTGTTATTGTTGTTTCTAGCGTTAAAGATGCATCTATCTGTAAAGCTTCGGAAAGATTTCTATCTAAAATTCCTACTACCAGTCGATCTCTGATCAATTCATTTTCTATTTCACCATATTTACAATTTTTAGCCATTAAAATTATTGTTTCAATGTACTCTTTGGAAGTTTCACCCTCTAGTTGATTCCTCAAATTAAATTTGGCACGTTCATATAAAATATTAACAGTCTTTTTAAAATACTCATTAAAATCGGCAATGAGACTATTATAAGTCAGGAAATCATCTTCTTTTTTTTTTAATCGATCAAAAATTTTTCCTACATCTTGTCCCATATATAACAAAATATTGTTGATTTGTGTTTTTTCTGAGCATTTTTTCAAATTTATAGCGGATCGGTACCTTTCATAATGCTGCAACCACTTCTCCCACTCGCTATCTTTAAATGAAAACTTATCTTGATGTGGTACATTTTTTATTTCCTTCTCCATTATTTCCCTATTATTTTGGGTTGACTGAGATTGGTTTTGATTGGCTTCACCTGCTAATTGCTGTTGAGCCAATAATTCTTGCAGACTTCTTACTTGTACTTTCAAATCTTCTATATCGTCCCTTGCATTTTTCTGTTCAGTATTATTTTCCACATGTTTGTTGGCTTCTCGACTCTTTCGTTTTTCTTTCATCATTTTGGATTAATTTTAATCTGACACCATGTAAGGAACTACTATGAATATAAATAATAGATAGTATAACTTTTATATCTATACTTTTATTAATCCCTCCATGTCAACTTGGCATGTACCCGTAACAGGTCTTCCTTACCGGAATACCTAATACCTGTACATCCAATACATGTACACTCGTAAACGAAGCAGGAAATGTTTGGAAGTCAATCGCGGAACATTTGAAAATTTATTAAACCAATGATTTATTTAAAACAATATTAATGTTGCATATTATTTTGGTTTAACAATATTATTATTTTATTTAACGCTAAAATTTGAAAACAAATAAATATTGGATAACAACATTTGAGTTTTTTCTTATTATTTTGATGCAATGATTACACCTTAGAGTTTGGCCCATTCCTCCCGACTCACCCTGTATAGATAGACACATTTGGCATTTTCAGTCATTTAAAGACTGTCGTGTATCGTACACAACCTAAGTCTTTGGAGTATCTTAAAAGCAGTATTTTAGGTGCTGTGCATGTTATTTCTCGTGATCATTCGCAAAACGTGCTTTCCCAATTTTCCCAGAGGATTTGACACTGTCATGCAGGTGGCTGAAGGACGACATTTTGAACATTTAATTAAATAACTTTAATTTTATATTATTGTTTATTTAAAAATTATTACCAATTTTGTTTAAATAAAATGTATACTATTCATTTGCCGTATTTCCGAAACAGTTGAATTTAGTCATATGAATGATTATCATACGAAAAATATTTTAAATTTATTGAAGATTTAGAATATCTGATAATATACATGGTGTTCCATTTAAAAAAAAAATAATGTCAACACTTGACAGTTGGTGACATTACTGACCTATGGTATAATAGTCAAATAGTAAAATTTTAGCCCTATAGATTGCCCAAAACCCGGATCCGATATCACTTTTAGTTCCCCTGTAATTAAGCCGTTCCGGAACATTTGCCCAACAAACCCTGTACCTATACTGTATATGTTTTTTATACAGTTTATTTGATAATTATGGGTAGGTCTGAAATAAATACTTTTTGAATTGTGTTATTTTTTTATATTTTATAAAGTTGGGAAATTTAGGAATTTCACCCCTCCCAAACCAGAGGCCTTCGCTACGTCCCTGATAATATATGATAACATAGTTAAATAGTGTGCTATTTTATATAACACAAAACAGACTTGAACTAGCCAGAACTGTAAATAATATCCATTTAAAATAAAATAAACTGCCCTAACGAGGCATTATCTGCGACCTAATTTCCGAGGGGTTAAACATTACAAGATGTCCAAATATTCAAAACATCCCTCTCGGACTAATTATGGCTCTGCAGACCAAAATAATGGGCTTTAGTCAGATAAAATGTACCCTTTATAGTTGTAGAGCTACCCCTTGCTTACTCTAGGCAACGAGCATTTAGAACGAGAAATTATTTTAATGGAAAACCTTTAATTTTTATTTACAATAAGGCAGGCAGAATTGGTCACCACTTAATTTAAATAGATTTGGTTTACACGCAAAACCTCGAAAAGGAAAATACCTGTAGGTACGTCCGTTTATTTTTTATCAGGTACCCATATTCACTGTAAGGAATTAAAAAAGGACCAAAAAAATTCTTCAACATGACAATGTTGTAGGTACCCACTATCGTATAATTTATTTATTTTATTTATTTATTTTACACCATTTCACAGTTACAATGAACCAATTAACAAATGGGTATATAGGCTGTTTAAAATAAAATAGGTAATAATATAACAATAATTCAAAAATGTGAGATAACAATTTAGACTTAAATTATTATATTGATACGGATTAATTATGCCTAAAAAGACACTAACACGCTAATTTAGATTTATACTGGATAAACCACAGCTAAAAATGTCAAATCTATTTTGGTGCAGATTGTATGTGTTGCACAATCGATAAATAGGGGAGTATTTACAGATATTGGTACGCGCGGTTGGTACATAAAAAGTGTGGGAATGACGTGTTCTAGGGACGAGGAATTGCAGGTTTTCTAATATATCACTGCATTGAACTCTATTATGCAAGATGTTGTGAAGAAATTTAAGTTGGGAAACTGTACGTCGATCTTCTAAGGAGCAAAACGAGTGCCTTTGCAATAGAGATTCTTCTAGAATACCGATTTCAGGATACTGACCATCAATTTTAAAACTTAGATATTTTAGAAAACGTCGTTGGACCCTTTCAATGCGATTAAGGTGCACTTGATAATATGGAGACCATACAACCGAGGCGTACTCCAATTTAGATCTTACAAATGCATAAAAAAGTATTTTTAGTGTATGACAATTTAAAAAATCACAATAATTTAGAAATGTTTAAACGAATATAAAACCAAGACTGTTTCTAGTAAGTAATTAAGGTTGTTTATTACTTAATAATAATAATAATAATAATAATAATATTATATACCTAAATATTAATAACTTCTTTTACGAGCGTGAACGAAGTTTAACTTTGCGCATGCATTTGCGTGCATAAAGTAAAACTACTCGAAAATCTTATAGGTAAAAAAGGTTTATATTTATCTGCAGACCATTTTAGACAACATGAGAATCCTTTGCTAACTATCCTGTATAACAAAGAATGATGAAGTGTGAAGCAACATGCAACATGCAATAGGTGCACTAGTAGTCGTAGAAAATTCCAATTGATCGAAATACAATGGCAGTCGCATGCGGAAAGATATCACTTTGTGCACTTGTTAGGAAAATAACTATTTTCGTTTTTAAGGTGCTTTTATTGTGAAGTAACAAAAAAAAATAATTTTTCGAAAATCTCTTAGTAGTAGTAGTAGTAGCGAGGGGTGTCTCACCGTGGCAGTAGGTGTAAAAATGTTAAGGCAGGACTGTAGAAGGACCTGGCAGGACTGTAGAAGGACCTGGCAGGACTGTGGCAGGACCGTGGCAGGACTCTGGCAGGATCGAAGCAGGACAGGCAGTACCTTTCAGATCCAATCAGATTTCTCCAATAACTTTAGGAGTAGGGATAAATAGCGGGAAGCAAAAAAATATTTTTGTTTGCTTTTGTTTATTAATTGAAAGTGAAATGGAAGTGCGTGTAATAGACGTCGCAGTTTGTAAAGTTTTCGGCGCGCGTCGCCGCATAATACTCCTGTTTGAGTTATGTTGTAAACACCGGTGAATCACAACAGTCAACTAGTCGAGTTTGCAGTCTCATTTATTATGTTCATGCAAGTTATTGATAAAATATATTGTTTATTTCAGAGTTTATTTCTTTGTTAATAAAGAATATATTATTTAGAAGTTTTGTATCCGTGGTAGGACAGTAACAGGACCGTGGCAGGACAAGCAGGACCCTGGTAGGACAAGCAGGACCGTGGCAGGACAAGGGCAAAAAGGCAAGGCCTGCCAAATTTGGCAGTAGGTGTACAAATTTTGACTAGTTAGACACCCCTCGAGTAGTCGTAACATGATTTATTTAGCAAAAAGCTACAATTAAATATTTTTTAGTACATTTTTTTAACACATTTTTATAGAATTTTTTTTTCGAGCCATTATAGAACACCTTGAAAAGGGCGAGTTGGCGCTTGGAATGTTTCTTGACCTATCTAAAGCCTATGATTGTCTAGACAGGGAAATACTTGTTAGCAAACTTGAAATGTATGGAATTAGGGGAAATGTAAAAAAATGGCTTGTCTCATATATTAACGATCGAAGACAAACCGTTACTATTACTAAGGGAAATAAAACTTGTAAGTCAGAAATATTAAATAATGATGTAGGCATAGCACAAGGTAGCATTTTGGGCCCCCTTCTTTTCATAATATTTGTCAACGACTTGGCTTTCATAACAGAAGATAAAAACCAGCATATTGTTAAATATGCAGATGATACTAATTTAATTATCGGAAATAAGTTCTTAGATGATCTTTTAATAAAAGCCAAACTCTTTTTTAACCTAGTATCAGATTGGTTTTCAAAAAATAGATTAATTTTAAACAAAGAAAAGACCAATATAATTTTATTTAAAACTTAACAGTCAACCGTTTAAGGACCACCAACTTTAAGCATTGTTAATGAAGAGTTAATTTTCTCAAAGGATGTAAAATTTCTAGGTATCAATATCAATGAATGCTTTGACTGGTCGATCCACTTGAACAATTTAATAAAAAGACTAAACTCCGTTTGTTATGGAATTAGGGTCGTTGGTAAGTATATGATTGAGGAAACAGTTAGGATAATGTATCATGCTAATTTTGAATCATTAATAAAGTATGGAGTTATATTTTGGGGAAGACACAACACGACACAAGACATTTTTGTGGCTCAAAAGCGGATAATGAGAATTATGGGTAAGTTGGACTATAAGCAAAGTTGTAGGGGCGTTTTTAAAAATAAGCGTATAATGACAGTTTACGGGATATATATTTATGAATGTTTAATGTTTTTCTTTAAGAATCAGGAACTTTTTAATTTTAAACAATCACATTCTTACCCCAAAAGAACAATGGATGTTAACTACCCAATACATCGACTGACACTTACAGAAAGATCTCCACATTATATGTGTTTAAAATTATTTAATGCCTTACCAAATAGAATTAAAAAAGTAGATTCGCAAAAATTGTACAAAAGAGAAATTAAAAAACTACTTATCGATTTAGAACCTTATAGTCTAGGTGAATTTTTCGCTTAAAAGTTTAAGGAAAACAATGTACTTTTCTTTAGCTGGTGACGTCATTTCATTTTATGTTTTTTGTATTCATGATTTGAAATAAAGAAGTTTATTATTATTATTATTATTATTATTAATTATTTTTATATTTTAAAACGCAACCCTCTTTTAACAAAAACAGACAGAAAAGTTAAACATTTTGCAAATTGTATCGAATATTACGTATCATTTTGTTTTTTTAATTAAATGTAATTTAAAAAAAAATTTAAACAGTTTTAATGATTTTTGAGATTTAGTAGAATTTTCCAAATTATTATATTCTATCAAACCTTTATAAAAAATAGATTTATAAGCTAATGTTTTAGACACTCTATCCACATAAAAATTTTGATTAGTTCTTGTTTTATAATTATGATGGTCATAATTAAAAGAACAAAAATTTTTTAAACAATCAGGCAATAAATTATTTTTAATTTTATGTATAAAGATATATACAAGGATACATACTATGTAAATAAAAAATTAAATTTCTTACATTCAACCAATCTAAATTTTTCAACATAAAATTAATTTTTGTATATTTGTCACAATTTAAAATAATCCGCATTGCCTTATTTTGTAAAATTTGTAATTTATCAAATATTTCCTCACTAGCACAATATGAAATGGAAGAACAATAAAGGAAATGTGGTTATATAATAGTATTAAATACAGTTTTTTTAGAAAACAAACTTAAATTAGAACTAATTCTTTTAAAATAACCTACTTTTCCCGCAATCTTCGATTTAATACGTTCAAAAAAATTTAAAAATTTTAATTTTGAATCAATGATTATCCCTAAATATTTAAAACTGTTTACTAATTCCAATTTTTCACCATCAATTACAACATTTATATTTTGACAATTTAAATTATTACCCATAACCATACATTTAGTTTTTGAAATATTTAATTTATTTACTTTTAGCCAATTTAATAATATATTTATCTCAGAATTTAAAGTATTTAGACCATCAAAAATATTTAAAACATCAATGTAAATTAAGGTGTCATAAGCAAACATTTGTAACTTACACATTTTTAAAACTAAAAGCATATCTTTGGTGTATAAAATAAATAATATTGGACCTAGTATACTTCCTTGAGAGTTCCTCAATTATTTATTTTTTTATTTGAATATGTTTTTGAAATTTTTGTTTTTTGTTACCTGTTATTTAAATAATTTTTAAACCATTTATAAACGTTTCCGCGAATACTACGTTTACTCAATAATCTAGCCCTGTCAATTGTTTTGAATGCCCGCTTAAAATCCAAAAATACAGCTATAACATTTTCCCCTTAATCAATGGTTCTCTTCCACGTCTCAATCACACATTGAATGGCTGTCTCTGTCGAGTACCCTTGTCGAAAACCAGCTTGAACGGAAAGTAAAATTTTGTTGGCATGAATGAATTCCAGTTCATATTCGACTTCTTCCATAATTTCTCAATATCCCATAAAACATTTACTGGCCTCATCTCATCCCATCTTTTAGTGTTTTTTACTTTTGGTACTGGTGTAATGTAAGAACATTGCACGAGTTTTTTATTAGAAATCCCACATGTTAATTTGCAAATATGTATTAATCGATGCACATATTGTTTCATCATATACAGTGCAATAATAACCAATGTCCTGGTTTTTTTAAATAAAAAGATTTATTCGGGTCAGTGTTGCCGACATGACCAACGCATGGCGATGCAATCTCTCGGTTACAGAGAGGGAATTATTTGTGCTGGCGACGTTTGACGAATTCACTTCGTTTCGTCGATTGAAATTGAGTTTTAGTATTCAGAATATATATTAGTTATTTAATTTAATAAATATATTGTTTGTTTTTATAAGCCTACGCTGAAGACTTAAATGTTCGTATGCACCCCACCCCGAGTTTTGAAATCTATCAAAAATATTTAAGATACTTTTAAGAGTTGGGAAAAGTTGGTCGGGATACACAAATGCAAAACGCCTACTTCCTTTGGACTATGAGCCTACGCGCATATCATAAATAATGTTTTTGTTCATTTGACCCATTTCAAAACACCAAGAGAGATTTATGCCGACTTGGCCTTGGCCGCGGCCACCTATAAAACTATCGGGGTTTTGAAACCTCCTCGGCGCAGCGTTTAATGCATCCGCCGCTAGCTGTTTTCTTGCTTGAATACTGGAATTCTATGCGGCTGGTCAAACACGATAGTTTCCAAAGCAAATAATTTTATTTAAATAACGAGTTGCAGTGAAAATGAATATAGATTTGTTTTTCCAATGCCGCCGCAACAACGGGCTCGCGCCAAAACCGTTAGGCCTCTTTTACACTATCAGGTTCGCCGGTCAGGTTTTAAACCAGACATAATCTTGAAGTAAAAATAAAAATATCCGGATCCGATCAGGTTTTCATCAGGTCCGGTATTGTCTTATTAACATAGTATAAAACAAAGTCGCTGTCGCTGTGTGTCCGTCCCTAACTATGCTTAAATCTTTAAAACTACACAACGGATTTTGAAGTGTTTTTTTTAAATAGATAGAGTGATTCAAGAGGAAGGTTTTTATGTATAATACATGCATAATATTGTAGAGAAACACTGATAAATTAGAGTAGGGAGAACGAACGACCCAACCTAACCGGTCCCCGGCCCATTCAACGATCCATCCGAAGCCGGAATAGACGAAGACAGACTATGTTTTGTGCATGGATCTGAATTGTGGACAAGCCGGCAAACGATTGAGTCACAGTGATCTTTTAGAGGTTTGTTCGGGTTTGTATTTATAAATCTTGACGTGATGGTGAACTCGCCTTATTATCTCAGAGAAAGCGACGTCGTATAATGCCGGGCTGCAACGCAGGCTGGGTACACGCTAGTTATTAATAAACTTTAGTCCACGTTTCGATGACGGATCGTAATGCTGTTATAGCTTTGTGGTATTTGTATAGAAAGCGTAAAAACACGTGATAAGATTGGTGCTTTTCAAATTTTTTATGAGGAATTTAGAAAAACATTTTTTAATTACTTTATAATGTCTGTTTCGTCTTTTGAAGAACTACATACTAAATTACAGTCAGTTTTACAGCGTCAAAATACAAAAATGAGGAATTGCATCAGTCCAAAAGAAATGCTTAACTTAACTATCAGGCAAACGTTCGCATCTTCCTCGCCAGAAAAAAAACAAATAATAAACTACCACAGACTAAACCTGAAGATCATAACCGGACAAGTGTGAACGCGCACATAAGCTGCAATACCCCACTATCACTTCGTTCGGCGTCAGGGAACCGGATGCTCCAGTCGACCCATCCGGCTGCAACCGGTCGCCGAACCTGAACCTGATAGTGTGAAGAGCTATATTTGAACGAATGGTCAATTACTTGTCCGGTTTCCTTCAGGTTTGAAACCAGACCGGCTAAACCTGATAGTGTGAAAGAGGCCTTAGGTGTGTCTTGACACTGTTATAATTTATCCAATGTCAGTGTGATGACATTCCAATAATTCCATACGGCGGTAAACGTCGGTCTCTTTAAGACTGTTTACCGCCGTATGGAATGTCATCACACTGACTTTGGAATAACAATACAACAACATTGGCCGCCGCCTCGGCAGGAACCATTATTAAAACGCCTTGTGTGTCATCGCCCTTATATACCTGAAATATTCAGTCCGAATGTATTAGCTGCTATGGAGAGGGTGTAGCGAGAGCGGAACGTGAATCGCGATCGAACCTCGAACAGAATAGTTGCCACTTTGCAATTCTGAATATTGATCGATCTCTTTTTCATTCGCGTCGGTCCAGGTTGTATTCATTTGTTTACATTAGGTACGCCCTGTAAGTTGAGGCTTGGCGGTACTGTATAATAATTATTGAAAGAGTACATTCCGTGAGGCGAAACACTGCTAGATGGTCGCTATAAATAACTAGATGTAAGTAACGTTTTCCCGCCACTCGGTCTGCGTGCAATCCGTGATACGTATTCTAATAGATGATACAAGCTGTAACGCGTTTAAACGGTACTGATGGATTTCAATGTCATGGAATGTTGTATGCAATGACCACTGTTTATGTTTCTAATTGTATGTTGAGGAATTGAGTTTTAAAAATGAAGAAAAGAACTTTTGCCTCCCTTTTCACCCTCCTATAGATAAATCGGTAAAATAAGTACTTAAGCAAATTTAATTTTGTACTTTTGTTTTCAATGTGCAGTTATGATTAAATGTATGATTTGCTTCTAACAGATGGTTAGAATAATTAGAATCTGTTTTGTTTTTTATAAAACTAGCATGATGTTCATTCATTCATTTTTCAAAGTTCCGACCTGTTTGTCCAATATAAACTTTAGAGCAATCATTACATTTTAATTTGTAAACACCAGATTTATTTCCTTTGTTCAATTTACTTTTATTATATTTAATGTGTTTCCCTAGAGTATTGTTAGTTTTGAAAGCAATATTAATATTGCAACAATTTAAACAACCTGAAAATTACCTGCAATTTTATTGTTACACCTAAATTATAACTTTTAAAATACAATTTTTAAGTACTCCTTTGAAGAAGGAACTGTGTTGCGAAACATGTCGAATCAAAATAAAAATCTGTGGAAAGTGTAAAAAAAATATAATTTTTTTTAACATTTATTTAATACAATTACTTAATTAAATAAAGTGTAAAGAGACACTAAGGAAGTTTCTTTATCAAATAATCTGGGTATTAAAGTTTCTATTGAGTAGTATGACCCGCGGCTCGTAGATTATGTACCAGCGACTTTGATCGCATAGCAAATTGATAGCAATTGAATTGCGCGAGTGAAGCCGCAGGTATCCGCTAGTTACTGCAATATTTCGAAAATTAAAGTCAAATTTGAAAATTCGTTACACGAGAAACACACCAGTACAATTATACAGACTTGTATAGGTGGCAGGAAACAAACCCTTAGGAGGCAAAATTTAGAGGCTTCATTACCGCTCAGCTAAAAGGATGGAACATAAAATATACAAAAATATAGTTTTTTGCTTTCTATAACAGAAAAATAAGGTTACCGCGTCTTAGCCTGCACTAAAGGTTGGGGAACTCGGTTTAAAAATTACGAAATATTTCAACGCAAAACTAAATAAAAATATATCCCTTTTAGGGCATTTTATAGCGTCAGTGAGCAAAATCGAAATTTAACACTCTGTCAGTCCGAACTTATTGGACCAAAAATCAAGCCAGTGACACGTACGGTCCGCGGTATGCGTTCTCCCCTTTATTATCGATTGCGATTCGTCTAGCCCTTTCGAAAAGGGTGTTTTTGGTTACCCTTCGTGCCCTTTAAGGTCCGCTCGTCCTCTTGTTAACTTACACCTTGTAAAATACCCTACGTCAAAAAAAAAGGGAATTTGCTGGTGAATATAGAATATAAAAGAAAAAGATAAAAAATAATTCTTAGGCTAAATTGTACTGCTTCATTTTATGATTCCAAATTTCATAAACCCTGTATAATGTATATACAGAATGTCCCAATAGTGCGACAAAATTAAATAATGGCTTAGCGAGATATAAAAATGTGCAGGGTGAACCTTCACAAGAGAAACAGCTTTAATTTGGTGCATGGCGCATGCATAGTCCGCTTTTTTAAGTTTTCCATAAACATGGAAAATTAAATTTGAACATATTTGCTACTTCATCCCTGCCATATAGGTCAACAACGTTCAATCGTTATTTAATATTGTAGAATTTTTAATGTATCTAGTTGGTTTGTTTACGGAAAAAAGCCTGTTATATTTTCATCTATTAAAACTGAATTACTAAAATGGGAATATTTAACGGGGGTGATATAGTATATTACGTAACAAGGTGGAAAGTGTTTCATTACTGTCGGGAGATTAAATAGTTTACCTCGACGCTTCGCGTCTCGGTAAACTATATCTCGGAGACAATAATGAAACTTTTCACCGAGGTTTGTATACTATTTTATTTACAACTACATCCTACATCCACTTATAATTTTTAACTAAAAATATTATTAAAAGAAAAATGTCATTTGGACGTAGTATTATAGAAAATATATAGTAAAAAAATCAAATAATAGTATATTAAAGTATAAGTGGATATTAAGGTCTTTAAAACACGCGCGATGTTGCAAGCACGACGGCGCAGCCGGAGTGCTTGAAATAGAGCAAGGTTTTTTAAAGACCAGTTATCCACGAATACTTTACATTATTTTTTTTTATTGATACACTTATTGGTATTTATATTACAAAAAATGGAAATAATAACTTAGTAAGTAAGTGAAATGGTCGAATTCGTGATGATACCTGTCGTTGTCATGAAAATGAGGAGAACAAAAAATAACTTCCAATTTGTCACATAAGATTCATTGTTGTCAGCGTTGACATTGGTTGTGTATTGCTTAAAAAAAATATTTTATTTGACGTTAAAAGGTAATTCTGTCAAATCAATAATTAAAAAGTTGACATATTTAGACCTCACGTTTCACGGGTTGTTGATGTTGCCATGGTAACTTTAAAACACGTGCGTTTTTAAGAGTGGGATTTAAACACGCTGAGGCGTACTTTAAATAAGCAAAATAGGGTATCAATAAAAAAAATTTACAAGTAGGCATATTTTCAAATTAGGCGACGGTTGTCAAGGAAACGTTTGTTTGAAATTAAAACAATAAACGTCAGTTCAAGTCTGATCTTTTGCGATCAATACAATAAAGTTTAAAAATTAATGGAAGAAGAATCAATGGAGTGTACCCCGCCGGAAATGAAATGATAAAATGTTAGTTAAAATATCACATTTTAGTGGACTGAAAATGAGGGCGGGGAATCAGGGTGGGAAGTCAGGGGGAAGTAGAGGTAGGTAATGTGACACTTCCCAACCTTTAATAAAGTCAGTAATGTCAACATTACATGTATGGTTGTAAATAAAAATAATAAAGGTATTATTGTTTTATTATAACATACACAGTAAAAACGCAGGTAAATTTGTTTATCTACAACCATTTAATAATAGGCGCATAATACTTCTGATAATAAGAGCATTATGCTATCCATAATACAACAAGTGTAATTATCATAAAACAACAACTGTAATTATTATATTTCCCATATGAACTGAACTTTTTTCAGGCACTGTATAAATGGATGGTTTTAGATAAAGTATAGTATTTAACTCGCGTCTAATGAACCATAATACACTCGGATGATTTACAACACTCGCCTTTGGCCCGTGCCGTAAACTTCATCCTAGTTTTATTATGGCCTACATTATACGCTCGTTAAATAATATACTATTAATTTTCCAACAAAATACATTGACCGCCATCTAATTTTTACCATGCTTAGACTGTTATTTTTAGGTTTCATAATAATGTGAAAAAAAAAACATTATGTAAGCTTGTGTAAAATAATGTATAAAGCATAATTGGTTATGTATTTCGCCCCCTTCAATACATCCACGCCGCGTGCTTCAGTTTGTATTGTGCAGATCGCATTTTAGTATTATACTATTGAGTCATGACAGGTGGGCGGCTTTTTAGTAATTTTTGACCAATGACTTCTTATTTTTAACCTAAATTACCAGTTTCTTTTGTCGTGTGTACAACAGTTTATTGAGGTTATTGGGTAAATGGTATTTTAATTAATTTAATTTTGTATTTTACGTCGGCCCATTTCCGCAACGAGGCCAATCACCGACGCGCCAGGGAATTTGTCACACACTGTCTGGTAATTTTGCCGAATCCCTCTTTGTCGAGGGTAGGGTTCTTTAACGTGCCAACATCCATGACACGGGACCCACAGTTTAACGTCTCTTCCGAAAGACGGTGCACCTCTTAAACCAAATTCCAAATTTAACATCGACGTTGCCGGCACCGGGGATCGAACCCGGGACCTTCGATCTGTGTGGCCCCTGCACTGACCACTAGACCACAACGCCGATGGGTAAATGGTAATTTCTACGAAGTTGATTAAATGAGAGAAACCCATAATACGATTTTGTAAAGAAGAGAAAATGTAAAGCTTTTGTTTAAAGGACTTTTTCTAAAAGTAAATCCTTTTGAGTTATTAAAGAAATTAAATTTAGGTATTTAACAAATAGCGCTATCATGATAGCGATTATTAATGAATAAAAAACAGTTTGGCAACGCAGTCACTGGGCTTTCAAAAAACATTTTCTCTAATTTAATTAACTTGGTGGAAATTACCGTTTATAAGATACCAGTAATAGTGGTCAGCAGGGTTCGGAGGATATATATCAGGCGATATATATCGTGATATGTATCATGATATTTAAAGTTTGATATATATCACGATATATTCAATAATTACATTTTTTTAAATTTCGATTTTTCAGAATATATCAATCGGCAAATCAAACAAAAAAAAGTTTTTATGTTTTTAAATACTATTAAGGGCGGGTCCGTTTTGAAAATATGTTCAGCTTTATTTTTCTATTGGATATCTTATAATTATTAACCTTTATGATTTATCTGTTTAGTCATTACTCATTAGTTTAGGTCATGTTTTTTAAAGTCAGTTTACTTTAATAAGTATCCTACAAAAATATTTAGTTTTCAATATAAAAAGTATGTTTTTGATCGAAATAGTTGTCCTTTCAATAAAAAGAAATATCTTAAAATGATTAATATATCGGATATATTATATGCTTTGATATGATACTTTCGAAAATATCATGATATTTTCGAACCCTGGTGGTCAGTCAATTAAATAGTGAGTGACCCTATACATAGAAAAATAAATATTTACTTTTACATAACTGAAAATATACGCTCCATAATGTATTAAGTAATAACTTCACATCCTATGTTAATTTAGAATTTAGATGCTGTTAAAAGTAAACCATTTTAACATCCTTGGCGGTTCAAGTGTTCTTACGTTAAGGGCAAATTAGATAACTTGGCAGTATTGGGAATAACTCATAGCTTTCCCATTAAATTGCATGGAACATTACATGGCAGATCTACCAGATTATCTGATGCCAGCCGTTTTTCGCCCATAATATGGCACTTCTACCAAATTTTTTTTTCGCAACGCGCAGTTAATTTTTGCGGCGAACGTATTAAACGTTGTCGCGCGCAAAAGCTAAAAATTGTATATAAAATAAGCATTTGCGCTCAACAACATTTAAACTGACGCGCTTTGCGAATATGGGATGCGCGCGACGCGGGGGTAAAAAAGTAGGTGGCAGAAGTAACTTCCGAACAAAAACTGACAAATGCAAGGAGTGAATAAAAAAGCCTTATGTTTTGTTGTTATCTTCCTGGTACAGCTTGGACAACTTTAACTTCCCTACTAAAACTCTTACTAGATGTAACCACTCGATCAATGAATATCAAGCGAAAATATTGCGATGGATTTCGTTTTCCACATTACCTAATCCTTAAAAATAAATATACAGACGGTATGTCTGTATAATCAATTTAGTTTAATAAAATATTTGTCAACTACTTATTAAAAAAAAAACATTTTGTGTAATCAGTATATATCATAAATCAACACCTATAGGACGAAAATTTGTTTTTCCCGATCGTCAGATAAGTGTTTTTCACTCAAAATATTGTCGAGTATTTTCCGATATCGAGATATCACCGATCTGTCAAACACACTGCCATGTTTTAATGGGCCTGTTGTTGATTCCGAGTTATTATGAAAAATTAATAAAGCACTTTTAATATTTTCAATCCATATTGCGCTATACACTCGGTAAGTTTTCATGAAACAGAAATTTTAGGGCATGAATTTTAATTTTAATTTAATCATTTGATCAAGAATTGATAAGAGTGACAGGAAGCATGTATAATATCGGACAAATTCGACCTGGAATTTTTAGCATTAAATAATCACGTATCTTTTAACTAAATTTAGAAATCGGCAAATTCCTATCTTTGTTTACTTTTTTTGCTAATTTATACAATTTTGCTGGTTTACCCAATGTCGAATAGAATTACGGTTCTATACAGTGTGACTTTGTAACTTGGAATAAATTCAGTAACTCCAGTACCGGTTTTTTTAACATTATCCTATACCCATCTCTTACGGTTTGGAAAATAATAATTAAATTCCAATTTTTTTTGAACCTAACTTAAAAAATGTTGATAATTTTTAAGCAAGAAAATGTTAAGACCCTAAAATTTGAAGGATCGTTAAATAATACCGGGGGGTCTTTTACTATATGCCTAAATCTTAGTTGCGATATACAGGGCGGTTTAAAAATACAATTAATTTGGGTAGTACTTGAAAAGGTTTTTGCTACTTAATTAAATTGGTCCTATATTTTTGCATATCATATTTATACCTAACTAGTCAAGTTTTCGACTTAGGAAGTAATTGTTTGTAAAATTTTTTCGAAAATTTATTCTTTATTCGGTTTTCAGTATAAGTATGCCATGATAAAGTCTTGTTTGGCGTAAAAATCATGTCATATATCAGGACATTCTAGTGAAACAGCCATACAATATGTAGTAGAAAATTGGAAAAGAGCCTCGGAAAGAGAAGAATATGTAATAGCAGTATTTCTTCATTTTAAAAGAGCTTTTGAAACGATTAATAGAGATATATTATTAGAAAAATTATTTGAATATGGTATAAGGGGTAAAGTTTATCAATGGTTTCAAAACTATTTAAATAATAGATCACAGAAAACTATATTTGATAATTTCTTTTCAACAAAAAAATTTAATAACATAGGAGTACCTCAAGGAAGTATTTTGGGGCTTTTACTTTTTATTTTATATATTAATGACATGCCATTAGTTCTAAAATTTCTTAAAATACAAATGTTTGCTGATGATACTCTTATCTTAATAACATAGTATAAAACAAAGTCGCTGTCGCTGTCTGTCCGTCCCCTACCAGCTATATATGCTTAAATCTTTAAAACTACGCAACGGATTTTGAAGCGGTTTTTTTTAATAGATAGAGTGATTCAAGGGGAAGGTTTTTATGTATAATAGCGACCCGCCCCAGCTTCGCACGGGTGCAATTTCAGAAAGTGGCATGCCGGGTACTAATATATCGGGTTTGTATTTATACCAGCGGGTTGCAACGCATGCCGGATACACGCTAGTCTATAATATAAGAGGTAAAAATCTTTTGGAAATTTTGGAAATTTTAAATTCAGAACTGATTCTATTGTCAAACTGGTTAAAAGTTAACAAATTAAAATTAAATGTTTCTAAAACAAAATGTATGGTTATGGGTGTAAATTTAAATATAAATATTTTAATTGATGGTGATAAACTAGAAATAGTCAATTCTTTTAAATATTTAGGTATATTGATTGATTCAAAATTAAAATTTAATAACCAATTCGAAAATTTAATTTAAAAAATTGCGGGAAAAATTAGTTATTTTAAAAGAATAGGTTTAAATTTAAAACTTTATTAAAAAAAAAATGTATACAATACTTTAATTTTTACCATATTTTCTTTATTGCTCTACAATTTTGTTTATGGCGGATGAAGGTGTAATAAATAGATTACAAATTTTACAAAATAAAGCAATGCAAATTTTACTTAATATGGATAAATATACAAAAATTAACATAATGTTAAAAAAATTAGAATGGTTAAATGTAAAAAATTTAATATTATTTTTGGTTCTAATATTTATTTTTAAAATTCAAAATGATTTGTTACCGCCACATTTAAAGCAATTGACTGTTCTAAATAGTGATCCACATAATTATTTAACACGAAATAACAATAATTTTTTTCTTAATAATTTTTTAAAAAATATAGCATATAAATCAGTTTTTCATAAGGGTCTTATTGAATTTAATAAATTAAAGAAGTCAATTAAAAATCAATACAGTTTAAAATCTTTTTAAAAAAGTTTAAAATCTTTCTTATTAACCCAACAAGATAAATAAAGTTTCAAAAGGTCATTTAATTCAAAAAAATAAATAAAAATGTGTATAAACTTGTTAAAATGTATTATGTAGCCACGTGCTAAATAAATCTTTTTACTACTACTACTATATACATACTACTTTCTTTATTTTTGTGGTATGTATTTTGTAGTATAACCGATACAGGTGCTGAATCAGGGGCGGATGGAACACCTCGGACCGGCGCGGGAAGTCAATTGAAACGGCGCCGCCTCCTGTCGATCCAATAAAAAAATTAAAAGACATAAATATGTATTTTTTCATCCACTTACGACATACTTTTTATAATAACTCATAAATAAAAAAAAAACTTGATTTTTTACATTTAAAACACATTTAGGTGAAAAAAATATTTATTTTCAAATTGTTAAAAAAGAAGAGAAAAAAGTACAGCGGCGGCGCCTATGGGACCGGCACACCGGGAAATCTCCCGGTGTCCCGGTGGGCCCATCTGCCCCTGCGCTGAATACCGTAAGTTACTTTTAAAGTTAAACCAAATTCACTAAAATTTTTCTGTATTCGCAAAAATTTCCCGACGTTTATTAGCGGTAAATTTGTGTACATTTCAATAAACTTTATACATGTTTTAACGACAATTAATCACACTGTCCAAATAAAATAATAAATTCATAATAACTGCATTTGCATTGTTTTCTTACATGATTTTTAATGCTGTTTAGCACCTGTATCGGTAATAATTAACAAAATAACATAACAATATCGAAAGTGATATAATATTTATGCAAAAAAAAAGTTTGTCATTTCTTACGTACCTACTAAAAACCCAATGGAAATTAAATTGTTGAGAAAATTTTACAAACAATCGCTTGTAAGTCAAAAACTTCACTAGTTGGGTATAGATACGATATACAAAAATAAAGAGCTATATAAGTTACTTTTCAAATCAGTGATAATATACAGGGTGTTACATTAAAAAAAAAAATTATGGTCACCTTTTTAAGTTACCAAATTAATTGATTTTTAAACCATCCTGTCTATCACAAGTACGATTTGTGCATAGGGTGAAAAGCCCTCTGGCATTATTTACCTGTTCACCAAATTTCAGGGTCTCTATATTTCAGAGTTAAAAAATATTATAATTTTTTTAAGTTAACGTTTTCCGTCAAAAAATTTGAAATTTAATTATTATTTTAGAAACGGTTGGAGATAGGTATAGTATATTGTTAAAAAAAGTTATTACCTACGAAATTAATAAAGGGTGGGAAAATAAATTTGCATTTAAAATATCGAAGTGGCTACTAATTTATGGAAGAATTAACAACACCGTATCGACAAAAATATTTTAAATAAACAGAGCATATAGGGTAACTTGGGGGGACATGGTGAATCGGGTGAGACGGTGAACGGCATTTTTTCATCTACTGCTCGACAGATGACGCTGGTAGTGCCGCATTGTGCTCTGTTGATCCGATTTGTTAGTAGCATAAATCACCTGTGTTAACTTGTTAATCAGTTTGTGAGCTAATTATAGCAAATTATTTCGTTGTACATATAATTTATTTAAAATTGATAGTTTATGTTCAACATTATTGGTTAAAATATCAGGTAAGATATTATAATTGCAAATACTTATGGTTTAAAGTTCATATTTGTATTTTAACCTTAAAATTAAAGTAAACCTCTATCAGTTTATCCGTAAAGGAATTTACCATCTCTCCCGTGGAAACGGGATAGATGGTGAACCTTTATAAAATCGGTAATATACATATTAATGGTAGATGTTCTGGTATTTTCAGAATTCTTACCATGCCTACATTTTATAAAAGAAAACAAAGCTCCACACGAGGCCAATGGACGGAAGAAGCATTGAGAAATGCCGTGAGTGCCGTTGAAAATGACGGAATGAATTTAAATGTGGCATCAAAGTCATTTGGTGTGCCATGGTCCACACTGAAACGAAGAATTACAAACAATTGCTTACAAAAAAGTCTCTGGGTCCGTCATCAGTATTAGGAACTGAAATTCTTCCGTTCCCAATTTACCTAGAATTGAAACTGTTCGCAAAAGGGCCAGAAATTTAGCGTCAGTTTTAAATACAGAAAGCAATATAAAAGTTTTAAAGGAAAAGATGCTGGTAAAGAGCAATAAAATAGTAAAAAAGATCAAGGCGAAAGAAACCAAACCAACTGTAAAAAAAAGTAAATTAGAAATTCATGACACATCAGAGGAAAGTGAACCCGAACTAGATGATGAAGACGAAATAAGCGATAATAGTAATGATTACTGCATAGGATGTGGTGAAGAATATAAAACTACCAGGAAGAATGTTGATTGGATTAATTGGATACAAAATAGCGGTAATGGACCATTAACAACTGATATAGGTAATGACATAATGAAATTTTTTTCTGAGTTACAAAACAAAGACGTAATCTTCTGGAATAGCGTAAAAATGTAAATTTTGAAATGCCTTTATCTTAGCAAACTGGGCGCAGAGAATGTGAGTTGTTAGTTTTATTAGACACATTTATATCAAGTTTGTTAGGAAAATTGCCAATTACTTTGCTAGGTTGTCCAGAGAAAGTGACAAGTTTAAATTCATAAGAGTTTTTGCTTCTAGGAAAAACTAAGTCAATAGCCTTTTTGTAAAGTTTTTTTTTGAGATTTGAGTTATATCCGTTATTAACTGCAATTTGTTTTATATTGTTTTAGTTCTTTTTGAAAATTGATTTTAATTAGAGGGAGAGTTACTAGTATATGGATCATACTGTGAAAAACCAGGAAGAATGTTGATTGGATTAAGTGTATGCGGTGTGAGCGCTGGATGCACGAGGATTGCACCATGCAAATATGGAAATAGTTGTGATACATGTGAAAAATTTGTATCCAAGCACAAACAAAACTAATATGGCGACGTTACAATTGTTATTTTTAGAATCACCATCACACCCATATATCATTCACCAACTAACCCATACATCTATGGGTGAGATGGTGAACGAACTGTTTTTTTTTTATTTTGAATTATTTATTTTCCTAAACCTTATAGCATTTAGTTTACCTATATTATGTTTAAGTTTATTATATGCAATGCCTTGCAAATCTTTCCTTTTTTTCTATAATATGTTTTTAAAAAAAAAATACGATTATTTGAAGTTTTATTCACCATCTCCCCCCAAATTACCCTACGTATATACGTCTATGTAAATGATCAAATTTTCAGATCGATTCGTTAGCTGGTTCGTTATACAGGGTGGGGACTTTAAATGGAACGCTGCTTATAGCGGCTCTGAGAATAAGATTTCTCTAAAATCCAAAAACACGTCATCAAAAATTTTTTATGGGCCACGCTTTTGTCATGTAAAAAAAAATGGGGACCCCCAAGGGGGGGCGCGAACTAACGAACTTTCTTTTTTCAAATTAGACGATACCACTTGTGGCACCTTTTTGGGAAGCTTATTGAAGAAGGAATTTGTCCATATTATTTTTTTTTAACATCTGTCAAACCATGTGTCAGAAATTAAATAAAAACTTATTTTTAACGAATTCATATTATAAGATAACTTGGAAACCGAAATGCCACTTTTTTAACGTAACAATTGTTGAAAATGTGCTCCAGAGACAGACCCATCCGTTTCCATGGTAATACAGCCTGTTTTGTTACATTTGACAAGTTGTTTAATTTTTATCGCTTTAATTTAGAAATTTTAAAAATGTATTTAACTGAAACGCTAAAAATTAAAATATTGATGATGGTCGGGTTTGGAGAAAGAAAACGGAGTCAATAAGAAGTTGCTGCGTTGTTTTATGAAAGTCATCCCGATTTGCCACCTCTGTCGCGAAGTACAGTCAGTAAAATTGAAAAGCAATTTCGAGAATTGGGTCATGTAAGACATGTTCTTCGAAGAAGACCCCCAAAAGTATCAGATGATACTAAATTGGATATCATATTGACTTATCAAGAAAACCCAATTACACCAGCAAGGCAATTATCTCGTGATCACAATATCGATCATAAAACGGTGTTAAAGATCACAAAGTCTACTGGGATAAAACCATTTAAAATGCAGCCAGTACAAGAGTTATTGGAGGATGACTTAGACAGAAGGGTAGAATTTTGCGAAGTTATGATGGCCGCATTGGACAACCGACAAATTGATTTAGCATGGATACTTTTTTCTGATGAAGCAACATTTACTTTAAATGGTCAAGTAAGTTCGAAAGTTAAGCAAAAAATTATGTTTTAAAAGCAATTAACGGTTATACATTCGCTGGGCAAATCTAAACATATTATTAATTAATTTCCATTTTAGGTTAATCGACAAAATGGCCGATATTATTCCGACGAAAATCTTCATTGGATTGTTGAATGTCATTCTCAACGCCAAGGGAAAGTGAATGTTTGGGCTGGAATAATAGGCGACAGAATAATTGGTCCATTCTTTTTTGAAGGCAATTTAAATGGAGAACTGCATTTAAATTTTCTTCAGACATTTTTAATACCAGAACTCCAAAGAATATTTCCTAATAATTATGGAAATCTAGATCAAAGGATCTTTTTCCAGCAGGATGGAGGACGCCGAGGATTTATAGAATAGCCACCCAGATCCCCGGATATTACACCATTACATTTTTATTTATGGGGCGATTTAAAAAGCAGGGTCTATGTCATCAGACCTAGAAATCTGGAAGAGTTGAAAGTAAGGATTCGAGCAGAGATAAGTTTAATCACTCCAGAAGTTTTGGAAAGAGTAAGGGAAGAGTTCTACCATCGGTTGGGTCTGTGCCAACAGGTTTATGGGGCACATTTTCAACAATTGTTACGCTAAAATAAATAACAATTCAGCTATTGTACCGGGTGTAGAACTAAAAAGGGACGCCAGCTGTATCTTGGAAACCGTTTACCGTACGGTTGGCGGAAAAAATATTTATTACAAAAGTGACGAAGAGAAATACCTGAAAATTATTTTCAGTTTCTAGGTTGGCCGCTATGGAAGGTAGTGACCAAGCAAAAAGCGGGATTTTCTCAAAAATCTTTATAGTAAACATGTATTAAAAGTGCCATTATTTCAATCTAATAAAAATTCTGGATAACTTTCGTTTTACGTACCTTTTTGTTTTGTAGGAGGGGACAAATATTGCTATGCCAAAATGTTTACAACTTTGGTTTGGCTTTTCGGAATTTGATTAATATGAACTCGCTTAAATATGACTTCTTTTGTTTTAAGTTTAGATTGAAAGCTAATTTTAAATCGTGTTCGAAGTTTAAAGTATCTTCTATGAGCTCCAGTACTTACAGTGTTGTAAGCTTCGTCAGTCTTAATATTTTTTAAAAGGACAAATCATCCATCTCCCCAAAATAGTTTGGCCTCCTAAAACTCCTCCGTGGAAATCCCAAATCAATTGGATCTATGATGTCGTTATTGTCTTCCAGCATAATTTTATTTTCCATTTCCATCATTTTTAAGATTTACAGCTTTACAGTTCCGCATCAAAAATTCACCCTTCAAAAATTTAAAAAAACACTGAGAAAGAAACAGCAAAAATAAAGTTATGATGTCTAAATAAGCCTGGCTTTAAAATATAAAGTCGTCGAATTTGGCCTCTAAACTTTAAGCGAGCTTAAAGGCGTTTGTGGTTACGGGGCATATAAAATCGCATTTCTCTGGTTTCTCCACAGCAAGTACGAAAAAATCTTCTTTTTTAATAAAAAAAACATGTGGCGAAATAATGAAAACACAATATTTTTTTAATCCGCCCGCAAGAACCTGAAAATATTATTTAGCTTGTGACGTAAAAAAAATATTTTTACATATTAACGTTCCTAGGGGCAGATAAAAAGAAAAACATTTTATTATTTTTTTTATGTCCCTGGGGGCAGCTAATTGAAAAAAATAAATTAATTGGGGATACTAGTTTGTCATTACCTATAGTTAATTAAGTATCAGTTTATCTCGCAATGATTAACAATAGACTTTTGCAAACGCGTTTATAAATTTTTGAACGGAAAAATCTCTAAATCCAAACTTAAAATGTCCTAAGCGTAAACTAAACACTGCTAATTTAGGGACATAGGTACTATTGTGGTTCTAGCAAACCAAAAATATGTTTTCTGGAGCTAACCGAGTTATAATTATATAATTAAAGAATCGGTTATCAAGTTCGCAAAAACGTTTAGCTGATATCGGGGAAAAAAACATAAATTTTCTCACGACATGATATTGTCATTACGGAAATCCAAATTACAAACTAACACCCCTTTAGCACACTAATCAGAATTAATTACACCAGTGCTAAAACACTAATTAACGGGCCATCAAAAGCCAGTGGATCACACTCGCTGCCTGTGACAATAATTAAAGCCACCTTTACACTAATAGTAGTTTTGCAGTCTCAGCTATGTCGCTCAGGTAACAAATGTTCAATTAGATCCTTAGAAATTAGATCCGTTTCTGGATATGTCGCGCGTCGAGTAATTGATATCTTTAGGAAATCGATCAGATTTTTCTGCATGTATCACTGTATCAGATGTATTCCTGCTGTGCATTAGAGGACTTTTTGTGATAGGGGTAAAACTACCGTGATAATTTTTTCATGGAAGGGAAAATTTTAGTTCGGTAGGTTGGGGAATTGACTTAACACTTATGAAATATTATACAGGGTGTTTCATTAAGGGTGGCCACCGGCCATATCTCGGAAACTACGAAGCATTGAAACTTGGGGAAATTTTTTTTATGATTAAAGGAGTCATAAGAAAATTCTGGAAATAATCTTTAAGTTCCGCATTTCGCCAAAAGGGGGCACAATTGAAAATTAATTTTTAAAATTCTAAATTTCTCCGAAAATTCCTATATTATGGTATACCTATAGTTACATCATTAGAAATAATAGATAATTCTGCATCATTTTGGTTTAAGGCTCATTGGCGTACCGACCTTGATAAGAGTGAGGGAAGCTATTGAATTTCTAAAAAAATTGCTAGAGGGCGCAATTTGTAATAATAACAGTTTTTTCGATTTTATCCCGAAAATTCAAACCATACGGAACTATGACATCATAATCGGAAAGAAGATTAAATTTACAAGAAAAAACGTGAAGACTGCAGTTCGATATCTTTGTTGGTTTCAGAGTTATTGCCAAAACAATAATTTTTAACACTTTTATCGAGGAAATTATTGTTTTTATAGCTTCGTGGGCACGACAAAAAAATATTTTTAAACTTTATGATTCTTTTATGTGTATGTTTGTTACTTATTATTCCAATGGCCCAAAAACTACTTTAGAATTACTGACATAATCATGGAAAACTTCTAATTTAGGCAAAATATGACGTTTTAAAAAATAAATATAGATAGCCGTGAAACAAAATAGGTGTTGACAAAAGTTTCTTCTTGATTCTTTTTGAATTACTTCTTACCTAATCAAAACTATAGGCTTGCCGTATATTTTGAATGTTTTCAATGTGCCCCTATTGCGGAACGAGAATATGCTGCCATACCAGAAAAGTATTTCGGCGACTGGCAATACGTTTAAGGCAAACGGGAAGTGTATGACCTATTTCAATTGGTATTAGAAGACGTGCAGTGAGGAATGAAGACAACATTATAAACGTTCTTGCGTACGTGGAAGCGATCCCGCATTTAAGTTCATGAAAAATTTCCATAGACATAAGTGTTATTGCAGTGTTCCAAATTATAAGGGATTTTATAGCGAATTAGGCAATTTCACATTATTTATCAATCGTGTACCGTTATTCAGAATGGTTAGGTTCTGTAAAAACAATAGTATAGTGTGTAAATATCCTCCCGACAAAAAGATCGTGAAAATCTTGCTTAGGTAACAAACAATGGTGCATCTAGAGGAGGGACCTAGCGAAGCATATACTTTTTTCCTAGTTTAAGAAAAAAATATCGAAATGGTGCTATTCATTGTTAGTTTTTTCTAGTTTATTGACTTTCGGTATTTAAACAAATGTATCCGTTTTCACAGCTCAGCTGTGCTGTAAATTCACTGTTTGCAAAATGTTCACGTCCTGGGGGCACACTGCAGTATGCAGTGCTGAAGTTTGCCCCTCCTCTCTCAAGTTGGCCTCGCCACTGGTTGCAATTATAGGTTTCATTTTTATATGGATAAAATATAAAAATTCCATTTTATCGATGCAGTGGATAATTTAAAGTCAGTAACTATTAATTCCTAAACACTTTATTGTTAATGCTAATAGTGAAAATTTGCATGAAAATTAACGAATATTAGTTTTGACAGTTTGCGGTGGAGCAATATAAATACACATTAATATTGGCCCTTTGTGAGGTTACACCCAATTCACACCGTGTGCATTGGGCTATTGTAAAATCGCTATTTGATTATTATCACTTTATTGATTTGGTTTATACAGTAAAACGCGAGGGTATTAAACAATTATATAGGAAACATAGACTTTAGATCCGTATAACGTATCTCGTGCGCAAACAAAAATTAAGTTTAATGAGTGAAAAAATGCGTTTTTACGCATAGCTCGCTAGTCATATCCCTGGCCGCCCTACAGGCTTGAGCATGCGCACTACCCTCTTGCTATTAGGTTTTCCTTATTTACCAACATCCTCAAAATAAACTCCAGAATCGGCTCGGTGCCATATTTGTTGTAATTTACGTTTTCTCTGTGCATTTCTTGATATGTGTGAAATGAGCAATGTTTATGCAGCAACGAACATTTTTTGGGGTACGTGTCAATTCCGCCTGTAGCGTTTGTAAACAAATTTTAATTTTTTTAGTGGTGACGATTGAAATTCTACCATTTCGATTTATCATAATGAGTAAACTACTATAGGTGTTAAATTACCTGTTATTTACGAATTTCTCAAAACCCGGAGGAAAAAGTTACAGGATAAAAACTTCGAAAATTCGTTCACAAAGGCTGCAGGCGGGGACACGTACCCCAAAAAAAAATCGTTGCTGCATAAACGTCGCTAACTTCACACATTATGATTGCTTGTTTTTTTTTTGCTATTGTGGGTTGTATGTGTTTATTATTTATGGATTTCTAGTTTTTGTGTAGTTTAGTGAATTGTGTTTGTGCCTGATGATCATTTTACATAGCGATAGGGTATTCGTTGCTGACTAGTTAGGAGTAAACTAGGAAATATTGGGTTATGCAGCAAATAAAAAAGTATTTTTTAAAGTTGGTCCAAGCAATACAGAATAATTTATAAAGCACGTACTATCGTATATATATATATATATGCATTTTGACTTAAACACCACCAAAATATATACTCAATGGACGCACACGCCTCAAAAATCGGAGCCCACTGCGAAAAACCGGAGGCGAAAACGAATCCCCATGTATAACATTTGCAAACAATCGTCAAGGTCAAGAAACGTCTGTTGGCAATTTTTCGGGTGGAGGCATATCGGTACAGTATACAAGTACAGTTATACAAATGGGTTCAGCGAAATTCCACCACGTGGCGCTGCTGTTTTATACAGTATACTGCGAATTCATGGACAATGCTTGCATGCCTCCGAGTATCGCCCCGTCTAGTTTACCTCCAGAAAAGCGACAACACTGTTAGGAGGGGCATACGTACGATGGGTGTATTTAATAAAACATATTATATTTAAAATAAAATATAAATGATTTGCTCTTCGTATTTGTGCTTGGAGGCGACGTTAAATATATACAGATCGGGTTTTCTGAAAGGGCAATAACCTAAATATAGTGCTGTTTCCAATTTTGACAAGATATTTTGTGTTTTTTATACATTTTATCCATTAAATTGATAAATAGTTCTTTTGAGATTTTATCCTTTTTAATAATTTTCAATTGTTATCTTACTTATTACTCTTATACAGGGTGTCCAAGATAAGGAAGGCCTCTATGGGGATCTCGGTTATGGTAAGAGATATAAGTTTGATTAAATTGGGAAAAAGTTGCGCAATTTAAGAACTAATAATGTGGCATAAAAAAAGTTTTAGCACGATTTTTAAGTTTTCAGATATTAAACAAAAACTAAAATTTTGGATTTTTGAGTTTATTTTTCTTTGAAGTTATTATTAATGTTAGAGCAAAGCTGACAAAACTTTCTTACAACAACTTATTATGAACTTACAGATTGCAACACAATTTCTTTTATGCGACGTTTTGTTTTCAAGCAATCATCATGAATTTTATTTTTTCTAATACTGCCATGATTTTTTTATTTTTCTATTTTCTATTATCAAAACTTTAGATGCATGTAAATTTCCTTAAATAAATCAAAACTGACAAGTCTTACATAAAAATTTATTTTAATCTATTTTCTAAACGAAACCAATTAGACATCTATATGCGCTAGAAACTTGCCAAAAAGTGTTGCCATGCCACTGGAGGCAAAGAAAAAAATTACCATTTCATCAAAATAAATTATGTTGCCGAAAAAATGTTTCGTAAACAATCAATGCGTAATTTTATCACTTTTGACTTTTACTAAATTTGGAATAAAATGTCAACAAATAAAGTCTATAAAACAGAGTGCAACGCAAATAAATATCCATTTAATTAATTTACTTAAAATTAAAAATACAAAATTAACGATACAAATACAAATTCAACGATACATTTTTAGTATTTAGTATTGCCTCCACGAGCATTTTGACCCCCCAAAAATAAATTTATTAAAAAATGAAATAAAATCAAGCGCCTCTAAATAGGTCTTTCTTTGATGCACAAGTAAACTTTTTATGAAAAATTATTTGCTATCGTTATATAATTAATATATATAATTTTTTAAGTTTTTAGACACCTATCTGACCCCCAAAAATAAATTTATTAAAAAATTAAAAAATCAAGCGCCACTAAATGGTCTTTCTTTGATGCACCAATAAACTTTTTATGAAAATTTATTCGCTGTCGGCTGAATCATTTTTATAAGTTTTTCAATACCTATCTGACCCCCCAAAAATATTTTTTTTAAAAAATGAAAAAAATTATGCTCCTCGACTAAATATGTTCTTCTTTGATGCACAATAAACTTTTTTTAAAAATTTATTCGGTTTAGGCTAAATCGTTTTTATAAGTTTTTGGACACCTATTTGACCCCCCAAAAATAAATTTATTAAAAAAAGAAAAAAGCCAAGCGCCTCTATAGGTCTTTCTTTGATACACAAGTAAACTATTTATGATAATTTATTTGGTTTAAGCTGAATCGTTTTTAAAAGCTTTTAGAAACCTATCTGACCCCCCAAAAATAAATTTAATAAAAAATGAAAAAAATCACGCCTCTAAATAGGTATTTCTTTGATGCACAAATAATTTTTTTTGAAAATTAATTTGGTTAAGGCTGAATTATTTTATAAGCTTTTAGACACCTATCTGACCCCCAAAAATAAATTTATTAAAAAATTAAAAAATCAGGCTCCTCTAAATAGGTCTTTCTTTGATGCACAAGTAAAATTTTTATGAAAATTTATTGGCTGTGGGCTGAATCGTTTTTATTAGTTTTTCGACACCTATCTGACCCCCACCAAAATAAATTTATTAAAAAATGATAAAAGTAAAGCGCCTTTAAATAGGTCCTTCTCTGATACACAAGTAAACTTTTTATGAAAATTTATTTCGTTTAGACTGAATCGTTTTAATATGTTTCTAGACACCTATCTGACCCCCAAAAATAAGTTTATTAAAAAATGAAAACAATCAAGCGCCTCTAAATAAGTCTTCTACCAAATTAATATAAGGTATTTTATTCGTTGTATGCTAAAAATAGATTGAAGGCCAAGTTTGGCACGGTAGACGAGTTCACAATTTGGCAACATCTTCGGTGACGAGTACGATCGATTGATTTATATTGATATACAGCGGGGAAGTGATATGGCCATCTTGTATTTGGAGGTCTGTTACATTTAAGACTGTAGGATATATTTCCAAATAATTTTTTGCGTTTTTGCTTACCCCTCTAATGGTGGCCATATTTGTGCTAAATTATCGAGTCAATAAGTGAAAAATACACATACATAAACACCTCCGTTCTGGTGGAGGCCTGGGTGCCTGTCCCGTGGGTGGAGGTGAAAGAGATACGCATGCACGTATATATATATATATATATATATATCATATTATATTATTATAAACGTATTACTTACAACTTTGTTGAGATTATTTATGTAGATCTTAATAACCTAATTGGATATGGGTTAAAACTCTTGATTGAAAGAACCAGTGTATTATTAAAAAGACAAAACTATCATTGGGTCCAGAACATCGGAGGCTGGTCAGGTAAACTGCGGAGTTCCTCAGGGCTCAGTCCTTGGTCCACTTCTTTTTCTGATTTACATTAACGACCTTGCCTTTATCAATATTACTGGCCAATTTACGCTTTTCGCCGATGATATCACTATACTCTGGCGTCATCATAGTGCTATTGCACTCAGGGATAGGGTGTCATCGAATCTCCTTATGATTAAGCAATGGTGCGATTCTAATATGTTGACCCTTAACGTTCATAAAACTAATGTTATGGGATTTCGTTGCAGTATGGATGGGTCGTACCTTGGTGAGAGTCCTCTTACGGCCAAGTCTAACACCATATTATTGGGTTTATCAATCGACGACCACTTGAAGGTTGATTCTCATATCTTGGAACTGACTCGGAGGGTAGCTTCTGGTTGCTATGCTGTGCGGCTAGTGTCACGGGAAATTGGTTCAGCTCTTGCTCGGACTGTTTACCATTCGTTAGTGGAATCCCACTTGCGCTATGGAATTGTATTCTGGGGAAATACATGTAATTACCTGTTGAATTCATTATTTGTTTTACAGAAACGAGCTGTTAGATATATTTGCAATATACATAGTAGGGAGTCATGCAGACCGTGGTTAAAATTTAAAAAAATGTAACCTTAACATCTCTGTTCATTCTGGAAACGGCATGCATGATTTACAAGCGCAAATACACTTTACCAGTGCCTGAACATTCTTATGATACTAGGCAGTCGCAGGATCTTCATCTGCCGATACCTTCTTCAGCTTTGGTAAGGAGGTCAATAATTTTTGAAAGTAGAAAGATTTATAACCACCTTCCTATGTTTATCAGAGTTCGTCCTACGCTAGTTTTGTTTAAGAGCTCTTTTAAACAGCTTTTGGTGGAGAGAGCTTACTACGAGCTGGGAGACTTTTATAATGACGAATTATATAATTGTATTTTGTCTGTGGTTTTCATTTTTGATTTTAACATTGTTTGTCGTTTTCTTTTTATATACTATTCTTACCTGCCTTTATTATATTTAAATATTTTTATTATTATTATTATTATTATTATTATTATTATTATTATTATTATTATTATTATTATTATTATTATTATTTGTTTTTTATTTTTCTCTAAATTGTTTTCAGCTTTGTCAATAAGATTCTGTCTTGACTTTGCCTTACATGTTAAAATTAAGGTTAAAAGCACTGATTCTTACTCTTTCTGTTAACGGACAACATTTTGTAACTTTTTAATATTTTTTAATTTGAATTAAGTTGGGTTTAAATACCAGCTGTCAAAGATTATCATCTGTGATAACTTGAGTTGTAGTCCACAACATTGCTTGCGATGAGATATGAGGCTGCAGTGCTATGAAACTTCTTTATTGGTTTATTATTAGGCTGTGTTAGTAGAGTTACTTAGCACTGAAAGCCTCGGTGGATTAGGTACTATCAATTTGTAGAAGATGAGGGTAGATGCTGAATGTCTGTCCCCTTATCCATTTTGTTTGGTTCCTGTGAAATACCTATATCCCATTTCTAGAAATACCCTGTAAAGTGGAATTTTTTTGCGTTGTTAAAATTTTGGTTGTAATATCGTCAATATTATGTTTAAACTTATTGACATGTTCCGCTAAGGCTCATCTCTCTGGAGTCTTTAGGCGCTTTTGTATGATGTGATTCTTTTTGATGATGGTCTAGTAGTCTAGTGGTTTGACCAATGTAGATTTTGTTACACTCCGAACAAGAGGTACTGTATACTACAGCGGAGTGTTGTCTTAGGGGACCTTGTCTTTTAATTTTAAACATACAGAATTGATTGTGTTAAAGTCGACTTACTAGCAATTTTGATACTAAGGACTTTAAAGATTCTCGTCAGGAGGGGGTGATCTCTCTGATGTAAGGCAAAGTGGCAAATTTATTAAGTTCCATCTTGCCAACTGTGTAATTGTAAATCCTTGTAACGATATGATACATTTATATACAAAACAAATATACGCCCAGAAAATAAACAGTAAGTAACACCAGGAAATACGCAGTAATGCTTAGTCATACATGGCGATACTCAGTAATATTTATTAATACATAAAAATACTTGTATAGTAATATTTAGTAATATAACTAATGCACAATTATGACAAAATCCATGTCAAAACGAGGGACAAAGTATAGCATAACATATGTATACAAAATAGGTCAGATGCTTACCTCGGTAAAATGCTCGAAAATTGAAAACCTATAAAAATTGTATATAAGTAAAACGAAAGGATAATCGAAAAATCTGCTACATGAGAGACATAGTTTAGGAATAGGTCTTTCAATATTTTTTAATTTGAAGTAAAACGTAGATGCAGTTTCGGAGAAATTCGGTGACAGCGGAGGGCAAAAATTGGGTTTATTTTACAAGCGATGATGCACTCTTAAGAAATATTTATGGTTTATGAATGCATCGAGGCATGCATGCAAAATAACTTTTATTAAACAAAATTAAATATAGGTAGGCATGAAGGCATGCTTTAGTTAGATATTATTAGCAAAATACTTAGCATTTGTATTTTAAGCATTTTGTTTTGTATGTTTTAATATCATTTAACCTAAACTGTAAACATATTATTTATAGGATTTAGAGACATTTATAAGTTACTGCTCGAGTTAATGTAATACTGATGTACCTATATACTGTGTAGATGGAAGACTATCAATTTGTGCACATTTTTGATCAAAATGAAAAGGATAAGAATAAGCAGCAGCAGCAGCCCCACTTAACGGATATTTCTAGAGTATATCGCTATCAAGAACAACCACATCAAGAGAAACTGTCATCTTGCAGTAACCCGGAATATATAGTCCAGTTCCGAGTCCAGGACCAACAAATGAACTTTATGAAGCTGGAACTCGAGATGGTAGTGTAAAAAATAATTGCTCCAGGGATGGGGTTTGGAAGAATTAGAAACTTATTTTATCCATAAGTTATACCCTATATAAAGGAATGTTATTTTATTAATTAGAATAAAAAAGCCGATTTTTTTTTATTAAAGTATCTTCCTACTTAGGTATCAAATTAAAGAGAGTATTGGGTACCTACTTATATACAGTATGTCTCCGTAAGTTTGCATCATATGGAAAACTTTTTTATTATTCATTTTACGAAAAAAAGTTATTCTTCATAAAAAGCTCTGCATGGTCTAAAACCTAAAATGCAACCATCAAATATCGAAATTTTCCAGTCATATACGAGGTTTGTCAAAAAATGTGATTTTTTCCCAAGAGTAAAATACCTTTATTTTTGACATTATCAAAAACTGTTATTAAAAAAGTTGATCAGAACTAAAAACCACGTCTAAATATGCAATTATACGCATTTATGTTAAAAAATTATTTTATTAATTTATTATTAATTATTTAATTAATTTAATGCGTGTTATTGCATATTTAGACGTGGTTTTTAGTTCTGATCAACTTTTTTAAATAACAATTTTTGATAATGTCAAAAATAAAGGTACTTTACTCTTGGGAAAAATTCACATTTTTTGACAAACCTCGTATGATTGGAAAATTTCGATATTTGATGGTTGCATTTTAGGTTTTAGACCATGCAGAGCTTTCTATGAAGAATAACTTTTTTTCGTAAAATGAATAATAAAAAAGTTTTCCATATGATGCAAACTTACGGAGACATACTGTATAATTAAAAAAAAAATACGCACATTTAAAAAGTAGGTAGGTACCTATACGAAAAGTTTTTTCGGAATTTGTGAGTTTATACCTTCTGATGTGCCCTCTTTAACTAAAATATCACTTTCGTTTCAACCAGCACTGGCTGAACTTTGTTATTTAAAATATTATATGATTATTTTAATTGCATTTTTGGGGGCTTTATAAGATTCTAAACGTATTTTATATTACAGATCAAACATCTAAACTGAATAGTTTTTAAGATATACTCGGAGATCAGCATTTAAAAAATCATAATTTTGGCAGGTTGACAATTTCTAGCAATTTAGAGAAAACGGTTAACACATTCCTTTTTTATTTTCTACACATTTAAAAATTATTGAACTTTTAGTTTAACCGGGCATCCGAAAGTTAAACGCAAGCGAGAACGCAAGTTAAATTTTAGGCACAAAATAAAAATTTAGAAAAGGAACGTGATACCAATTTCTTTTTCCTAAGATGCACCTTTAAGTTGCTAAGGCCTGTCAAAGTGCCAAAAATGTCATTCTTCAATTATTAATTTCTCAAAAACTATTCAGTTCAATTTTACAGCTACTTCCGGCATAACCGGAAGTGATAAGAAAAGCAAATATTTTAGTTAAAAAGAGCACATAAAAAAAAATAAACTCCCAAAGTTTCAAATTGTTGTGTCAAATGTTTAAAGTAGCTAGGAAACCCACTTCTCCCAAAAAGTGGTAACGAACGCTCGTAGGGAATAAGTACTTATAGTAAGTTGTAAATAAATATTATAAGTAGGTACTTTTATGTTTGTTATTTTAATATCAATAAACGATCTTTTCTTTTTAAAGCAAAAAATAACCGTAGAGGTAAGTAAGGATCATTAAAGGTCACCATAGAAGTCCCCATAGGAACTCAAATAATGTTTGAGCATCATTTGGAAAACTGGAAAAAGGCCACAGGAAATCCACTCGACAACACTCTACAGAACAAGTTTGATATTATTAACTTTGCCCAGCAACCATGCTCACCAACCCCATCCACAGCTTCTTTTTCATCACACCCATATTTACGGCCAGAAACTCCAGATGGTGTAGCAAAAATTAATTTGGCCGATATTTTAAACACTGAAAAAGGTCGAGCGCTTTGTTCTTTTTACGAAAGTAAACAGAAATTTGAAGAAGAACAAAGACACACATTAATTAATTTAATGTGCCAAAATTTTGGCCCCAATGTCCTTAGGAACAAGCTATACTAGAATGGAGAACGAAATAATAGCTCGCTTCAAAAATGAAAAATTGGCAATTTTTAATTTAATATTAACACAATATACCTAAGGTAAATGTACCAGTGCTTGACACCTTAAGGGAAAAAATCCATTTTTAAATGTAAATTATATATTTATTAATATAACTGAAAACTTTATTCAAAAATGGGTAACATGAGGCTTCTAATATTACTTTGTTTCATTAAAACTCTTAAAAAACAACAAGCCAATATTTAAATTAAAAAAATATTTATTGTTGTAAATGTCCCAGTAGTTGACATTAAGATATTATGCCTTCACCAGTAGTTGACATATTCTTGACCCAGTAGTTGTCATAGGGACATTTCTTAACCCTCAACTTCTAATGGCTTGTTAAAATTGTATTTTAAAAGGTCACCATCAGCTGATGTTATATTAGGAAATGCAAGTTTTTCTTGTATCTGGTTAAAACTGATAACACTAACATCATCTGGGTTAAGTTTGAAGGAAGTTTTGGTATCATTGCAGCAAACCATTCCTACAACTTCAGCTTCTGTCTTTGAAATAATTTCCTGAATTACACAGACGTATTTGTGAACTCTTTTTTTTCCTGAAAACTCCACTATTATATAGTCACCTTCTTTATATGAATCTTCCAGTTTTTGTTACCTGATGCAATGTTGCTTAAAGCGTCAAAACTCGCATCGGTAACATCATCAAGACTATCGCCTGACTCAATCCATTCTTCATCAGATTCTGAATCAGAGGAAATGTTTTGTACTTTTCTTTTTGTTTTTCTTGTTGCACTTTTCTTTTGTTCTAGTTTTCATAAGCTCTTTTTTTTTGTTTTCTTCCTGTTGTTCCTTAGCTCTTTCCTTCTTTTCATGGTACTCTTGCCACTGTTTCGAAGTTGCTACTGAAGGTATTTTTCCCTCTTTTGTCTTTTGATTCTTTTGGTTGTGGCCAATACAGAATTTTTTTAAATGGAGAACCAGTAATTGACACTTACTTGAACCAGTAGTTGACATGGTGTCAATTACTAGTACCAGTCATTTTAAACGTTTTAAATTTATTTTGCAATGATCGCAGTTATCTATTAAAGACAACTAATGCAAAACAAGCAAGTAATGTAGTAAGCTGCTCTTCTACTAGTAGTTGACAGTGGTGTCAACTACTGGTACATCTTAAAAAATGTGTATCAGTGGTTGACACCTCTTCCACAAAATGGTTACTGTGTTATATTGCAGCAATAAACATAAGTAACTAAAGAAATTAGTTTCTTTTAATTCCTAGGTGTTTAATACTTTTTAAAAACATACTTCTATAAACCTAGCAGAACAAGGTGCTCAAAATTGAAAATTTTTGTATGGAAAATTAGGTGCTAGTTAGGTGCTAATTAGGTGCCAAGAAAAATTATTTACAAAACGTAAAAATTCTGGTTTCTAAATTTGAAACTTATGTAGGTACTCAGGCACGTAGCCAGGATTTTTTCTCGGTGGGGGCCTATCGGCATCGCGCCGAAGGGGCGAAAAAAGAAAGCGCCGCAGGCGAAAATTTTTTGGGTGTTACGCCCAAAGCACAAAAACAAACCCGGTAATAATAATATGGATTTTTCACATATTATTACGTTTAACCTAAATTTTACCACAATGCGCTGTACAGTAACGGATCCAGAATTTTTATTTGTGGGGGCTTACTGCAAGAAAACCAAACTTTTGTAAACCGTAATGGTACAATATTACGATATTATAAATTCACATTTTCGCATAATTTTGGAGGGGCCGGGCCCCTCTAACCCTTCATCCCCCCACCCTTTGGATCCGCGATGGATACAGTATGATAATTAATTTACAATTTAATAAATAGCACCGATGTTTTTCTGTTATTGGCTACCGTTGGCTACTTATTATATTAACACTGTTATTATTCAGTTCCAGAGAATAATGCAGAGGCTTGTCTGACAGCATTAAAGTATGAAAACCTATCAGCCGAAGAGTTCGACAGCTACTGAAAAGCTTGTGCACAATATAGGCTGAATGGACCTGAAGACAATGCCAAACAGTGCTAAGGTGTTTCAAAAATGGCCTTTCTATAAAAAAAAACATTTGGGTATCGCCTGGTAAGTAAATATTTTAAAAATTATAAAATATTTCTTCCAATAAAAAAAATTAAATTTCAATTTTTAACTGTCAAAAATAATTAACAAATGAGAAAAGTTAAGTTTTTCGTACGGGGCTGTGACTGAACGATGCCAGATAGAAGTTTGGTCAAACAGTCAAGAATGAAAAAGACATTTTAAACAAAAGTTAGGAATAACCGAGGCCTCGACCGAGGCAATAACTGTCTCGAACTGTACTAGCTAGGTAGATATCGAGGTAGATATACAGGCAAAGCACAAACGTAAAAAAAACAATTTGTATTTTAAAAATATTAGTAAAGAAAAATAAGTAATTGTCCCTTAGGACCGACCTTAGGACAGAGACATATTTATCGTAAAACCTAAGGATAGTGTGGGATCTTTTTAAACAATCGGAAATTTTCCGCCCTGTTACCAAAAGTTAATTTCACAATTTATTAATTGAAGTTGAACTTTTTTATAAGAAAAACAATTTTTATTTTATAAAATGTCCTACCGGCCCCCGTCTTGTCGAACGTGTCGTGATAGAAAAATATCTACTCTTATTATGATCTAATTCTAACCAATAGTAGGTATTTATTCTTTTTAGGTTGATATTGATTACGACATTGCCTTTGAACATGGGGAGTTAGGTACTGCTAAAGAAATGGGAGAAATGTTTTCCCCAAATAGTGGCTTTTCTGCAACAAGACGGGCACATGAAAGATAAAGGTGCAAAAGCTGTATTGAAAAACGCTTTTAATGAAAATACTTGTGATGAAAGTAAGCTCAAATTTAAAAATACAAGTAGGTAGGTACTAGGTAGGTATCTATTGTATAGGTATGCTTGAGGGTATGTATAATAGAAATCAAAAATAAACAATATTTCTACTATTTCAAAACTTTATCATATATATAAACTAGCGTGTACCCGGCATGCGTTGCAACCCGCTGGTATAAATACAAACCCGATATATTAGTACCCGGCATGCCACTTTCTTAAATTGCACCCGTGCGATGCCGGGCGGGTCGCTAGTTATACATAAAAACCTTCCTCTTGAATCACTCTATCTATTAAAAAAAACCGCTTCAAAATCCGTTGCGTAGTTTTAAAGATTTAAGCATATATAGCTGGTAGGGGACGGACAGACAGCGACAGCGACTTTGTTTTATACTATGTTAAGATTGTTTACCGCTCGGTTTACCGTTACCTCGGAAGTTATATAGGTATAAAAAAAATACTACCTACATTAGGTATATACAGTGTGTCCCCGGATGGAGTTAACAAGAGGAAAAAGATCTTTAGGTATTATTGATTTTACGACGAAAAGTTATTCCTTATAAAAAATTTGCTTGTCGGGAAAATGAATTTACCATATAAAAATAGATCAGATTGATAAATTAAAAAAAAAAATGAAAAGTAGAAGTAGTAGGTACCATTGTTTATTATTTTAGACAAAATGTTTATGAAACAAAGTTGTTTATAGTCCAAAATAAAGCCTAAATACAAAATTTGTAATCTGAATTCTAATTTTTGTTTTTTACTTATTTGGAGAAATGTGTGCAGGTTGGAGGAGGATATGTAGAATAATAACTTTTTCCGCAATTGTACATTTTGAATGTTCATAAATTCTATTGTGAAAAATAAAAAACAAAAATCAGAACTCAGATTTCAATATTTTGTATTTAGGCTTTATTCTGAATTGTAAACAATTTTGTTTCATAAATATTTTGTCTAAAATAATAAATAATGGTATAACTGTTTACCGCCGTATGGAATGTCATCACACTGACTTTGGAATAACTAATACTTCTATCTTAAAGCATTTTCATGTTTTCTTAATTTATCAACCTGTAAGTACATATGATCTAAAATTTTTATATGGTAAATTCATTTTCTCATCAAGCTGAATTTTTTATAAAGAACAACTTTCGTCGTAAAATCAATACATAATAAAGATTTCTTACTCTTGTCAACTCCATCCGGGGACACACTGTAGGTATATATAAAACTGGGTAGGTATTTTACTAGGTATTTTATTTACCTTCTTAGTATAATCATAGTATAAAACAAAGTCGCTGTCGCTGTCTGTCCGTCCCCTACCAGCTATATATGCTTAAATCTTTAAAACTACGCAACGGATTTTGAAGCGGTTTTTTTTAATAGATAGAGTGTTTCAAGGGGAAGGTTTTTATGTATAATAGCGACCCGCCCCGGCTTCGCACGGGTGCAATTTCAAAAAGTGGCATGCCGGGTACTAATATATCGGGTTTGTTCGGGTTTGTATTTATACCAGCGGGTTGCAACGCATGCCGGATACACGCTAGTTTTATATAAAACACTCTTTCAATGTTTCAAATAATAAACATAACCAGCAAAAGCGACTAAGTACTTCATGTCTTATTCTGCAAATAGTATATTAAAGTACACGTTTCATAAGAAGCGGTTTTAGCGCACGCGTCTATTTTAAGAAACGAGCCACAAAGTGGCGAGTTTTTTTATTGACACGTGCGCTAAAACGCCTTATGAAACATGTGCTTTATACATTTTTTTTCTATTTCACTTTTTATAATCAAGAAAAATACATTTTAAAAAGAAAATAAATCCTTCAAATTTTGTAAATTTTTATGTCTAAATTTTATGTTGGTAATACTATTTTTTATCATAGTAGCCTCTGGACAACAAAAATTATTTTGCAAACTGTAATTTTTTGATTTATTGACCAATTTTCACCACGAGATTCTAAAGTTATTTCAGCGATATGAGATTTGAAATTGGACGGAATACGTTGTGTGATCCTTGTACATTCGGTACATATACAGAGCGTTCGGAAGTTCGGGAGATTTTGCTACTTTTTTTCGAATTTCAAAAGACCTGATTTTACGTCACGGCATTGCAATTTAGTATATGGAAGATGGAAAATTCAAATAAAGTTGAAGTTAAAATCGACATTGGAACGTTAGTAGATTGAATTTTGGATAGGATTTGGCAGAAAATGATAGCTTGAAGCATCTACAAAAGATTGATTTACAGATTTATGCAACCAACATACATGACTGTTATCCACACAGAATAAAAGAGTAAGTTATCAAGCTATTTTTCCTCTGCGAAAAATGGGTTTTCTCGTAAATCACAAAGGCCGCGTAAGTCAATGAAATAAAACATTTAAATGTTACCAACATCAAATAAAGAAAAACGCGTATCGAAATAGCTTTATTAAGATACGCAAATGCGTATCGTACTGAGCTTATTATGAACGTGAAATAGAAAAAAAACTTTACCGATAACATAATAACGAGGCTACGAAATTTTACAGTTTTACAAACCAATACAAATTTATACGATATCAAATATGGCATGCAGGAAAGTTGTAAAAACGTCACTTTTAATTTCCGAACTTAATAATATTAAATAGGATCCTCGATAGGATCCTACCTATATACAGGGTGTCCCACTAAGGTTGAAGAGGTGGGATATTATGGAAGCCACAAATCCTATGTCTTTGAAAAAAAAAATGTATTCACTAAATCGACCAAGAAAAATTGACGGAAAATAGTTTTAAGTTTCCAGAATGATTGCTAGGGGGCGCAATTACTATGATATAACTAAAAATTCAATTTTTCTCGGAATAATCGCAATTAAGGTTCTTATTTAATAACGGAAATAAAAAGATTATTAATTTCTCCGATACTTTGTTTTATTAGATTTTTTTGTATCGTCGATAATAAGGGCGGGGGAAGTTTGCGAAAAAATCATGTTTAAAACTGCTGTAACTTCCATACCCTCTATCCAAATTTAATCAACTTAGTTTTGTTTTAGAGCTAATTTTACATTTATTAAATATCCAAATGTTGTGGTGATGGTTAGTTCACCCTGCGTTTTCTAGAAGTCGTTGATTAGCCAAGATTCGGTTTTTTAGAGTTTTCTTAACAAAAGTAAATGGCATGCTATATTTTTATACGACTGTGCTTAAGCAGCATAAAAATAGCTACATTTTGGCGCAAACCGTAATTCGATATCTTTATTCCTTCTCGAGTTATTTGCAAATATCCAGTTTTTTTAAAAAAAATTAGCGTAACATTACTTTAGCCATGATATCTATGGAAACAAATTTTTGCCAACCATTGCTGGTTATTATGAAAGGCATCATCAAAAGCAAAATCGTAAAGTTTATTTAACAACTAAACTACAAAAACGAAAAATAACTTTAAAAATATAAACTACTAAGACAACAGTATCGATGAAATATTATGTTTAAATAGTAAGGAAAACGAAACGAAAAAATTAAATCCACAAAATTGCTTTTACAAGTGTTCAAAATGCATTCCATTATTTTGAATGCAACGATTTAATCTGCGTTTCGTACTTGATACTGCTACCTCAATTTCAGCTCTTGAAAAGTTGGCAATGGCATCTTGTATCCGTTGCATCATGTTTTCCGCAGTAGTCGGACGAGTTTGAAAAACAATGTCTTTTAGTTTGCCCCATAAATAAAAATCTAACACAGTGAGATCTGGAGACCTAGGCAGCCATGGTAATAAACTTCCTCGTTCGATCCAGCAGTTCGGGTAGGTTTAATCTAAAAAGTCACGGACTACTCGAGAAAAGTGTGCAGGGCACCCATCATGTTGAAGCCACATGCCCCTTCTGGTTACTAATGGGCTTCTTTTAATAGGAGTAGCAATTGGCTCCTTAAAAAATTTAAGTAAAGATAGCCATTTAAATATTCATTAAAAAAAAAACGGACCACTAATCCGGCCATCCAAAATGCCACACCACACATTTACACTCAATTGATTTTGATGGTCTACTTCACGCATCCAGTGAGGATTATTCACTGACCAGTAGTGCATGTTATGCAAATTGACTCCTCCGGCATGTGAAAAGGTAGCTTCGTCAGTCCATATAGTATGCGAGACAAAAATTCTGATCTTCACGAACCATATTTCTTAGCCAGTGGCAGTAGTTTAGTCTGTGTTGAAAGTCAGTTTCCGATAGAGCCTGATGTAATTGCAAGTGATATGGATGAAGAGATTGGTTCTTTAAAATTCTATGCAGCGACATTTTGCTTATGCCTAAGTCAGATGCTATTGTCCTTGTACCTAAATGAGGATTAACCTGAATATAGGCGAGAACATTATTAATATTATTTTCATTTTTAATTTGCCTATTTCTCCTAGGTGCTGAAATATTATGCACATGACCTGTTTCACGCAATCGTCTAGCTAATCGGCCAAATACTCCTCTACCAAAATGTCTTCTACCAGGATATAGTTAGCTGCGTATACTCGTTCTGCCATAGCAGCATTTTCATAACATTGAAAATAAACCGCCAACGTGAGATAGGCTTCTGCGGTAGAGTAAGGCATTTTTAACAGGTTTAAAATTAAATTTAAAATCTCAATGATAATCAAACCAACTTTTTTACTTTTTAAGATTAAATATTGAACAAAATTGTAAATACAGAAAAAATGTAAAAAATTAACTTAATGTCAACGTTGTCTAGCAACCAGCAATGGTTGGCAAAAATTTGTTTCCATAGATATCATGATTAAAGTAATGTTACGCTAATTTTTTTAAAAAAACTGGATATTTGCAAATAACTCGAGAAGGAATAAAGATATCGAATTAGGGTTTGCGCCAAAATGTAGCTATTTTTAATGTCTATAAAGTTAGCATTACCAATGAAAAATTTCGAATTCGCAATAGGTGGATTAATTGTCGTAAATATGTCGAAAATTTGTCGTGAAAACGAAAGTTTTGTCACTGCTTTTTTTTTTTTAAATAACCCCTGGTAATGCTAACTTGACAGTTATGTTAGCATTACCACCGTTTAAAAAGGGGTAAGATAAACTCAAAAACAAAAAGTAATTGCGGAAATAATTGTCGCTTTTTTGTCGCTAAATAATAGTGCAAAAGAAAATTTTTTTGCGAATGTTTTTTAAAACTAACCCCTTGTAATGCTAACTTGACAGTAAAGCTAGAATTACCAGCCTCTCAAATGAGGTAAAATGCATTCCTATATAAAAAAAGGTTGGAAGGATAATTGTCGCTTTTTTGTCGCTTAAATATGTACCAGTTGTTGAACATATCCCTATTGTCCCAGTGTGCTTTACCATCGCTCAAATTTCAATTTTTTATCATATCCTGGGCTTTCAAATTTAATCAATTATTGTCGGTTCACGCAAGTAAATTAGCGAAAATAAGTAGAAATTCATCGCCCTTTTTTTTATCCAAAGAATAGCCCTTAGGTGCACTTTAAACTTACACCAGCATTACCATCGCTTAAATTTTTAATTCATATTATTTTTTAGGCACTAAAATTAAATAAATAATTGTCGTTCGACGAATTCTAATAAGTGAAGCTAAAAATGAATTTGTCGTTTTGTTTTTTATCCAATAAACAGCTCTTAAGTGCACTTTAAACTCACACCAGCATTACCATCGCTTAAACTTAAATTTTCAATCATTTCTCAGACCTCAATATTGAATAAATAATTGTCGTTCGACGAAATGAAAAAATAATTTGTCGTGCCTTATTTTTAATCCCCAAAACAACCCTCAAGCGCATTTTCAACCTAGACTAGCATAACCATCGTTCAAGTTTTAATTTTTCATTATTCCCTAGGCTTAAAAATTTTATGAATAACTGTCGTTTCACGAAAGTAAATTAGTGGAAAAAAGTAGAAATTCGTCGTGCTAATAAGTGAAGCAAAAATTAATTTGTCGTTCTTTTTTTTTATTTACGAAACAGCCCTCAAATGCACTCAAAACCTAAACGAGCGTTACCATGGATCAAATTTAATTTTTAATCATTTCATAGACTTCAAAATAGGATAAGTATTTATCGTTCGACGATTTCAAATAAGCAAAACGAAGAAAGAATTTGTCGTGCCTTATTTTCAATTCCAAATCTACCCTCAAATGCACTTTCAACTTAGACTAGCATAACCATCACTCAATTTTTAATTTTTCATTATTCCCTAGGCTTTGAAGTTTAATAAATAATTGTCGTTCGACGAATTCTAATGAGTGAAGCAAAAAATTAATTTGTCGTTCTTTTTTTTATCCATAAAACAGCCCTCAAGTGCACTTTAATCTTACACTAGCATTACCATCGCTTAAACTTCTATTTTTTATTAATTTTTGGGCACTAAATTCAAATAAATAATTGTCGTTCGACGGATTCTAATGAGTGAAGCAAAAAATTAATTTGTCGTTCGTTTTTTTATCCATAAAACAGCCCTCAAGTGCACTTTAATCTTACACCAGCATTACCATCGCTTAAATTTCTATTTGTTATTATTTTTTGGGCACTAAAATCAAATAAATAATTGTCGTTCGACGGATTCTAATGAGTGAAGCGAAAAATTAATTTGTCGTTCTTTTTTTTATCCATAAAACAGCAGGGACGTAACTGGGTAGTAGATTTAGGGGGGGCTGGAAATGAAGTTGGAAAGAGAGTGGCTCGCGGCAAAAAAATTTTCGGGTGCCACGCCCAAAAACCTTTGATTTGAGCATTAAAAAAAAATGTATTGAATATTTTTTATCATTTTTAATTAAATAAAAAAATCTTCGACAGTTTTCTTTAAATTAAACATTTATCAATAGGCGATATCTTTCGAATGGTTTCAGCGATCGAATTGCTATTTTCAACACAGTAATATAGTGCGGATTGTTTTTGGGCAAAAAGCAAAAGAGGGTAAAATAGGGGGTTAAATGGCAAGACTGGATTGTGTGTTATAATGTATAATGTACCTATTTGAAATTTTACTTAAGAATGAGGCATGGGGCATAAAACAGCCCTCAAGTGCCCTTTAATCTTACACCAGCATTACCATCGCTTAAACTTCTATTTTTATTATTTTTTAGGCACTAAAATTAAATAAATAATTGTCGTTCGACGGATTCTAATGAGTAAAGCAAAAATGAATTTGTCGTTCTTTCTTTTATTTGCAAAACAGCCCTCAAATGCACGCAAAATTTTAACGCGCATTACCATGGCTTAAACGTAAATTTTCAATCATTTCTCAGACTTTAAAATTGAATAAATAATTGTCGTTCGACGAATTCTAATGAGTGAAGCAAAAATGAATTTGTCGTTCTTTTTTTATCCATAAAACAGCCCTCAAGTGCCCTTTAATCTTACACCAGCATTACCATCGCTTAAACTTCTATTTTTATTATTTTTTAGGCACTAAAATTAAATAAATAATTGTCGTTCGACGGATTCTAATGAGTGAAGCAAAAAAATAATTTGTCGTTCTTTTTTATCCATAAAACAGCCCTCAAGTGCACTTTAATCTTACACCAGCATTACCATCGCTTAAACTTCTATTTTTATTATTTTTAGGCACTAAAATTAAATAAATAATTGTCGTTCGACGGATTCTTATGAGTGAAGCAAAAAAATAATTTGTCGTTCTTTTTTTATCCATAAAACAGCCCTCAAGTGCACTTTAATCTTACACCAGCATTACAATCGCTTAAACTTCTATTTTTATTATTTTTTAGGCACTAAAATTAAATAAATAATTGTCGTTCGACGGATTCTAATGAGTGAAGCAAAAAAATAATTTGTCGTTCTTTTTTATCCATAAAACAGCCCTCAAGTGCACTTTAATCTTACACTAGCATTATCATCGCTTAAACTTCTATTTTTATTATTTTTAGGCACTAAAATTAAATAAATAATTGTCGTTCGACGGATTCTAATGAGTGAAGCAAAAAAATAATTTTTCGTTCTTTTTTTATCCATAAAACAGCCCTCAAGTGCACTTTAATCTTACACCAGTATTACCATCGCTTAAACTTCTATTTTTTTTATTTTTTAGGCACTAAAATCAAATAAATAATTGCCGTTCGACGGATTCTAATGAGTCAGGCGAAAACTTAATTTGTTGTTCTTTTTTTTATCCATAAAACAGCCCTCAAGTGCAGGCATTATTGTCTAATTAAAAATCAGAAAAAATCGTTTATACTAATTTGACCAGTTCATTGTCGGATAAATCTTATAAAGAAGAACAATAATAAAACATCGGACATATTAAGATAAAAACGTTAATTTTAAAAAATCGTTTTGTAACATTTTCTTAAGGCACGGTGTTTGTTCATCTAATTAGAGTATTATTTACGACGTCAAAATCCAATTAACCTAATCGAACGTGAATCGTCCCGGGGGCTTTCTGGTAGGCCCCCAAAATAATTTGACCAAATAAATATTACAAAATGCCAATCCCACAGCCCACTTAAAGCGCATCAATAAAAATCAAATGGGTAGTGTAGATAGGATACATATACATAGACGTAACTAGGGGGGGGGGGGGGCTTAATTTCTATAAGCCCCTCCTAAAATAATGTTGATAATATAGAGTAAAATTTAGGTCCATGTAGTCAAGCCGTCCGTCGGCTCCCTTCAGCCCCATGCCTCATTATGGTAATGCTGGTGTAAGATTAAAGGGCACTTGAGGGCTGTTTTATGGATAAAAAAAGAACGACAAATTCATTTTTGCTTCACTCATTAGAATTCGTCGAACGACAATTATTTATTCAATTTTAAAGTCTGAGAAATGATTGAAAATTTACGTTTAAGCCATGGTAATGCGCGTTAAAATTTTGCGGGCATTTGAGGGCTGTTTTGCAAATAAAAGAAAGAACGACAAATTCATTTTTGCTTTACTCATTAGAATCTGTCGAACGACAATTATTTATTAAACTTTAAAGCCTAGGGAATAATGAAAAATTAAAAATTGAGTGATGGTTATGCTAGTCTAGGTTGAAAATGCGCTTGAGGGTTGTTTTTGGGATTAAAAATAAGGCACGACAAATTATTTCTTCATTTTACTAATCGTCGAATGACAATTATTAGTCAATACCTATTGAGGTCTGAGAAATGATTGAAAATTTAAGTTTAAACGATGGTAATGCTGGTGTGAGTTTAAAGTGCACTTAAGAGCTGTTATGGATAAAATGGATATGGATAAAAAAACAAAACGACAAATTCATTTTTTGCTTCACTTATTAGAATTCGTCGAACGACAATTATTTATTTAATTTTAGTGCCTAAAAAATAACATGAATTAAAAATTTAAAAAGCGATGGTAATGCTGGTGTAAGTTTAAAGTGCACCTAAGGGTTGTTTTTTGGATAAAAAAGGGGCGATACATTTCTACTTATTTCCGCTAATTTACTTGCGTGAACCGACAATAATTGATTAAATTTGAAAGCCCAGGATATGATAAAAAATTGAAAGTTGAGCGATGGTAAAGCAAGTCTAAGTTGAAAGTGCATTTGACACTGGGACAATAGGGATACTCCTATGTTCAACAACTGGTACATATTTAAGCGACAAAAAAGCGACAATTATTCCTTCCAACCTTTTTTATATAGGAATGCATTTTACCTCATTTGAGAGGCTGGTAATTCTAGCTTTACTGTCAAGTTAGCATTACAAGGGGTTATTTAAAAAAAAAAAAAAGCAGCGACAAAATTTTCGTTTTCACGACAAATTTTCGACATATTCACGACAATTAATCCACCTATTGCGAATTCGAAATTTTTCATTGGTAATGCTAACTTGATAGACATTTATTTTTATGCTGCTTAAGCACAGTCGTATAAAAATATAGCATGCTATTTACTTTTGTTAAGAAAACTCTAAAAAACCCAATCTTGGCTAATCAACGCCTTCTAGAAGACGCAGGGTGAACCAACCATCACCACAACATTTGAATATTTAATAAATGTAAAATTAGCTTTAAAACAAAACTAAGTTGATTAAATTTGGATAAAGGGTATGGAAGTTACAGCAGTTTTAAACATAAGTTTTTCGCAAACTTCCCCAGTCCTTATTATCGACGATACAAAAAAAGTCTGATAAAACAAAGTATCGGAGAAATTTCATAAGTCAGTGGAACTTTGTGCTTTCTTACAGCCACTTGGGCTTATAGGTACTAGTTGAAAGAGTATGGCTGGCAAACAAGCCCCTGGTAGCCACATTAAAAATTATAAATAATTTCCATTGGTTCTTTTAGCTGATATACATTATTTGGAATCCATGTCCATGTCTGTTCCATGGCGATTAATGTGTTAACACTTTGCACTTTGTATTTTTAGCTACTGTCAAGTTCTATAATTTAATTGTATTTTTACTTTCCTTCCAGAGAAAACATAGCTTGTTTAAAAAGAATATTGTTTTATATATAAGATTTATTATAATTGTACACATCTACAATTTAGCTTCAACAAAGTAAATATTTATTGAGTTGGGTCATAGTGTATAAGTCAGCTTTTTGAAGGCTTGGACAAATCCAATAAACTAAACCTCGTAAACACCAAATTCACAGCTAGGGATCTCTTAGATTTTAAGTAACATATATTGCAACATCGGCTGCAGAGATTGTAGAAATGTATGCTTTGTAGTATGGTACTGAATAAATTGAATTGAAATACCTAGTAATGATAATAAATAAAATTTTTCATATTGTGTCAATAATAGATACACAATAAAATAACATATCCATCAAAAGAGAAATGGCATCAAAAAAAGAAAGAAATACCATAATTACAACAATACCCGCTTAGTCTACCTTTGCCTAATTACCTATTTAAAAAGTCATCAATGGAATAGGGTTTCACTTTATTTAACAATTTCCTAACATACTTTAAAAGTTTGGTGACGTGTGATTATTATTCTATTTCATAATTTATTTATTAAATTATTAATATAATATGTATTTATTTATTTAAATTAATAGTCTTTTTATTTCCGTTATTAAATAAGAACCTTAATTGCGATTATTCCGAGAAAAATTGAATTTTTAGTTATATCATAGTAATTGCGCCCCCTAGCGATCATTCTGGAAACTTAAAAATATTTTCCGTCAATTTTTCTTGGTTGATTTAGTTAATAAATTTTTTTTTCAAAGACAGGATTTGTGGCTTTCATAATATCCTACCTCTTCAACCTTAGTGGGACACCCTGTATAATAATAACAGAATAAATTATCTTAACGACTTACCTTCAACCTTGGGCTATTTTTAAAATTAATTTATATCCTATCAACAGTTCGTAGGTTTTGTCCCTGGCGACCACCGTAAGGGGCAACTTTGCGTTCTTGCAGTCTACTTTGTTCTTGAATAAAACACTATAATTTTACAAACACATTTATTAGCACTTTGGTAATTATTATCCACACATTATTAAGGTAGGGTAATGCAAATTTTCCGTAGGAAGGTCAGTAAAGACTGACCCAACATATTAGAAGTCGCGGCAAAGTTTAAAAAAAAAACAATCTGTTCACAACAATTAGGCCCAACTTTCTCATAATTATAGCCGAAATCGTTTAATATTATCTCGATTCCGGTGTTCAAATTCAAAGTACTATAATACAGAACGGTACAGAAAATGGTACAGATCGGTACAGAGTCCTTCTTGCGCGAGCGCGACATAATTTTACGACTCCCCGTTGCTAACTGGGAAATTATTCAATATTATTTATTCATAATACTTACGGATTTCAAGACGTGCGGGTCGCAAGGGGGTAAATTTCAACCAATGGAGGCTAAGCGGCGAAATCACTAAGGCAACTGAACGTGTTGTACTTATTTCGGAGAATTTTGTCTGGGTATTTATTTGCCAATTATTGTCAAACAACTTCTTGTAAAATGTAAATTTAAAAATAAAAATAAGATTTTATGACTACCTAAATAAATGAAATCTGAACTTTTTTTCATATTATTATACCTACTAACCCACCTATATATTTTTTTATACAGGGTGGTATTTACGTAGAAAAACTTTAAGGAGAAGGTACCTAATTATTCATTGTTTGATTTTAATACAAAAAGTAGGTACCTATAACATTATGAATATAGGTACCTATGGCCAAAACGATTAGGACCTCAATTAGGAAGTAAAAATTAATTTTTTTTAGCCTTGTTAAAATTTTCCTTTGACAGTTTTAGGAATAATTATTCAAAAGTAGCACAAATAGAGATATTGTTTTTACTATAGTACCTACCTATAGTTTGTTTATTAATTATGTACCGAGGTACCTATTTTGGGTACTAGCTACCTAAATAAATCTATTTAGTTGGTATTAATATTGTTAATAATAATTGCAAAAAATGTCTGTCCGGTTGATAAAAAGCTCTGCTATTAGGCACCTAGGTACAATAAAATCAAACGTCTTTTTGTACACTCATTTATGCAAAATTAAATTCTGGGTATTAGGTATTCCTTTACAAGATCTTCTCTAAATTGAGTTTTTCTTTGGCTGAAAATTAAAATTAAGTTTTAAAATTCATTGTCATTTATCGGGTTTTTCGTTAAATTCCTTGAATTATCTCTAGTGTAGTATGAAACATATATACTTTTTAGTACAAATAGATACTTGCCCTATGGATAGTTTTTGAAAATATTTATAACATCCGCACAACAGGTATAATTTATCCAAACTCAGATTGAGGACATTCCAATCATTCCATACGGCGGTAAACAGTCTCAAAGAGACCGACCTCACAACCAGGGTTGTCAGATCTTTCTTCTTCAATTCTTTAAGTTTTTTTATTAAAGATGTTTCATTTATATCAGTATTCAATTGTTAGTCAGTAACTTTCTTTGAAAGCTTGTTTGCAAATAACTTTAAACCGAGGAGTTTTGAGTGTGACAGAAAAAAATAACAAGCCATTCATTGTTATAATAATACATTCTTTAGTCCTTAAGAAACAATATAACTGAAATCAAGACAAAAAGTGTTTTCAGTGATTAAAAACAACTAATTAACAAACCCTTGTTTCTCGTATACTTATACATATTATATTAACAAACCAGAAAATTTGGTAGAACTGGCAACCGTTCACAATTTATGCACGTTGTCAGGGGTGATAAGCGCCAGCTACCTGCAGCTGGTATAGCAGAAACGGTCCCCACCCCGTTCAACGATCGATTCTGTCAGACAGAGATAGGCCAGTGACCGCGAATGGCGTGGAAGAGACGAAGATAAAATATACGTGATTTGGAACTTATGGACGGGCCGGGGAATGGTCCGAGAATGGAGTTCTGGTAAAAAAATTAATGCATTTTCTGAGCAGTGTCGTGCCGTGTCAGGTTTATTTTTCTGGTTTTAGTTTTGTGTATAGAATCTTTGAGTTACCTTATATTTATTATTTTAATATAATATTATTATATATACAGTGGGTTTATAAAGTGTAGTATGTACAAACACCTAATGTTAAACAAACTTATAAGTGTGTATACGCATTTTAATTATTTGATTGGGACGCCTTTGGTTAGGAGTTTCATACTGTTTTATGTCATTAAATTGACCTAAGAAACACTATACCTATAAATCTAATTCAAAAAGAAAAATTATACATTTTTCATTAGCATTAACCTTCACGTTCAATTTTTATCATTTGGTATAAGGTTTAGATACTAATACCTTCTTTATTTCCTTCTTTCTTCAGATGGAAAAAATGCATCAATTTTGTGGGCGATTTATGGCTATTTTGGTACCATCCTCAAAATTTTGCGCAAGGAATGTTACTGGCAAGATAACGCATACGGTTTTTTTTTTGTTGTTAACTAAATTAGCTTTACGGTGCCTTTGGAGGTTATATGTAAGAATAGCCATTCAGGGCTAAATATCGCCTCCATCTGGCTGCCTTTTAAGGAAATTCATTATATTTGAAGTTATTATAAAGAACACTTTAAATGTAAACTTTTGGATTTCCTAAATAAAAACGATTATTATTATTATTATTATTATTATTAAATACACAATCAAGGACTCACAAGAATTTTTATTTTGCGCAAAAACCCAGCAGGAAATCGAAGAACACATTGTAAATCTCAAAGCGAGGAAGTCGGCTATTCAGCCTTTTATTTTATGCCTAGGCGATGATATTACAAAAATATCTAATATATATGGGTTTACTTTGACGACATTTGATATACATTTTTTCACCTAATTAAGGCAGTAGATATTATTATATGCTATAAAATTATATATACAGGGTGTTCATTTGAAAACCTCCCACCACGGATTTATCGAAAACCACTGATTAAAAGAAAAAACGCCGAGACACGTCAAAAGACTTGCTAAAGGGGACAACTTTTTAACCAAAAACAACTTCACCCCCTTTTACCCTCTGCCCCCCGGGGTCATCCTCTTAAAAATTTTAAATGACAAGGGGTACCAAGTAATAGCTTTCTTCCTTCCTTTGCTTCTAGCCTTCAAACAAACACAAGTAATAGCTTGTTTAAAAGGTCTTTCAAAGTGCTTTATTTTAACGTTTGATTTTTTAAAATTGGTCGATTCGTTTTCGAGAAAATTAGAAAAATCTTTATTTATCTTAATTTGTTCAGATAGAAAAAAAAACCAAAATATCACTTTTTATTTCAATAAGTGTTCAAAAACCAACATAAACAGCAATTCGGAAAATTAGACGTGGCAGCAACCAAATAACAACTAGAATTTTTTCCGCCTTCTTTTTATCAACACAGATAACATGTATTTATTCTTGTACCTGTTTAGTTTTTTATAGTTGCTAAGGAAAAAAAAAATTTAATTTGCTGTCAGTTAGGTACCTTTGTGACAATCTTGGGATAGTGAAAATTAATTTATTGATTCAGATTTTACTTCCAAAATGGTTTACACACTAGCCGAAAGAGTGGAAATGATTCTAATTTATGGTGCCCAAAATCAATGTGCTCGGCAAACTGCCGTCACATTTAACGCCAGACATCCGGAAAAGATAACATCGCATAGGTATGTTTTGGACCTTGTTACTAAATTTACTCAAACTGGATCTGTTGCAAATAAAAAACGTAATCATCGTAGAATTTTGGATGAAGCCGCTCAAGTTGAAGTTTTGGGTCATTTTGGCATAAATCCTAATACTTCATTACGCAAAATTGTTGCTGCGATGGTATTTCATTAGGCCCTATACACACAGTTACTAAATTGCATAAATTTCATCCATTCAAAATGAAAATATTGCAAGAGTTAACCGAAGATGATTTCGATAGGCGAGTTGAGTTTTGTGAACAAATGACTGCAGCGATTAATGATAATACCATTCATGTAAAGAATATCTGCTTCAGTGATGAATGCACATTTTATCCAAATGGATTTGTTAATAAGCATAACTGCAGGTATTGGAGCAATGAAAATCCTCATGCTTTTGTAGAAGGGCATACTCAGTACCCCCAAAAAATTAATGTATGGGCAGGCATTTTAGGAAACAAAGTGATTGGGCCATTGTTTATTAATGGGAATTTAAATGGAGGCACTTATTTAGATATGTTGGAAAATACCATCAATCCGCTTATCACTGAAACCATTGAAAACCAAATCGAAGACGATGGAAACCCTATACTTGATGAGGCTGAAATATATTTCTAGCAAGACGGCGCTCCTCCTCACTATGTTCTTCCGGTTCGGCAATGATGGCCTGCTAGATCTCCTGACTTGACGCCATTAGACTTTCTTCTATGGGGCCATTTGAAGTCTATTGTGTTCACTCCCCAACCTGAAAGTTTGGAAGAACTTCGTCAACGCATCATCGAAAGCTGCCATGATCTCCGACAACATGTTTTTGAAAATGTCCGTCAGGAATTTGAACATCGCCTATATCATTGTTTGGCCAATAACGGGCAACATTTTGAACACTTATTGAAATAAAAAGTGATATTTTCGTGTTTTTTTTTCTATCTGAACAAATTAATTTTCTCGAAAACGAATCGACCGATTTTAAAAAATCCGAGGGGTAAACCGCAGTCCCAAATTTTTTACACTAATTCCAAGTAATACCACTAATTCCAGGACTAATTCCATGACTAATTCCTCTAATTCCACGACTAATTCCACTAATTCCACTAGTAATACCACTAATTCCAATACTAATACCACTAATTCCAATACTAATATCACTAATTCCACCAATTTCTCTAATAATTCCACTATTTCCACTGGTAAAATTAGACATTATAAAAGAAATATGTAATAGTCAAGCCTTGGTTTAGATACAGACATAAAAACACCTTATTGATAGGAAATAAAAACTGGTTGCGCCTACTAATTATTTTAAAAACCATGATATGTCTCTATCGATACATTGAAAATCGAAACATTACCAGTTAGTAGTTTCGATATGTTTTATGGTAATATTATTTAAAACTTTAAAACTAACCAAATAAAAACGATAAATTTTAAATTTACCTAAATATTGAAACTTACTAAATCTCAAAGCTTTAATATGTAGACAGCTGAATGTGTAGAATCTGCTTAAATAATAGTAACAATTTTACTGGACATCTGACCTGACATACACAATATTTTAGATACCTCCGAGGATTCTTCTTTCACTGGCTATGGTTAAATAAATAAATTAATTTCATGTAAAGTCAATTTAGGTAACTAGACTTTTATTATGTTTCAGGAAAACTTTTTTTATGATAGCGGCAAGCTTTAAGGCTCGCTTAAGGGTGAATTTTCATGCATCTGATACGTTGATCCGTCGGCGCTGATTGGTCATTATATTTTGGCGCCAATTTTTATCCGAAAAGTTTAACATTTCATCTGTCATCGGACAGAGTTAAAATAAAATTTTCCGAAAATCGATCGAAAATATTAATATTTTTGTACTGTACGGGAATGTTATTTCTGTACTTTGCTTTATTTCCATACAAAACCAATATTTCCTTTATTTCAGGATAAAATGATTATACTAATGCTTATTTTAAAATTATAACAGTTGATTGTAATAACTTCCGATCGATTTTCGGAAAAATAGTATGTATACCTCGTAGGAAAAGCCACATTCCCAACATTTGTGACCAGGGATAAGACCAATCACAAACGATTCGTATCATTGGATAATGGATGCATAAAAATGCAAAAAAAATTACATTCCATAAATTTTCTGACCAATCAAAAGCCGTAAATTCAGCCAATGGGATTACCTTCATATCAACGTATCGACGGATATCGGATGCATGAAAATTCACCTTTATTCGTAAGTAGCAACTTATATATTTTTATTTTAGTGTAGTATACATTTTACTAGACTGTTGTCATATTTTCTCAGTGTATTATCCCGACCAAGTGTCTAATATTTATAGCACAAGGTCAAAAATATTACCCGAGCAACATCAATGGCGCCGACACGTTTTGTCACCCCTGGTTTCTGCTCGTAAAGTAGCAACGCCGCACCCCTGCAAGATGACCATGCCTGTTAAGAACGTCGATGATTGGATGTGAGAAAACGGCGGCGTTGTGCTGGCCACCACTTAAGTTTTTGTGTGATATTGCCAGAAATATGGATGCCAGACTACATAAAAAATCTTTTCTGATATCAGTAATTGCCCGACTAATTCCACTAATTTTAGTACTAATTCCACTAATTCCATCAGTAATATCACTAATTCCAGCAGTAATATCACTAATTCCAGCAGTAATACCACTAATTCCACTAATTTCCCTAGTAATTCCACTAATTCCAGAGGGTTGTACACCAAAATTCCACTGCGGTTTACCCCTCGAAAAAATCAAACGTCAAAATAAAGTACTTTGAAAGACCTTTCAAACAAGCTATTACTTGATACCCCTTGTCATTAAATTTTTTTAAGGGGATGACCCCGGGGGGCAAAGGGGTGAAGTAGTTTTTGGTTAAAAAGTTGTCCCCTTTGGCAAATCTTTTGACGTGTCTCGGCGTTTTTTCTTTTAATCAGTGGTTTTCGATAAATCCGTGGTGGGAAGTTTTCAAATGAATACCCTGTATATATTTAATTTAGATTTTCCCCCGGCCAGTAAAATGTTTTGGAATTTCTTAGAGAAGGTTTTCTATGAACATCAGAAGGTTCTCCTTGATAGCCCGAAAGCCATTTTGTAATAAAAAAATTAATCACTAAACATGTCTTTATTTTAAAGAAAAAAGAAAAAAGAATACCATATTCTAGAAACAAGAAAAATCCAGGATGGTGGATTTAAATTTGGATGCATGCATACCCCGCATTAACAAACCGTTAAAGGCGTATAATACCACTATGTACCTACCCGTTATAAAAGAAAAAAGCTGTGACAAGTACAGAAACTATAAATCAGTAAAGTAAAATAACAAGTTCATTTCTTATTATTACAAAAGAACGTTATACCTATAAACTGTCATAGGTATCAGCTGTCCTTGTATTATTATTGAAACGACAAAATTAAAATTAAGCATTTTAAATATTGTCCAAGTAAACAAAGGATACAATCAATTTTGACATTTTAAAATAATTTTTAATAGAATTTACCAAAATAGATTTAAAAGCTATTACGTAAAATAAGTTTTTTACAAGATAATTTATTATTACTTATTGGGTTTGTAAAATTACAAAATTACTTACTACTTAGTCCCTATACCTATAAGTAAAAAAATAGTAGAGATATTATTTTTGAAAAAGACTATACTAAACTGTATTATTTTTAACGAATACTGTATCATCAGTAAAGTAATTACCTGCCAATAAATTCGATTTGTAATATCGATAACCAGCGATCATAGATCCATGTTTACTGTTCATTGATTCAATGTACAGTACCCATCAAACCAATGTCCATCGTTCGTAATATTAATAAACGGAGAGCATGGATCTATGTTCACTGTTCATTGATTCAACGTACAGCAAACATTAAACCAATGTCCATCGTTCGTAATATTAATAAACGGCGAGCATGCATGAATCCATGTTCATTGTTCATTGATTTAACGTACAGCAAACATTAAACCAATGTCCATCGTTCGTAATATTACTAAACGGGGATCATGGATCCATGTTTACTGTTCATTGATTTAACGTACAGCAAACGTTAAACCAATGTCCATCGTTCGTAATATTAATAAACGGCGAGCATGGATCCATGTTCACTATTCATTGATTCAACGTACAACAATCGTAACTTGAGGAATAGGAAAGTTTACGTTTAAGTTACGAACGTTCATTGAATCAATGACACCCGTCATCGGCTGAAAATTAATGTTGACGTTCACTGATTTGATGTACTTTTTTATTAATATCACGTACTTTTTCGTTCAGTGTATCACACATGTTATTTATTATATAGTCCTATTAATAGTATCTAAATTAGATAATATAATGTAAATGTGTATATTAAAATGATTGGCAACCTGTCATGTTGTTAAATATGTTAACAACGAAAAAACCACCCTCTCGAAAGTAGAAAATGTTACTATCCTTTGTCTTTCTTTGAAATCTGAAAACTATGCTCTTTTCGTCTTGTAATGTGTTCACAAACTATTTTACAAAACAGACAACTTAAAACTAAATATACCTAAAAAACACCTTTTTGATACTTACCTAAAATTTTTAAAGATACCAAAAATATATTATAGGAATGTAAAAATCTGAAACGAACGAACTGAAAGCTTATAGGAATATAAAAAATAAACAAAACCAATGGGTCAACAGATTTGATTCTTGTTCATAACTATTTTTTGCTGTTTTAATTATTAGCAAAATTAGTCTGCTGTTAGAAAAACAGTTAATTGTTAGAAAATAAACAAAGAGTTGACAAAAAATAATAATTGTTTGCATAATCTTCTCAATTGGTAATAACTTTCTTGAGCAAGAAATAAGCACTGACAGTGGTTGGTACCAACAGTTAGGTGTAGTTCTACATAACAAAAGCAAATAAAAAGCAGTTCTCTATGTGTCTTACAGCCAGCTCACAGACAATGTGATTAGTATTTTTTCAAATGATTTAAGGCAAAAGGATATCTTACTGGATTAACAGATTTGGAGTATTTTTTAGCCTGTTGTGTAAAATATAATTTATGTGGTCACACATCAGTATTTTCCCAAAAACTTTGCATTTTGCGAAAAAAATAAAAATGTATGTCGAGGGACTAACGTCGTCGGGGTTTGTTAGTAGATAAGTTGTCTTAAATAATGGTAACATGCAGAAACTGAAATTCTGAATGAGATAATCAAAAACTCTGTAGAAGAAAGAAAATATGAAGGAATTTGAAATAATAAAAGAGTCACAACCTTTGACCAATAAAGGTACAATACAACAAATTTCACTTAAGTATATAGTTTAGTTTTTTTGGTTTTGTTATGGAAAATGCTCGGGAAAATGCTTGACTCCGGTTGGAGAATTGTGTTTGTTGCCAAATCTAATTTCCCTAAAAATAGGCAAGTGTATGCTTCCTAAAGTTAATAAAATAGCCCAAATGGAAAAACTTTTGATTTGATGACGTCAATGTTTATATTATTTTAGCGTTTAATAAAATTATTTCAAAAATGTCGACCTACCTCTGTTCAGGTTAATATTGTAGCTCTTCCTTAGGTGCAGGTTTTTGTTTGATGCATGCTAACCCGTTGAGCGTAAGGGCGAGAAAATAGGCAATTTTCTTTAATTCTTGCGGCAGCACATATTTTGCAACCCATGTTATTTGTAAAAAAGTTTACCCTTCCGAACTATAGGACCCTTTTTTAATTTTGCGTTTCCGTTAACAAGTTTCTATATCCGTCCGAAATCCAGCCGTGACGGTTAACAAATAAAATAATCCTCTCATATGTATAGTTTTTGCCAATAAAAGCTTCCCAATATGGGGTGTTATGTTAAATATAAAAAAGCACTAAACTAGTTAATAACAAACTATAATGTTTTTATATTATTGGTACCTACTTATTTTTGCATTAAATCTGGAAGCTTTTATTATACTATTTTAAAGTACTAATTTACAAATATTGGACAGATCTTTGATTTCAAGAGACCAATCATGAACTATAAAACATTGATAACAATCGGATATTCCTGTTCTTCTCATACACACGAAAATGTCTAGGGTTTAACTTTTACTCAATATCCTGAAATAGTAAGAAAAAATGAAAAAATAATAAGATGTAGAACCAAGATTAGCTAAGATCGGAAGATTTTTCATAAAAGAAACCAACTATATTCATAAATATAATAAGTATTGGGCATAATTATTGGTATATAACAAACCGTTATAGTTGTGCAACCAAAATTTTTAAAATATTACGGTGTTGCCAATAGCTATTTTCTAAATATCGAAAACGAGGATTTCCTATTTTTTAATAACTATAAAAAACAAATATCTTGTAAATAGAATCCTGAGTTAGTATTTTTAAACCATGTGCTTGGATCTTAACGACGCTAAGCGTTGCTTTGTCTTTCTTTTTGTGTTTTTCATGGACGTCTAGGCTTTTCTTTATAGAAAAAAATATTCAAGACATTGCGTTAATGTCACATGATTTATCTACTATCTTGCGAGGTGAGTTAAAATATTTAGATAAATTGTGCGAGTAAACTATATACCCGAAGCTCACCTTGATTTATTTGCTTGATGGCACAGGCATTTGTTTCTTTGTGCAGTGTGGGACAATCTATAGTAATCAATGGTACCGGCACAACATGGACTTAAGTAACTAATGATGTTTTATTGCCGTTTTTAGTTTTCTACTGCCAACGGTAATAGATTACAGCTACTCGTACATAGACAGGAGAAACATTATCGTATAACAAAATATTAATCTATATAATTGAAAACTGATTTACTGACTAATCAACCCTTAACCACGAGTCATAAAATCATGAAATTTCGTGGATATCTTCTCCTTATGACGTAGGCATCCACGAAAAAGAAATTTCTCCAAAATTACCCGGTAAATCGGTTTTTGAAATTTTTATATATAGGGATTTCTGTCTGGGAAAATATTTTTGGTCCGAATTTCTTAAACCTCAGCATAGATAGGTACTTTAAACAAAAGTAATAAAACACTAATTTCTTATTTTTATGAACATCGGACCCTAACAATTTATATTGGGAAAAATATTTTTTGACGCACTTTCTTGAAAGTAAGCATAAATACTACACAATAAAAGTAATGATATTCGTATTTCTTATTTTTTTGGAAATTCGCTACCAAAACGGTATAAAGGTTTGTATTGGAAAAATATTTTTGATCCGAGTTTCTTGAATCTATGAAAAAATTCTGTAAGCGTACGTAACGATCCGTATTATGATATATATATTTTTTAATAATTAGGATGAATCTATATTTTTGGTATTATTTTCATAAACAAAGCTAGGAGATAAATGACATTTTTATTAAAAGAGAAAGAAATAATGTCAGAAAGCACCAAATAAAATTATTTTTAAAAATAATATGGAAAGGTATTGTACTGGAACTATCGGGTTGATAAATTGAGATAGAGACGTGTATAAAAATGTTTATAGGATCTCTATATAAAAAACAATCTCTAATTCTAAACATACAAAATCAGTAGAAATTTATACTAAACTTAACTTGACTTAACCTTACACTCTAACATCTTAGTAATTAGTATTATTGTTATAGTTCATGTTTAATAAACATAATATCACTTCCAGCATGGGTAATTCCCAATTCCAACGGTAATTAGTGAGTTATAACAATATTATTATTAAATGTACAAACTTATTTTTACCCTGGTGGTTGGATTCTATTGGGTAGTAGCGAAGTAAAGGGTAGCCGCTATAGTATTCAATACATGTTCGTTATCTACAACACGATAACCACTTAGTAAAAGGTGCATAATACTTCTGATAGTAAGAGCATCATGCCTGTGCATAATACAACAGTTGCAACATCATGGAACAACAAATGTAACAACAAATTCATCATATAATTCGAGATCTCGATTGAAATTAAAATTTGCGCTGTTAAACGGCCAATATGGGGTATTTTTACTTCAGATTTTAAAGTTATTGAACTAAAATGTTGGAGGAAATAAGTTATTTGGGATATCTACCTTTTAGTTTGAACAAAATAAGGTAAAATAACTAATTTATTATATTATTTTGAATTTTAAAGATGGTCTGCAATTTTCGAGTTTTGGCAAAATTGCCTGTTTTTAAATAGCCATGCCTTGACATCAAATAAAGCGTGAGCTGACATTTAAAATATTGATGTCTATGACATCAAATGAAGCGTCAGCTGACATTTAAAATATATGATGTCTAAGTATAACAAAAATAGGTCTTTTTAACACGCTTTTATTAGCTTCACCTGTATGTTTGTTTGTATGTATGTTTGTTTGTAACCGATTTCTTTGAACCCGATTTTGACCCACTTTAAACGGTCAGATTTAATTTAAATTTTGTAGACTTATCAAGAACCGCTGACAATACAATAATTTGATAAGTTTATCTCATTATCCTGATCAGGATCGCCGGAATTAAATTATTTCCTTACATATCCTCTGTATGAAAGTAAGAGAGATAGAGCTCACCGTATGCGCATGCGTACTATCTACCTACTTTCCGGCTCGAGCACTCGGCTTAATAGTGTTGGTACATTATTTCGCTATCAGTTGGTCCATTGGCCGAGTGGGTTTGTTCGGGTTTGTGGATCCAATGCTTTGAATCTAGCAATTTCAAAAACAAATGGATCCACTGCTTTAAATCTAGCCATTTCAAAAAGTCATTAGTAAATTAGTGACAGTATTCCATCTCTACTCCGGACCTCTCTACTCAAAAAAAATTTTTTTCTTAACAATAGCTTAAACTAAAAAATGAAAAATAAATATAGTTTAAAAAATCAAAAAAAAATGCTTTAATAATTAATCAAACTAAAAAGCGGAAAATAAATATGGTTTAAAATAGGCAGAAAATAATAATGAACGATAAACACTAGTAAGTATCATTATTATTTTCTGCCTATATTAAGAATTTTTTTAAACTATATTTATTATAGTCAGCATTTAAAATTCGTGGCATTGTATAATGTAGGTTGTAGATAAAGCATAGTATTTGACTTGCCTATAATGCACACTCTGATTATTACAAATAACCTATAAATCCTCGTTTATTGTATATTCCTACATTATGCGCTCTTTAAATAACTATTATTCAGTATTCAGTAATAATTGCAAATAATATTGAAATACTAAAAACAAATTGAAGCAATAGTTATGATAAAAAAAATCTTATCTCAATTATACATATTCTAAAAATATACGGATTTAGGAGTTTACGTCGCCTTAACATCCAACCTAATTTTCCTTGATTAAGATAATAATTATAATAAATATGTATATACAGGGTAATCCACGACTTTGGTGTAAAAAATTCATTATGAAATAAAAGCAAAAAAAAACAATGGAAATAATTTTTAAGTTCCTAATTCTACCGCTAAGGTGCGTAGACGCTATGCTATGACACAAAGTCTTTAATTTCTACTAATAACTGCAATACAATGTAGGTATAAATTTTGTAATAACATTTTTTTTGTAGTTACCATGGTAACAGCGTAGAGAAGGGTAACGACTAAAAGTACTTAAAAGGCCGTAACTTCGGTCTGCATAAACCCAATTTAACATTTTGAAAATATTTTCACCTTTTTTTTATTGGATATCTTATAATTATTAACCTTTGTGATTTATCTGTTTAGTCATTACTCATTAGTTTAGGTCATGTTTTTTAAAGTCAGTTTACTTTAATAAGTATCCTACAAAAATATTTAGTTTTCAAGATAAGTAGTATGTTTTAGATCGAAATAGTTGTAATTTCATTAAAAAGAAATAGCTTAAAATGATTTATATGTCGGATATATATCGGATATATATCCGACATATATCGGATATCGGATATATATCCTTTGATATGATACTTTCGAAAATATCATGATAATTTCGAACCATGGTTTAAAATAAAGATATCAGTTACTATACTTAAATAGGCCTATAGGCCATAAGAAACTAATAAATTCTTATATTAAATCTATATTATTTTTGGTTTAATAATCAGCGATTGTCATTGAATAAATTATTATTAGTTTTCAGGAATAAACAAAATAGAATATAAAATTTGTATCGTTGAATCAATGTATAATATTTTTACGTTTATTATATGACCACATTTTCTATGTAGGTAAGTACACAACATTCTGGTGAAAAACGATAATGAACTTTTTTATTACAAAGATACCTAATACCGTGCGAGCAAAAATTATTTGCATCAAAGCATCTAAGGACGTAATGCTTAGCCGTAGAGCTTAATACCTTTTGGGTGTCAGTAACTACCTGAATTAACAATCAATCAGTTATTCCGTCATCTTTGACAGTCGTTACAAGTAATTTGATTCATCGCTAATTTTTTCAATTTCTTGAACAATTCACACAATGGGCTTTACGGAACAGCACAAAACATTCATGGTTGAAGCGTATTTTCGAAACGGGGTTAAAGTAAATGGTGAGTGGCAATACAATCCGGGTTTGTGCATGGACGATTTTCACGAATATTTTCCTAACGTTGCTTTTATTGCTGAGGATTTTTATCATTGCCTGAAAAGAAGGCTATGTTTAGGGAAACAGGTTCTATACAACACAAAAAAGAAGCAGGAAGAACATCTGTAAGAACAGAAGAACTTGTTGCAAACGTTCGTGAAATAATGCAAAATACGCCAACAAATTGTATAAGACGCCTGTCCCAAGAAGTGGGAAGATATTATGGAACATGCAGGACTATTCTTAAGAAGCAGCTAAATTTATTTCCTTATAAAGTGCAAGTATGAATTGTGTAAATACAAATTTAGAACAATTACAAGAAAGGATAATATAAAGAGATGTGTGAATTTATGTTTGGAGCATGGCGGTGGCCAATTTCAGCAATTTATGTACCTAATTATTTTTATTTTCTTTCTGTATATTCTTACTTTGTTAATTTTCTAAACAACAAAAATAAATTTGTACTTATTTTGTCTACTTATTTTATTACTCATTAGTTTGGCATATCACGTCATAATATGAATTTGACAAAATTTTAACCTAGATTCGGTTAGATATATCGTCCCCATATCATTGTGATCTAAACCAAGCCCTACGTTTTTTAATCCAAGCCCTCTTTGATGCAAATAATTTTTGCTCGCACGGTAGTATCTCCAAACGTCAAAAAACTTAAATTTTAACATCCGTATTCACTAAAGAGTTTTAAATTTAGTTTATCAAAATATTTAGATTTTCTAGTCTTCCAAATCGTTTTACCAATTAATACTTTAACTGGGATGTTGTTACCAAAATAGTTTTAGTTCTACTAAAGGAAAGAGTACCTATCAAAATCTATTTTGTTTAAGAATTTAAAGACAAACCAAAAAATATTTACAAAACAATAATTAGTTGACTTATTCTGACACTTGTTATTTAAAACCTAGAACTGCCAACGAACGGTTTTAAATTTAGACCACTTTAGGGAATACGGCTGGTAATATTGAGGTAAAATCTGAAAGGATAAAAATTAGCAGGAATGACACCGTCGACGAGTGAATCATAAATATAGAAAAATGAGAAATATTTATTTTCTTTTAAAATGTTATATGCCTATTTTAAACATTACGGCATAATAATGCAAAATTACAGTACAATTCGTCAAATTCAATTTTGTTGAGGCCAGCTATATTTTTGTCAATATTTTAACCTACATTTGACAGTACTTATTCACGGCATCACTGCTATAAAAAGTGTACCTATGTTTTGACCAGATTATTATGGGTTAACTAAGGTAATTTACAATGACATTATTATACATTATTTAAGCTAAAACTCCGGACGACAGATTTTCAAACCAGTTAATGCGTTTACGTACTCATAAGGTAATAAAATAACGATGTAACTGTTTAAACTAAATATAGCACAATGCAAGACCTCTCATCGCGTCGCGTCGTGTAAATATTTACACATTTAAAATTCACTGTCAAATCAAATGTAAACTGAAGTCGCCGCGCCGCACCGCGCCGCGCCGTCTGTATGGAAAGTAACAATGTTATTTTAAAATAGACACGCTTCAAAATAAACAGATGTATTATTTTAAAAGTCATTGCGTTATACACTAGACTGACTGCTGCGTGGAAGATTCGGTAAGAAAATTTCTTAAATTGGAGTTTCTTTTAATGTTCCTGAAATTTTAGTAATAAACCTTAGTTACTAACAAGTGAAATCAACTTCTATTGTAAAAATACAGTGCGTCATATTAAACTAAACTAATCGGAAATATGTTTTTTAAAGTTATATTTGAATTTAAAACTATAAAGACATTGGATTTCAGATAACAAATTTGCTGTTTGTCTCACCTGTCACTTCGAAATTACTTGACATTTGAATTAAAATTAAGCCGTAGTAGTATACTTAAGAAAAATTATCACTTATTAATTTTATTAGGTTCATAGGCTATAGACTATTGCGATAGTCTCCCGTTGCTATAAGCAACGTAAACAAAAAGGAGCCTTCTAATTGGTTGAAAATAAATTTATGAAATTTTTACAAATTGAAATAAAATTATTACTTATAGACAATTTTTTCAAAACAAAATTTAATCTATAATAAAAACAATTAATATTTAATCGGTTTTAATTTTTTTAAACGTTAAAATTTAAAATTAAATGACAGTTTTTCAAAAAAGTTCAAATCCAACTTTATGCAGATCTTCGGCGTACCTGCCATTTTTCGAAATCGAAAGTAGTCGAGACAGAGATTTTGGGCGTTGCGGATGCCGTAGAAAACGCATGGATATTCCAATTAGGCGTGTCGCGATATCCGCCTATAAAGTTAGGTGCCCCCGTTCTTGATAGGATTACCAACAACTAGCAGTTTATGTGAAAATAAATGTTCCGTGTTATTACAATTTTTGAGTTTTTTTTTCTAGACGGTCCTTCGGTTGTGCTTTTACGTACACCTAGTTTCACGACCAACTTCCAGGTGAATTAAAATCGCTGCAATTTCTAACAGCAACGGCTTATATATTTTTACGTCGGGAAACTTCGTCTTTTAGCCTTTTTACCGTGCATAAGACGAAGAAAGAAACGCCTTTTATTAATATCGAACAAGTTAGTTCGATTTAATGCCTTGCAATGACTTAAATAGACTCGAGGACACGAGAAACGGGTTTCATGGATGGGGTGGGGGGAGGGGGGGGGGGGGGGGGGGGCAACAGATAATCGATAACATTGCGAGATTTAAAATATTTTAACCAATTAAAATAATATTCAGATAATCGATTGATAAAATTTGCTATACTCAAAACCCAATAGGCAGTGACGTATTATTCGAAACCACGGAAACGAATGCAAACCGTCAATGACCATACAGTATTTTGGTCGTTTCCATGGTTATGAGAGCTAGGTCACTGCCTATATTTTTGGTAATAGACTATAGGTGCAATACGAATGTCAAATTGTAAGGTATTGATAAAAATATAGACCCATGTGATGATGACTGGGAGTTTTTTAAAGAAGTACCCAAACATTTTACTGTCAAAAATTTAAAAAATTTAACGTGAAGTGATGTTGATGAAACAAACTATATCGAAGCATAGACTGTGCGACCAGGTGATTTTGGGAAACGTGCAAAAAAATACAATGTAAAAGTTTGAGAGGTGCTGTGGTCAAATTTTAATTATAAGCGATATTGATACAGTGAACTATGGAATCAAATACGGTGAATGAGTTACTTTAGAATATATTAGCAAAAACTTCTGTTATCAAAATTTGACAGGTGCTGATGTCAATGTCAATAGACTGTGACCGAAAAAGTTAGAAGAAAGAAATACGAAATTTTTTGCAGCTCAATATCAAATTTTGTAAATATTTTATTTCGATTTGTCAACAAACATGATAATAATAACAATCATCTCATAACAAGCGGGGTGCAGAGTACATTTCACACATACAGTGCTTGCATAAATATTCCCCCCCCCCCCTTGGTAATTTGGAAAGATTGAAATATATTCAAAGTCGGTATGCATAAATGATAGGTAAAATATTTACTTTTGAGGAAAATTTTGTTGTTTTGTTATTCAAAATGGCGGACATGCGCCATCTTTTAAATGGAAAGGGGGTCGAGTAATACTTCCTTTTTAAAGGTATTTTTATGCCTGATAAAGGCAACCTTGTCATTTTTAATGTTCTAAAATGTGCCGTTTCAAAACAACGATTCCGAAAAATATGAGAAATTTTTGGAGGATCTCTATCATCTTGAAAAACGAAACAATAATTTTATCAGTGTAAATTATAAGTAAGCTACTTAACTTTTTTTAAATATTGTTGTTTTTGGGGAAGGAAAAACAAGAAATCTTCTCCACTTCTCCACAATTTTATTTTTGTTTTTCTTTCATTCCCATACTTACAACTCCATTTTAAGCATGGACTGTTACTTCCAATAATTAATGTTGTTTTGTTATTCAACATGGCGGAGATCGCCGAATATAATATGTTTTCTTGCATAATTTCCGATTCGACATGTTAAAGCGGGACATTTTGGAACACTAAAAATTGTTAGGTTAAATTGGTTGTGAAAATACTTTTAAAATGAAGAATGAAGAAGAAAATTCCAGTTAAAAATATGTTCCAATTTTTCCGTCACCTGGAATAACAAAACAATTCTCCTCAAAAGTAAGTATTTTACTTACAAATATTATTTACTACCCCTACCGAATTTGAATAATTTACCTCAAGCCGTTTAAGCAAGGAGGAGGGGGGGGGGGGGGGGAGGACTTTGTGCAATCACCGTATAATTCTTTAAAAAAAACGTTTTTGAAAAAGATATATGCAGAAAATGTCACGAAAATACAAATCTACAACTACACAAAAAATTAGATGTCACAAAAAAACTGTCGAAATGGCCTTTGTGCACCAAGGGTCATTTCGACAGTTTTGCATATGCACTCTGCCTGCACCCCGCTTGGTATTAAAATGCTGCTATCTGGAAAATATTGTTATTTTTTCTATAGTATTAAAAACTTCTAAAAAAAAATTAAAATTTGCTACAAACATGGAAAGGTCTATACGCGCAGCTACAAAATTCGGTTGGGGTGAAAAAATCACAAGTGGAAAAGACAAGGTCTTAACCAAGGCCGCAGACGATCGCGCAAGAACGTCTATGCAAGACGAGACAATTTGTCGACCAGCGCAAACATCGGGGCAGTGTTGCCAGACTGGCCAACGAATTATTCTGCGGAGTGTCAAAAAATCTGCTGAATTCTGCACCAAGGTCTTAGTATCAGAAATATTTGTATTTACCTGTTGCCCCTACTTTGACCTCCAATCTCAACATTTTCGTAAAAAAACACTCTTTTTAACTTTATATTTGGTTTGTTATTCTTTTTATATTTTCATTGAATATTGTATTTTTTAAATCTATTTGGTAAATACCTAATTCCTTATTTATTAAAAATTCTTTAAAAAACTGCAAATTACAAAATCATTCTGCAACTTTGCAAAAAATACGCTTTCAAAATTTTACTAAATGCAGAAAAGATTGCTGTTCTGGCAATACTGAATCGAGGTAAATTAATATATTATCAGTGTTGCCAGGTCAAAAATAAGGAAAGTAGTCTGACATAAAAAAGCGATAGATTTAAAAATATGTTATTTTGAAAAAATTAATAATTATTTTATTAGTTAAAAAAGTATACATATTTTCAACCAATGGCCAATAATATTCACTTTAAACGGATGATAATTAGACATATACATACATATAATACAGCAAAGCGACCAGATATTGAAAAGAAGAAGATACGCGTCGTCTCGAACTGGAAGATTTACCGAAACCAAAATGTCAATTTTAATCAGAGAATGGACAAGAGAGAAAGAAGATTGCTTATTTTAAAAGGGTAAACTAAATCGACTGTAATGCATAGCTATAGAACGGTAGTCCATCCATCAAAATAGTGGATCAACTGCAAAAACGATATACCTGGCAACATTGCACATTATCAATATTAAAACATCGTTAACTCGCTGCCAGTGTTGCCAAAACTCATGATTAATCGTGAGATTACACGATTTTGGGAATTATCTCACGATTTCACGAATCACGTCGCGCTTCTCACGATTTTTTATTGTATGTCAAACATAAGTAACTAAAAATAATTTTTATTCATAACAAACGTCACAAATTTATTGCATTCACATAAAAATCCTCGTAGGATTTTCTGTGTTACGACATTCGCTACTATTACTACTGCCGCTACTGGAGTCATATTTGCATAGAAAACATGATTCAAGCAATTCGGATTCTGACTAACTACCTACTACATTTTTCAATACTATATAATAACGCAAGTTTTTTTTTAGTTTTTAAGTTTTTAGAAATGTGTTCGGTTTTTAAATACAGAAAATAAATATATATTTGTTGTTTATAACTCATTCTTTTCTTTACACCACTTTGACCGCTTTTAAAGAATTTTTTAAAATATTACGAATCTCACGATTTTAAGTATTCGATTCTTACGATTTATCTTAGAACATTTTGGCAACACTGGCCGCTGCATTCCGTTCTAATCTTCCAAGAATTAACATTCGGTATTCGGTTACACTCGGCAGTATATGGTGCGTTTTATATGAACAAGCCACCATATTTTCAATATTTCACCTGGAAGTTGGTCGTGAAACTAGGTGTACGATGATGCCCTCTTTAACTTCAATACGTATTTCGAAAGGTCGAGGTGTAGACTTTGCCCATCCCTGTAGATTTACTTAAAAATATATAATATGCGGTCAAAACCGTGTAGTCTCAGGAATTAAACAAATACCTAACTACGATACTTAAATAAAAGGAATTTCCCATAGAAACGGGGTTGTTCGGGTCTGTTCAAGAAAGATTCGACCTTTTAAGCGCAATTGATATAGAAAATTCGAAGATTTTGGGTTCAAATCTAAGCGGAGGCATATAATATTTTTCAATTTTAAAAACCTTTTTTCTGACTGAAGAACATTTTTAGTATATACAATGAGCCCTGTACGCGAAGGATGTCCTTTTCTCTTCCGTACAGAAAAACCAGGAGAGAGTATCCCGGTTAAGGAGCAGAATGCTCCTACCTACTAAAATATCGTAGGTTATGCGAAATGTATTATCTAGGACGCTAGCTGGACCCTTGCAAAGAATAAATACAACTACTAAAAGATGGGTTTAATAATAATGTATATATTTAAAAAAGGTGTAAAAATAAAAAATATATATACAGAAACTCATCGATCCAAAGTAAACGGTTTAAAACTTAAAACTAAATGTAAACTGCACACTCTCACTCATTCGCTCTTACTATTACAAACAATTATCAGAAACAAGATTGTATTAAAATTAATTAAACATAATAATATGAGAAATATAAATTGGAGAAAAATTATAGATTATAGTATCCCGTATGTATCACTATAAAGTTTATATCCCTTCTGTCCCCTGATTGTCCGAAATAATAAGTATTTTGTAATGTGGCTATTGAATAGCTAGAACAGCGAATTTGGCCGATGCATCTGGTCAGTACCTACACTAAATTTGAATTAGCATTAAGCGGCAAACGCTCAATAAAGGTAAAATGATACTTGCGGCACTGCGACTGCTGTCAGTGCTGTCCAAAAGTGAGCTGGCTGGAACCTGGAACGCCTTTGAATTGCTCGGCAAAGGTGAGCAGGTAAGCCAAAGCTAGTATCCGTGATAGGTTTCGAAGCACAAAAAACAATACGAAGCTATTGTGTTGCTCGGAGCTCCTTGGCACAGGAGCAAACGATAGTATCGCCGTACACTGTCAGTACGCGACCGATCGGTATTTAAAATTGAGAAATATTTATCTATTGTTTTAATAGATAAAAAATCTAAATGCCCAGTGCGGGCCTATTTTTACCCGGCACCGGCCTTGTTCTCTTTGATACTGGATTTTTTTCCCACATGCTGAATTTTGTCCCCGAATCACCCCCGCTGGGTAGAAAGTCGAGGTTCAAGTCGAAAGTATCAACATGTGGTTCCTAGAAAGTTGGCCTAACTGCATTACGTTATGCTTTAATTTAGAAATTTTATGTTACAGGGTGATTTAAAGTTAAATATTTAAATAAAACTAAAATTGTTAAAGAAAAATTGCGTTGTCCGCAACAAGCCCCAAAAAGTAAGCAAATGCTACTTTTTCTTATTAATTTCTCAAAAAAAAATGTTATAAATTTTTAAAAATAGAGTAAGGAAAAATTATTGCAAAAAACGTTGTTAAAGTTCTAAACTTGAGTTACATATTTTAATTTTTTTTTTCGAAAGAAGTTTTGATTTCATGCTCTACCCTGTAGAATAAAAAATAATTTTATATGCCTTTTAATCTCCTTTAATTTGCGTGTACAGCTATTTTGAATATTTTAAAACAACATGAAATTATTGTATTTTACCGCAATAATGACTGCCTTAAGTATAGGTTTACTCACCAAGACGTTTAATCCTTATGACGTTATGATTTTTTGATGCTTACCTAAAAGAAAAAGACAAATATTAGTACATCCATATTTCATCCGATCAAGTAATTAAATTGTATCACTATGGACAATAATGAAGCTACGTCCTAAGGGAAGCCAAATTTGGAACAATGAAATTATTAAAAATTCAAGGTATTAATTTTTTGTCATCTGGTTAGTTTTGGGTTAATTTAACTATACCGGACGACATTTTGCATTTTACAACTAAATAATTATTTGTAATTACATCGATTTCCTTTTTTACAGGAAAGCTTAACAAGATATTCCAAATTTCAGAAAATACTTACTATGCAATTTAAAAAAATACTGTTATAAAATGTTCAAAATTACATTAGAAAAATTATTTATATGAAATGTGTTAAAAAAATTATATTGTACAGTTTCTGATATAACAATATTAGAGAACCTATACAACATCGGTGCTCGGTAATTTAAAGTACGCCGCAAGAGAATAATAGACTGGGAATGATACCTAATAAAAGGTGTTAAACGAACTACCAAACATTAGTTTAAACACTGAACTTCACTTCGGGAGTGGTTGTACAGAAGGTAGCAGTGTACTCTTCCAGGATTTTTATACCGAATAAGTTTCATTGTTAGCAGTTGATTAATATTCACGAATCTGCAAAATGAGCGTTAGTTGCCGCAGAGCAGTGGAGTTAAGCGTGACAGCATGTTAAAGTAGTTAAAAAAATATGTCAAAATTTATGTAGACTTTTTGGACCATTTTTAACAAAAAAAAGGTAGTATTGAAGACAGGGGTTTTTACATTAGTCATTATATGAACTTTACTAAAAATGTTTAAAAATAGGTCATATGCCTGACTCACGTATAACCCCTCTCTTCAATAGATTCTACAATTTTTTTGTTGAAAATAATCTAAAAAATGCTCCCATAAATTTTTGCACGGTATGAAAATACTCGAAGTAAAATTTTTTTTTATCAACTTTAACATGTTGTCACTTTTGACTCCACCATTACTAAAGTAGCTGACGTTTAGATCGCTTATGTATTAGGGGAAAACTATTATTATGGTTTTCAGTCGGTACTCGGTACTCGTTTAAATGCAGCGCTACCTCCCGTACTATTAAGAAACAGATTTAAGAAAAATTAAGTTTTTCGTTTATTGAACCCATGCTCGTGTATAAGGGGGGATACTTGGAACCCCCCGAACAGGTTTGTGTAATCAATTAATGCTTAAATTGACCCCATTATTATTGTGCTAACTTGGGGTAACCAGCCTATTATTGAACTAGCTGTTACTTACACTTACCATAATACATAGGTACTTACTACTTTTGCTTTCATTTATTTTATTACACAATTTTTTTTAACTTAAAACTATAGGTAAATGCTACTAAAAGAGTACTTTGGAGAAAACGAAAAATAAACGAAATTTTGATAAGAAAAAGAAATGGCAAATGTGTGGTAATTATCTATTATACGCACACCACGCCGATTTTGGTGATTTTTTCAGGAAACACGAATCCGAAAACGAAAGTTATCGGAAAAGCTTAGTTTCCGAGATATTTCCTTTTTAAGTTACGATTTTTCATGGGTTTGTTTACATCGTGTTTACTTGGGATTTTTATCGTTTTTCAGCCACCTCTCACTACTTTTTAGGTTACACAGGATATATACTAATTTAAATCGTGGTTAAAAGAAGGAAAATGCGCGTGAAAACGCGCATTTTCCTTCTTTTAACCACGATTTTCCACTATGGGAAGCCATCGAAGAAACGAGGTTAGGGTAAGTTTAAGTTTTAGATTTTATGTTGGTAACCATGAGTAATATTTGGTGCGAAATATTTATATTTAAATCAATCTAGTGGGCGCTCTTTCTTCATTTTTTTTTGTTTTTAAAAGTGCTTTCCACTACTTTTCAGTCTCCGTCTTTTTATTTAGGTTAAATTAAGGAACTTTTGAAAACGTGAGTTTATAATTAATTAGAAACAATACTTATATTTAACAAGAAAAATGAATATTGCCTATAAAATGAGGTTGCACTTTGTTTTCTTCTTCTTTTGGTTCACACAATACTTGCCGCAGCGGAACTTTAGAGTATATTTGTTTAACTTGCAAATATTTGAGCACTTTCCACAATTAATTTCAGATACAAATATTCCGAGCTCCAATAAATAATCAATAAGCGGCAAAATAAGCATAAGTTAATACTAAAAATTCAGTGAAATTCATTTTTTGGAATAGCGTTCTAATAAAAACCAAACTTAATAATGAAAATAAAGCCGCATTGGTTGGTAGCGTCATTTAAAAACGAAAAAAATTGAAAAAAGAGCGCCCACTAGATTGATTTAAATATAAATAGTTTCGAACCAAATATTACTCATGGTTACCAACATAAAATCTAAAACTTAAACTTACCCTAACCTCCTAAACCTAAACTATTGGAGTGCTGTTTACGTAGTTCCTACTTTCAAGTAAAAGATAGGTTCTATGCCCAGGATGACGGTCTTCCAATGGGTTCATCTCTCTCTCCGGTGGTGGCTAACCTGTACATGGAATGGTTCGAGTCACACGCTATTGACACTGCCAATATTAAACCTAAACTTTGGCTTAGATATGTTGATGATACCTTTATTATCTGGACAGACAGCAACGAAGAGCTGATACGGTTTTTGGAACATATTAATAGTATAAGACAATCCATTAAATTTACCATGGAAACAGAAAAACATTCCACTCTACCTTTTCTCGATGTTCTCGTCAAACGAAGTGCTGATAACATAAAAACTTCAGTATACAGAAAACCCACTCACACCGGGCAATACCTTAATCACGGATCGAATCATTCAAACTCCATAAAACAGGGCATAATTCAAACACTTTATCACAGAGCATCTAACATTTGCAACAATCCGGAAGACCTAAATATTGAAATTTCAAACATCAAAAGAGATTTAAAACAAAATGGTTACCCTGAAACGTTTGTAACTAATACCATCTCAAAATTTAAAAATCGCGAAGTAAAAACTAATACAGAAGCTAGAGAGGAGCAAACATTTCTTACAATACCTTATGTCAAGGGGATTTCTGAAAAGATTAGAAGAATAACCAAAAACTATAATATCAAAACAGCCTTTAAATCCGGAAATACGCTCAGAAGCCTTCTTACAAAAGTAAAACCCCCCAGTAATGAAAACACAAAAAATTGTATCTATCAAATCCCTTGCGAGTGTGGCGAATCGTACATTGGAGAAACAAAAAGACCTCTTCCCGTACGAGTTAAAGAACATCTGAAACATACTCAAAGAGGTGAAACTTCGAGATCAGGTATAGCGGAACATGTATGGACTAACCAACATAATATACAGTGGTCAGAAGCCAGGGTTTTGGACACGGAACAGCACTGGAAAAAACGAAAATTCAAGGAAGCAGCTTTTATGAATCAAAATACACATATATTCAGTAAACCAAGTATAGATATCCCCAATATCTGGAAGCCACTTCTTGTCCAAAACCAACAGCTCAAACTTCACACTCCAATAAGCACGTAGGCGGAGTCATCAAGCTTCATTGCACATGGATAGTATTTAAGACAGTAGCCTTAGAATTATAATTTAGTTTACACTTGAAAACGGTTAGAGATACTAACTAACCGAAACGTTGTGTTAAGTAACAAAATAAAGACAATGGAAGTCCGACAAGGTAATTTTTTTGTTACCCTAACCTCGTTTCTTCGATGGCTTCCCATAGTGGAAAATCGTGGTTAAAAGAAGGAAAATGCGCGTTTTCACGCGCATTTTCCTTCTTTTAACCACGATTTAAATTAGTATATATCCTGTGTAACCTAAAAAGGTAGCTGAAAAACGATACAAATCCCAAATGTAAACAAACCCATGAAAAATCGTAACTTAAGAAGGAAATATCTCGGAAACTAAGCTTTTCCGACAACTTTCGTTTTCGGATTCGTAATCTAAATAAAAGTTGGGTTAATTGAATTTTGACAAGACGTCTTAAAATCCGTCAACTTAAAACTAAAAAAAGCGACCTTTAAGAAGTCAATTCAATTAAAAGGAGTTTGATATGAGTCAGCCAAAGAAGAAACGAAAAGATGCAAAAAATAGTACTAATGAGGATATTTTAGAAAATGATGTATTAAAAATTCAAAATAATGAAGTGGAAATTGTCAATATTGACACATTTGTCAAATCGGAAGAAAATCTATCAAAATGTGATTTGTTTTTAAAAATTATAGATGGAAAAGATGAACTAATAAAAGCTAAGGATGTTATAATAAATGAACTTCAAGAAAACATTTTATTACTGAAGGAAAAAATAAATTATATTACCAAAATTCCAAGTAAAATTTCTGAAAATAGTACAAGTGGTAGCAAAATTATAAATAATTTATCTTACAGTGATTGTCTAAAAAAAACTGAAGAAACAAATAGCATTAAGAAGAAATCAGAAGTAATTGCTAATAATAATTTTATAATAATTAAGCCAAATTCTATTCAAGAAAATAAACTAACAAGAAAAGATTTGGGAAAGTTTATAAATCCTGCAAAATTAAACGTAAATATTACAAAAATTGAAGATCTAAGAGGTGAAACAGTAAAAATTCAATGTAAGAATAAGGAAGAACTGGAAAAAATTGAAAATGAGGTAAATAAAAAATTAAGAAATAATTATGTAGTAACTCCAAAGGAAAATAGAATACCCCGAATTAAAATTATTGGAATAGAGGATGAAATAAATGAAGCAGAATTAATTAATGCTATACTAGAAAAAAATGAATTTTTAAAAGATGCAAAAATAAAAGTTATAAAAATAAAGAAAATGAAAACAAAGTTTATGGCGATATTGGAAATTGATAATATTAGCTTTAAAAAGGCAATAGATAAGGGAATTATTTTTGTAGATTTCTCTGTATGTACTGTGTTTGAACATCTAGATATTTTGAGATGTTATAAATGTACATGGTATTATCACTCTGCCCAAAATTGTACTAAATCTCAAATTTGCATGAAATGTGGAAACCCGGACCATAACGCTATGTCGTGTATTACAGATCAGGCTCATTTAAAATGTCCAAATTGTTCTGAGGCAAATTCAAAATTTGATGCTGGTTATTTTATCAAGCATAGCCCATTTGATAGAAATTGTGAAATTTTTCAAAGACATGTCAAAATTGTTCAATCTAAAACACAATATGATAAAGAAATATAGCCATTAAAAAAGCAGGAAATACCAAAACCGAATGATGAATTTAATAAAATATTTCATATAAATATTCAAGGATATTTTAGTTCAAAAGATGAAATTAAAATGTTTTTATTTAAAGAAAAACCTGTTGCATTATGTCTCTCAGAAACCCATATTACCGAAAAAACTAATGAATCAGAATTACAAATGGAAAATTATAACCTATATATTTGCAAATCCAATTCAAAACATACAGGTGGAGTTTTAATTTACCTACATTCAAAAATTTCAATAAATTATTTTGAAAAATTCTCTGTTGACTACCAGTTTTGGTGTATACACGTTAAATTTAAAATTTGGAAAACGTATAATTTATTTGCATATTATAGATCACCAAATGGAAGTGTCAAAACTTTTTTAGACTTTTTTGAAGAGAAATGTGAAAGTGTGTGGGATGTTAATAGTATTAAAATACACATTGGAGATTTTAATATAAATTTTTTAAATGATGATAACTACGTTAAGAAATTTAAACAAATTATTAATATAACTGGAATGAAACAATTAATAACAGATTTTACAAGGACTACAAACAGAAGTAAAACAATTATAGACCTTATTATCACCAATGAACATTCTCTAAATTCTGGGATAATGAATGTTCCGAAACTAAGCGATCATGACTGGACATTTGTTCAAATTGAAAATATTACTGGAAATGAAAAACAAATAACAAAAATGACATTTATTGACTATGAAAAATTATCAAAGGAACTTATTTTGTACAATTGGAACTATACTATTACAGATGTGAATATTATATTTGAAAACCTGATAACCAATGTACAGATTGCAATTAATAAAATAAAAGAAGAAAAAACTATATTTCTAAGAAGACATCCAACACCTTGGTTTAATAAAAAGATTATGGACATTAGAAAAAAAAGAGATAATGCATACAAGAAATTTTCAATTTCAAAAAGTGAAGAGGATTGGAATGTTTATAAGAAAAATCGCAACATTTGTGTTTCAGTATTAAGAGAAGAAAAAACAAATTATTATGAAAAACAAATAGATAATAATAAAAAAAACAGTAAGAAAATGTGGAAAACCTTAAGGAATTTAGTTAAACCAACTACAAAAATAGATATTAAAGAAATAATATTTGAAGAAGGTAAAATATCAAACAAGAATATCATTGCTGAAAAATTAAACTCATATTATGTTCAGAGCGTTGAAGATATTATTGCCTCAATAAATGTTGCAAACCATTCTATATGTCCTAAAATTTCTAGAAATAAAAACATTATGGAAAATTTTTCTAAAGTATCTCTTAATCATTTAAGAAAAATTATAAATGATTTAAATTCAAATGAAAATTACAACGAGGTTTTAACTAAGAAATTGATGAAAGAAACATTTACAGTTATTGGATATTATCTTCTTTACTTTATTGAAGTTTGTTTAAACAAAGGAGAAATTCCATTAGAACTTAAATGTTCCTATATTACTCCGGTTCCAAAGATTAAAAATTCAAAACAATGGAATGAAATGAGACCAATAAATGTATTATGGGATATAGAAAAATTAATAGAAGAAGTAGTTTATGAACAAGTTATGGATTTTTTGAATAAAAACAAAATTTTTATTTATTCTCAAGCTGGGTTTCGAAAAGGATATTCTAGTGAAACAGCCATACAATATGTAGTAGAAAATTGGAAAAGAGCCTTGGAAAGAGAAGAATATGTAATAGCAGTATTTCTTGATTTTAAGCGAGCTTTTGAAACGATTAATAGAGATATATTATTAGAAAAATTATTTGAATATGGTATAAGGGGTAAAGTTTATCAATGGTTTCAAAATTATTTAAATAATAGATCACAGAAAACTAAATTTGGTAATTTTTTTTCAACAAAGAAATTTAATAACATAGGAGTACCTCAAGGAAGTATTTTGGGGCCTTTACTTTTTATTTTATATATTAATGACATGCCATTAGTCCCAAAATTTCTTAAAACACAAATGTTTGCTGATGATACTCTTATCTATATAAGCGGTAAAAATCTTTTGGAAATTTTGGAAATTTTAAATTCAGAACTGATTCTATTGTCAAACTGGTTAAAAGTTAACAAATTAAAATTAAATGTTTCTAAAACAAAATGTATGGTTATGGGTGCAAATTTAAATAATTATACAAATATAAATATTTTAATTGATGGTGATAAACTAGAAATAGTCAATTCTTTTAAATATTTAGGTACCTATATTGATTGATTCAAAATTAAAATTTAATAACCAATTCGAAAATTTAATTTCCAAAATTGCGGGAAAAATTAGTTATTTTAAAAGAATAGGTTTAAATTTAAAATTTTATTCAAAAAAAATTGTATACAATACTTTAATTTTACCACATTTTCTTTATTGTTCTACAATTTTGTTTATGGCGGATGAAGGTGTAATAAATAGATTACAAATTTTACAAAATAAAGCAATGCGAATTTTACTTAATATGGATAGATATACAAAAATTAATGTGATGTTAAAAAAATTAGAATGGTTAAATGTAAAAAATTTAGTATTATTTTTGGTTCTAATATTTATTTTTAAAATTCAAAATGATTTGTTACCGCCACATTTAAAGCAATTGACTGTTCTAAATAGTGATCAACATAATTATTTAACACGAAATACCAATAATTTTTTTCTTAATAATTTTTCAAAAAATATTGCATATAAATCAGTTTTTCATAAGGGTCTTATTGAATTTAATAAATTAAACAAGTCAATTAAAAATCAAAAAAGTTTAAAATCTTTCTTATTAACTCAACAGGACAAATAAAGTTTCAAAAGGTCATTTAATTCAAAAAATAAATAAAAAAAGGGTATAAACTTAACTTAACTTAAATCTTTTTACTACTACTACTACTACTACGCATCGAAATACGTGTTTCCTGACAAAATCATCAAAATCGGCGTGGTGTGCGTATAATAGATAATTACCCACCGCTTTTCCGGGACAAAGGTTACCTTGTTTCTTCTGAAGTAATCCGAAAATACCCATCTTCTACTACTGCTAGTTGTAGCGATGTCCAATTATTTATGTGTTGAACTAATGCACTGTTTTCTTCGCACAGCAATCACTAATGTTAATGAAAGTCTAAAGAAATCCAGCGAAAAGGATAAAATTTATGTTAACACCGAACTGTCTTAACACCGCTTTTCCGGGACAGAGGTTATCGTACTGTAACTTGACGGACTTTACGACTGGAAACGATTTAGTGGACTGTAATGACTGTATTATTAGACTGGAAACAAACACTAATATAATGAAAACACCGCACTGTGCTATACTAGTATTTATTAAAGAATGTAAAATGTATTCCCTTCAAAGCTGGGGAGCTAACGCTAAAGAACGAACTCGCGGCGTACTTGTCAATTGGTCCATGCCTACTATGCTAAAAAGCCCTAGACGCGCTCGCTACCTAGCAACGACGCGACGCGCCGGGTAACATCTCAGGAGCCCTTGGTTGTCCCGAGATGGCTTGCAATGATGTTTTAAACTAAGTTATTTATAATATTATTATATTATAATAAAGTTAGTCTTAACATTAATTATTGTCGTATTTTTTTCGTTTATAAGTGATAAAGTAACAAGTGTCATTAAAATTAAATTATTGACCAATTTGAGCAAAACTTGGGCGTGGTCCAGACATCTTTTCGCCTACAGCGCTTTCGCTTGCGGCGGGCTTTACGCCTCTGTGGTAACTTGGAAGTACCCCTCCCAGAAAAAAAAAATCTATCTACGTGCCTGATTGAACCCTTTTGCTTAACTGGCGCATTGTATTTTTAAACCAATTAGGAACTTGCACATCACTGTTTTCGCAGATAATCTTCTTATTTATTCTTCTTTTTGCTTAAGTTAAAAATATATACCATTTTTTCCTTTTTTTTTTAATAGATTAACTAATTTTAAATTTTCCTCTCCCCTGTGTTACATTAATAATATATTAAACGATGTTTATGACCAATTCTCATGAACAATTTTTATATCTAATGTTTAAAAAACAAAGTGGCTTTAGACATCGGCATTTTATTTCTTTCATTCTTTGTTTAAAAAATAAATCTGATGCGCATTTTTTTGCAATAATAAAAAAAAATTATTTATCCAATACCTAACGTTTTCAAAATTTCATTGTTCTGACAACTTAAAATTGTGTCTACTTTCCTTCCTAATGATAAAATTGATGAGACACCACGTGACCAGGCAAGAAATATTACAATTAATACATTTAAGTCTTTTAAGCGTGTTACCCCTCCCAGAAAAAAAAAATCTATCTACATGCCTGATTGAACCCTTTTGCTTAACTGGCGCATTGTATTTTTAAACCAATTAGGAACTTGCACATCACTAAATTATACATAACATACATTCCCACAGAACAACATAATGTAAGTTCTAATGTTTCAATTTAAATATTGGGAATGTTGGTTTATATTGAATCGTGAATAAGACTCCCTGCACATCAGAGAACACGTCTGATGAAGTTTCCAGTGAAAATGATCATACATTTTATTATAAGAATTACTTATTGACGCAAACACCACGCCAAAGCGTTCGCCTCCAGACGTGCTTTTGATGATAATTATTAGGGCGTATGTGCAGCGCAACATCAGTTCCAAACCAAACTTTCTGATAGATAATTTATGTATTTTGAATCAATTATCAGAAAACTTATTAGTTTTAGTTCTAAAGTCGGCATCGCGTCGATGCCGGAGAAAACTTATCCAGCAGCGGCTAAAATAATTAATTGGAGGATTTGGTTTAATGAATCTTAAGTGTCTTATACGTTCATAAAATATTCCCCCTCCCCTCCTGTGAACTCGGAAATGTTTGGAGTTATGTTATTTGAATTCGGTAAATAAGACACTTTACTTTTAAATAAAAAAAATGTTGTTTGATTAATCAAGATGGAAAAATAGAAAGAGGATCGTTATTTTGAAGCGACAAAATTTTAAGTGTTAAAATTGAGCGTAAAAAGAAGTTTAAAATAAGGCACAAGGCAAAGGGACGCACTATATGGTTATAAAAAAGGACTATTAATTGAATGAAACAGATAGGTATTAAAATCAATATAATCCCCCGCGCAATATAAGTACATTTGAAAACTTAAAATCAATAAATATTTTACATGAAAGAATAAAATTTTATTTCCACCGGGGTTACCCCGCTTTAATGATACCACTCCGACCTCAAAAAGGGCCACGACCGAAATTTTGGAAATACATTCACAGCCTATAAGAGCTACCTTAATTAGGGATTCATTTAAAACCGATTACGATTGCTTATAATCTAATTAATTCAATTCAGTTTAGAAGAATAAGAAGTTAAAAAAACTATAATTTCTTTTTCCTCCTTTTATTTTCCCCTAAATAAGTAGTCAGTTGAAGTAATCAAGTAATCTTGATTGTAAACTCGAGCTATTATCAATAATTATTGGCAGCAGGTACAAATTATTTGGTGGCCTTTTAGTCTCATATTTTTTTTTTAATTTTATGCAAAATATATCTGATAGGTCAAATGTGGCCTTCTTGGAATGTCTCTATTTCCACCTACCCAGGCCATTCTCTTCAAGAAGCCAATTTGGGAAAATTTAGAACATAACTGCACAAAAACAATAAATGGTATTTTTATTATAAATTAAGGAGAAAAAATGATTTAATTAATTTTAATTAAATTTTTCGCTGTATCTCAGAAAGTGTCAGTCGTATGGCTTGCGGAAATTTTTTTTTTAGTAAAAGTGGCCATGAAAAATTGCTGGAAATTACTGTTAAGTTTCTAGGTTGGCCGCTAGTTGGCGTAACTATAATGATCACCTTAAAAGCTCAAAAATCCTCATAGTAAACATGTATAAGAGATAGCATTTTCTTATTCTAATAAAAACTTTCGATAACTTTTGTTTCTGCGTTTTTGCTCTACCTTTATGTTTAAGGGGGATAGGAGGGGACAAATATTGCTATGCAAAAATATTCACAACTTTGGTTTGGCTTTTCGGAATTTGACAAATTTAAACTCGCTAAATAGGGATTCTTTTGTTTTATCAATTTAATAAAAAACAAAGTCGTTCTGAATTCCGTTGCGACAGCTAGAGGGAGCTATTTAGCAGGGCCCACAATTTCTTAATTTTTCTAAATAATTTTAAATGGAATGATATATAATATTAAACTTAAGCAAAAAGGAAAATAAATAAGAAGATCCTTCCCCATCTGATTTTTTATTACGGTACTTGTAGGCAAGAAGTTACAAAAACCATACCATTGCGTCTTCTACAAAGCTAAAATCAACACAGTACCTACTTGTTTAAATTAATGTTCTGTAAATTTAAATTATTTACAACAAAAATATTAGAGGATGGTTGCAATAAAGAAACAGATTGCAGTAAAATTGTAAGTGGACTGTGAAAAAAAAAATTACAATTTTTAACATTAATTTTTTTTACATTAATTTAAACAAGTATTATGTTAATTTCAGCTTTATAGAAGACACAATGGTATGGTATTTGTAACTTTTTGCCAATAAATTCCGTATTAAAACTTGAGTTAATTTTTATGGAGCTCATTTTTATATTAAATTTTCCATATCTCCGGTTTAAAAAAATATATTGGCTCGCGGTTTTCGCAGATAATCTTCTTATTTATTCTTCTTTTTGCTTAAGTTAAAAATATATACCATTTTTTCATTCTTTTTATAATAGATTAACTAATTTTAAATTTTCCTTTCCCCTGTGTTACATTAATAATATAGGTATTAAACGACGTTTATGACCAATTCTCATGAACAATTTTTATATCTAATGTTTAAAAAACAAAGTGGCTTTAGACATCGGCATTTTATTTCTTTCATTCTTTGTTTAAAAAATAAATCTGATGCGCATTTTTTTGCAATAATAAAAAAAAATTATTTATCCAATACCTAACGTTTTCAAAATTTCATTGTTCTGACAACTTAAAATTGTATCTACTTTCCTTCCTAATGATAAAATTGATGAGACACCACGTGACCAGGCAAGAAATATTACAATTAATACATTTAAGTCTTTTAAGCGTGTTAAAAGAAAAATTAAAGAAAAACAATAAAACTGTCGAGGAACCGGCCTAATGCTCCTAATATTATTGCTTCCTCATAACGGGGTCGTCATTTTTTTTTATATATTTTCAATGTGTTCAGATAAACTACACGAAAACGTTGCCCGAATGATTTAAACAACAAAAACTGTAATCTGTTTAATGATACCATTCATATAACCCATTTACTTTATATTTTTTTTTTATAAAAGGCGGCCAGAGGCTGATTTTGCCCAACGAAGATGCCGATGATGGGCTTCAGGTGTACCGTTGCGGTCGTGGTGGTTTATTTTTCTTTTTCCCCACATCCTTCTGTACCGGTGAACTTGCAGATTAAATACACGGCGATGTTGTCAAGCCGTCTAATTATTCTTAGACAGCAAAGAGAGGGAAACTGTTTTCCACACTGGTGCGGAAACATTTTTCGGCACGATTATGTCAAAAATCCCTGCGGAAAATTGGTTTTTCCACACTAGTTCGGAAAAATTTTTCGGCACGATTATGTCTAAATCAATAATATATCAATTATAACTTGTAGTTATTACTTTTTTTCTCAGAATTAGCTACTGTTACATATATATGTAATTGTTATAGGTAATTAAAAATTATTAAATTTCTTTGAAATATTTGTTACTTATTTCCACACGTCTGTAGAAAAACTATTGTACCTGACACGTGCGGAAAATGTTTTCCCTGCACTCGGCTGCTTCACCGAACGACGCGTGCGGAAAAATTCATTTTCCGCACTTGTTAGGTAAATAGCTATAACGAGTTGTCGGTAGGCACAAATGAAGGTTGTATTTTTCTTAAGTTTCATTTTAATATTTTTCCAGTATCGTCACTGGCACACATAAGGAAATGGGTGCTACACTATGACGACGTTTTGATGGGTATTATTTTGGTGTATTTTTTTCGAAAATAATAAATTTGTTTAATTCAAAAATAAGAATTTGTATTCACATACGCTGCATACCTTATGGTGGTCACTGTATAAGCAAAAAGGGTTCTGTTATATACATACTATAACAAGCCAAAATTTAAATTGAAAAAAGAAATAACGTATTTTGGGGCGAAAGCTACGAATCTGAACGCCGTTTTTGGGCATACCCTTTTTAGATATTAAGTTGTCGACGCATCATTTTTATGTGCCTTGATCAATATTTGTTTTTGCAAATAAATAAATAAATAATGCATTTATTTTACCAAGGAGAAAAAAAATTACAAAACAATGGGAAAAATAAGATTTGAACATTTTTTTTTTGATATTTGCTGTCGCAAGGCGCAGTCTAGCTGTAAATATCTACTTTACTGAACCAAGCATGACAACAACTTTAAAAAAAAATTATTGTTAACTGCTAATTTAAAATTAATACATTATAAGTTAAACAACACCAAAATAATAAATGCTCATAAGAAAAGTTTTGACTATGGGTATGGTCCGAATATCACCACAAGTATAACCACGGTTAACTTCGACAAATGACAGATCAACCATAAAAATCCGGTTATATTCGGGACGAAAAATCACCATGTTCGTTAAAATCATAACCTTTAATTTTGAAAAGTTCACGACAGACTGATAATTTACAGAAATGCTAAATACACTTACTTATAATTTCATTGAGATTCATTCTCTTAATAAATTACCAACCATCGGCCAAATATTTTGAAATTAAATTCATAACAATATTTTATAATGACAAGTGACAGGAGAAACCACTTGTAACCGGCGTTTAAAGCCGGTGAGCATTTTGACATTTGGGTGACGTCATATCCGAAAACCGTGTTCCAAAATAAACCTATTTTTTGGTTACCGCTATCATTTGGTTAAATACGGAACGCTAAACCACGACACTAGTTACTTTCGGACCATAGCCTAAATATGTTAAAAAGAAACATCGTTGATGGACTGCCTGTCAATGACTAAATAAAAATTAAAGATAGACACTTTATGGACCTTTTAGTATAATAGTTTTCAAAGAATCTAGCAAATTAAAATGCGAAATTACTTATTTTGTACTCCCAAAAGAAAGTGTTTACCTTTTTTAAATAGCACACTATTAAGGAATTATAAGAGAGGACAGCATTATGAGTAAAATACCTCTGAAACAAGGCACTCTGATGGTGAGGTAAAGTTAACTTATCCCCATAGGGAATGTTAACAGTATGGATATTAAAGCGAGGCGTTCACGAAGAGTGGTGGGAGAGTCAGATTCATTTAAAACTTTCTATATAAAACTAATATACTCTATCTTTAGCCAGGTTCCCAGAATATATGCGAAATATGGTCATATTTCCTAAGACCATAAATAAACCTTGCGCAAGCGTTCTGCACTTTTTTAATACGAGACTTACAATAACCATAAACAAAATCGCAATACGTGAAGTTTGAAAGTACTAGCGATTCGCAAAGCATCTTTTTTAATTTAACGTTTAGAATAATATGTCTGTTATTACATGAAAATTTTAAAGTTAGATAAGATCTCTGAAATAGTTTTTTTTAAATGGTCTCAAAACCGTAATTCATTAAAACTATTCCCAAATTTTATTTATCTTCGGAGTAATATTATCCCTATAAGATAAGCAACTTTATTTTTATTGCCAAATAACATCAGATATGATTTAGTGGGGTTTAATTTTAAATAATGATTAGACGCCAGACTAGTAGTTAGAGTCCGCAAGTCATCATTTATGAGCTGTTCACACTCCAATATTCATTAAAATCAAAACCAAAATAAATCTTGAGTGTCATTAGCAAAGGCTTGTACAGTATTTTAAAGATTTAAGAATATCGGACGTGTAGATGAGAAAAAGTAGCGGCCCTAATATGAAGCCTTTTGGTACGCCAGATAATATGCTAACCTGGTCTGAATACTTACTATCAGAAAATATTTTTTGGTAGCGATTTGAAAGGTATGACTCAATAATTGAACATGATTCCTTTTGAAAGCCATAAATGTTTAATTTTAATACAAGGAGTTTGTGATTAATGGCGTCAAACGCTTTAGAAAAGTCTAATAAAATTAAAGCACAATTTAATTTTTATCAGATGCTCGAATTATATCATCGATAACATTAGTTAAAGAAACAGAGGTACTAAAACCCTTTCAAAAACCTCACTGACTCTCGGAGATAATCTTATTTTTAATAAAATAATTATACATTTGGTTGTACACCTATAATAGTTTTTTAGAAATTTTAGACAGCACAGGCTGCTTGCTTGCTTTTTCCAATTTTTCCTCTTCGTTCGCTGCCAGGGCCATTCCCGAGGGGACCTACTGTGTTTCTTCCCCCTCCACTCCACGAGATATTCGATCTCATCCGGCCTGGTTACCAGCGTGAATGGGGTGGTTTTGGGGGATGATACATTTTTCACTCTTCCATAATTTTTGCTCGACGCTGGACCTACGGCAAGACTTAGGTATACCACTAAAATCCACTGGGCTCGAACCAGTTTGCCGGCAGTGGGATACGAACCCACAAACTCTTGTCCTAGAGTTCTCAGCGACTGCCGCGTTAACTACGGAGCCACCGATGCCGTTGAGACAGCGCAGGTAAAATAGTAATAATTCTAAAGTCATTAAAGTTGTTATATGGTATATTTCTTTAGACAGTTGCTTTCCAATCGATAGTTTCCATATATCAGGAAAGTAACTTAATTCTATACAACAATTTATAATATGAGTAATAATTTTATCGATAAATGGACTGCAGTATTTCAACATTAAAGATAATATATCAACTCCCGTTGCGTTGGTTTGAATTCCGTTCAAAATTTTTCGTGTATTGTATGTTTAGTATTTGCAGAATTATACCGTTGACTCTTACTGCCAAAAATAAACTACCTAATTAAACCCTATTGTATACGCCTCAACCTCTTTAAAGGGGATTAAATGGGATCAGGGTCGGCTTGAAAATGTACCTGCTATGTTTTTAGCTGAAAGCAACAGACAATTTGGAACAAACCCGTTCTCTGAACCAGCATGTAATATTGTGATTCTTTTGCCTTTATTTGATGGTGCCTTGGTTTGACATTATTTGGAAGAATCATCCTAACTTTTTCTTGGAGTGTCATGGGTATCGAACCATGTTTCGTCAAGGTAAATAATTGGACGATTTTCTTCTCTAAATTGTTTAACAGCTGTTAAATATTTAAGTCTCCATTCCCGTAAACGTTGAGATTCCATTAATGTTTGTCTTTTATTAATGCGTTGGTATTTAAAACCCATTTTACACAATATTTTCCTAAGGCTTGAAAGGCAACAAGAGATATTTGTTTCGTCTTTAATCAGCCGCTCTTTGAGGGAAATCAAAGTGGGTACAGTTTGTGCCTCATACATTTGGTAAATCTTTCTTCTTAATAAATCCATATCATTTTCGTCAATGCTTCTAAATGTGCCAGAATCACCCCGATTTTTTTCAAGGATTAACAGGTTTAAGTACTATGTCTCTTACCGAAGATAAAGGAGTTTTTGTCAAAGTAGACGTCTCTGCTAAAGCATCCATCGAATTAAAATTTCTACTCAACAAAGATTGATACACATTTTTAATTATTAGTTTGGCATCGGTAGATAAATGCTTTCTTTTAAAAATGACACTTGAAGATGCCCCCCTATCAGCACAATTCCAAGGACGCCACATTCTACCATTAATAAGCCTAACTAAAAATTACTCGCCGGAAAACCACTAAAGACTAAAATTATTAAAAATCAGTTTGTATTTATATATGAATCAGGTATAGGTATAAATTGAATTTGTACCTGGTCCGGCTCTGCTCGAAAAGGTTTTAAAATTTGGGATTTCATTATTTATTTTATGGTCAAAGGGATAATGAGGGTTTATTGCAGTCAAAAGATCAACGGTATAATTCTACAAATACTATACCTCTGATATATCGGCTAAATTGAAAGAAAATGCAACATTATTACCAATGTAGAAATTACTGCTATAAAAATTAATTTTATTACTACATTTAGTTACATTTCGAAGAAATGCTCCATACACTTACTTATAAGAATAGAAACACTCCTATAGACGTTATATTAAAGCTTTTTCAGGCGGCCCAAGTTTTACGACTATTTATTTAAAAACATAATGAATCTAAATATTCTTTTTTTGCTCTTCTAATCATTGTAAGGATAAAATTTCTTAACTGTTTATATCTAAGCCAATCAGCGTTGTTCCTTGTTTTTTAAATTTTTGTAGAGCAGTATCCCTTTGTTTCATAAAAATTTTAAGATTCGCTGTTAACCACGGAGCCCTGGGTTTTGTAATACGCGATTCTTTAATAGAAGCGTGAACATTAAATAATAGCAGAATTAAGTCATTGAGGATTTTAATTTTGTTATCTAAATTATTTTCACCAAACCGCGGATTTCCACTAGTTTACTATAAATTATTGATAAAATTTAGCAATATTTGGGCGTGGTCCCAATTTATTCTCGCCTAAGCGCCTTTTACCTATATAGGTGCCGCCCTTAATATTGTGTCCTCCCAGGATTGAGTCCTTGATGCGCCCCTACCCACGAGTACCATGCAAAAATATTTTAACAAATTATATTAAAAAATAAAAAATATTATTTGATTAATAAACAGCTCTAAAAAACTTCTAAAAAACTTCTACAAAACGGTACTTTATAATATTCAAAATCTAGTTTTGGCTTACAGGGGCATTCAGATTCCTAATCTTCGTCACAAAATACACCATTCTGAAAGAAATAGTCGATTTGACACACAAATTACCTTATGTAAAAAACACAGCGCGCTATATTGTCAAAAACGCATGTTGTTTTGTTGGACCCTTCCAGGGTACGCCGGGCACCAAAAGTGTGGGGCACCATTTAGGGTAAAGATTCTATGAGTATCAGTGCTCCTTTTATTTTAGATGTATAACGTCACATTTAAAAATAAGGACGAAGACGCAAACTGGATTAACCATTAATTTGTATTAATAAATTTTTATAACTTTAGTTGTTTCATTACAATGTTACGATCCAGTTCGGGTTTTATTTAACGGAATTATCACACCTTATATTTTTTATTACTTTTTTGTAGTACCTAGTGTAGTATAATATGTAAGAATATTTATAATTGGTTGGATTCTGCAACTAGACATTATCAAGAAACTCTTAGAAATTGGTTATGTTTTGCA